>KE372759.1:370977-381440 GCA_000418225.1 Zizania latifolia | reverse complement strand
AAATGGAGCTCAAGGGATTCGTCGAGGGCGGCATCGCGTCCATCGTGGCTGGGTGCTCGACGCACCCGCTCGACCTGATTAAGGTGAGGATGCAGCTGCAGGGGGAGGCGGCTGCGCCGGCGCAGGCGGCGTTGAGGCCGGCGCTCGCGTTCCCCACGGGGTCGCATACCGTGGCAATCCCGCACCACGGGATCGCGGCGCCGAGGAAGCCCGGGCCGATTGCCGTCGGCGCGCAGATCCTGCGCGCGGAGGGCGCCGCGGGGCTCTTCTCCGGCGTGTCGGCCACCATGCTGCGGCAGACGCTCTACTCCACCACGCGGATGGGGCTGTACGACATACTCAAGAAGAAGTGGACCCAGGAGAACGGCGGCGTGCTGCCGCTGCACCGAAAGATCGCGGCGGGGCTCATCGCCGGCGGCGTCGGCGCGGCAGTGGGGAACCCGGCCGACGTTGCCATGGTGCGGATGCAGGCCGATGGGAGGCTCCCCATGGCAGAGCGCCGTAACTACCGCAGCGTCGGGGACGCCATCGGCCGGATGGCGCGCGACGAGGGCGTCCGCAGCCTGTGGCGCGGGTCGTCGCTGACGGTGAACCGCGCCATGATCGTCACGGCGTCGCAGCTGGCCACGTACGACCAGGCCAAGGAGGCCATCCTGGCTCACCGCGGCCCTGGCGCCGACGGGCTCGCCACGCACGTCGCGGCCAGCTTCGCCGCGGGCCTGGTGGCCGCCGCGGCGTCCAACCCCGTGGACGTGGTGAAGACGAGGGTGATGAACATGAAGGTGGCGCCCGGCGCGCCGCCGCCGTACTCCGGCGCGATGGACTGCGCGCTCAAGACGGTGAGGTCGGAGGGCGTCATGGCGTTGTACAAGGGGTTCATCCCCACCGTGTCGCGCCAGGGCCCCTTCACTGTCGTGCTCTTCGTCACGCTCGAGCAGGTGCGCAAGGTCTTCAAGGGCGTCGACTTCTAAGAGGCCATGGCACGACGACGACGACGACGAAGAAGAATCAGCTCTAGTATTACCTCTGCTGCTGCTACTAAGTACTCCGTAGTATGAAATAATTACTGCTACAGCCTCCTGAGTCCTGCCCTCCTTGTGGCTGAGATTGTACCCTCGCCTTCCCATGTCGGTCGTGCTCCTTCTGTTCCTGCATTCGAACAAAATTGGATGGATTTGATCAAATTTCAGTACAATCCACATTTTAAAATCTGTTTCTTTTTCTAAAACGCTACACGTGATATTTCATCGGTAACCTCCAAGCTTGTTGGATCTGGACCGTGTCAACCACAAGCCCTGCAACTGAATTGAGTATGCTACTTAAGTTTTAGATGGAGCAATTCTCAAACGCAATTGAATAACTAACTAATCGATAACCCTCCCCCAGTTCGAACCTGCTCAATGCTGCTGGCTAAATCATAGGATTCCGCGTAGCGTATGCAACGTGTCTCTCACTCTCTCGAGCCGCTGCTAAAAAATATAGGAGAGGACAGCGACACGCATGTTGTTGGCTGGGACCTAGTAGTGCCATTTCTTTTTCATCTTGTATCTAATCATGTGTGCACGCATGTTCCCGCTGCAAAACAAAATGTCTCCACTAGGACTGGTAGAGTGGTAGTGGATACCGATGCAAATGTGAGCAATGACGAAATCACAGGCCTATATCAAACGTACTAGTAAGTGCAAATCTGAGTATGACATAGACATCTCGCTGTCAACAACCAAATTAGCATATCAAGTTATCAACTTACCAGGTACCAGCACAAGCGCCGTTTGCAATTGCTTTGTCTGAATAATGGATGCCAACTTGGCCTCGTCAGCAGCAGAACGTGAGCAACAACTAAAAAAGGAAAAACAAGATCTCCGGCTGTAACTTTGTCTCGGCAATGACCAATCTTGATATTTCAGGCATCGTTTTGGAACGTGGTGATTTCTGAAATTTCACAAAACATGGAATTCAGATTCCTCCATTCCAAATGGGACAGTCGAATGAAAACTTTCTAGTCAGCAATAGAAACTGAATTGCATCGATCGCAGCAGATGTCAACCTTACAGTAGTTTTGCTTTTAAATATAAATGGTAGTCATATCCTTTTTGGAAAAAATGGAAATAAGGTTAGTTATTCACCTTTCCTGCAGAGTTCGAGGGTTTCAGCAGATCGTTTCTCCTGAGAAATCATGATTGTCCTCGAAGCACGCCATCATTTTGCATTTACAGCCAGCCTCGGTTTTACAACATACTGCAAGCAGACTGTTTTGAATCATGCTGGACAGGAGTCATATAACATGGAGACACAAAGGATTGCTTCTTCAACTTGTAAGAAGCAACAGAAAATTGTCTGTTAACTTGTATTGACCAAATGTGGGGAAAGAAAACAAAAGCAAAAGAAATAAACTAACAACTGATGATGCATTAACAGGAGACGCATAAGAATAGGCAGAGCGAAAGCAGTTTGGAACACAGTGACGATGCATTAACAGGAGATTAGCAGTAGTGTTTTGATTGGATGTGACTTTTTAAAACTCTTATGGTACGATTAGATCAATAGATTTAGAGGGCTATCAAGAATGTTTAGGATCTCACTATCTCATGCCTCCTTAGCAAGGAGTTATCACCCTTGCGTGGTTGGGGGTTATCAAACCCAAGATCTCTTGCTGGTGCACTTTTCATGAAAACTGAAAACATAGGATTGTTAGAAAGAGATTTATATATTATTTTAATAGGAGCTGGAGATCCATTATTTAGGTCATGAATCTCTCCAGCTTCATGTACAGAAGAATATGGCTCTCATCTAGATCACATAGAACCCAGAAAACTCAGTGATTCAGAAATCAAATGGTGATGAATCAGGCACCTGCAACTAGTCCTATATCAAATTGATCTATCTGAAAAATCTTCAACTAGTCAAGTGTTTAGTTGATGCTAATTGCTCAAAATATTGGGTTCAGGTATATATCTGAAAAGGGGAAGGCAGCATCGTTCGAGTGGACTTCAAAAAAATATTACTGCCATAAGTTTCCATTAAACCTGCCTAAAATGGAAATTGTACCAGTAATGCCAATGGCATTAATGTGGAATAGGATATGACCAAAATAAAGGTGATGCTTCATAATATAACTCCAATGTGATTCGATCAATACACCCAACTATTAGAAGGTTGGCTACATGATGTATTTATTCAGCTACATAGGTAGAAGTTCTAGATGTGAACTAACAAAAATAGAGTTCACACCACATGTTCATAGCCTGCTGTTCTGATATAGGATAGAGATGTGAACCTAAATGATTACTGAACGATCCTCCCTGCCAACCATGATTCTTGACAAGCTCTATCTATCCACACCACGTCAGAATAACACAATGCTCAGAGTTGACTGTTAAGAAGATGAACAACATCAGTGAGGTTCATGAACTGATATTTGCATAAATACAAGAAACAGACCGACAGTATAGGACTTTAGGTTCTGTGAGACCACAGAGAAACCAGTGTTCATCTCAGCTGATAAATATTTCTACTGTAGACAGAGCACAAATAGGGACTCCAAAGAAGCATACTGAAATGAGAAATACAAATCACTCAATAGAAGTCAAATTTTAACTTTGCAGAAAAGAAGTGCCAAGTTTCATCTTCAACAAGAACATACAGGAAAAGTGAAGCGGGTCACGAGAAAGCTACTGAATTATCAATGCAATGTAATGAGATCATCAGAACAGCAAGTTTCCTATCAGTTGGCACAAGTGTACCAGAATTCTGGAGTTTGCAGACACTTGAAGGATCACATTATGTGCTAAATTGGCCTATGCAACATGTTTCCGTGTTGGACTGGCCCATTAAAATGTTTTTCAGTTGCCAGGAGCCCATGCCAGGTTGCTGGCAGATAGTCCAGAAATCCAGCAAATGAGTCAACAGATCAGCTTGTTCTGTCTTACAGCAGCCTATTACTTGCTCAACAACTATTCAACATTTTTATGACATGTCACAGTAAATTTTTATTGGCTGCAGCTGTCCTTGGTAGGCAAGCTGACACTTATCAAAGAATTTTAACATGTTTATATCATGAAGTCAAACAAACCTCTTGAAAAGGTTGAAAGTAGAGGAGCAAAGGTTAATATTGTTTCAACTGTTCACCTAAAAGTCATGATAATATGTGCGCAATTGTGTAGGTACGCCTGTACGGAAATAACCAAAAAACATGCACATCAAATAGCAAATTCACTGAATCATAAAAGATTGGTTTATAATGCCATCTGTGATTTTCAATAACAAAAGGCACTCTGCTTAATCTTGGAAGAATCCCTTATGTTAATGCTGCAATTTCAGAATGGTATACAGCAATGTGAGCACATGAGTTGTGTATACCAAAGATAACATGCTGGTGACTTCCGTCCTGGCCATAAACATATCTTCTCAACATTACTACCTAAAATACAAATGGCACATTAAACAGGTCAAGAACATTTCAGATTTAATGCCAACAATTCCTGTTGGCATTTACATCACATGTACAATAAAAAGATATTAAAAAACTAGCCCTACCGAAGGTAGCTGCAAAGGCTTTCAAAAAAAAAGAGAGAGAAAGCCGCTGCAACTTGCAAGTATACCAGATTACTAATATTGAATGGTAATATTCAAGAGAAAATTCAAAATAGATATGTCAGCACAAGAAAAACAAGTGCATTATTGTGCAACAACCTTATGTTGGTAGCACCTGACAAGAAAGCAGCTGGTACTGGCAAATAATAATGGAAGCTTGAATCTTACCACAAACCAAGTTTCAAACCTGACACAGACAATGTATGTACTTTTAGAAAAAGGTTCCACAGTAACTAGCAAAATCTTGAACATCCCGCATCTTCCAGGCTCCACCAAGCCCTTGCAGCTGTGTTCAACCAAAGAGTATGCATGTCCACACACATAAGAAAACCATGAAGGAAAAAAAAGCAAATCGACGTATCTGTCTGAAAAGTCATTTGCTAAATCAAAGGCTGGGGTACTGCCAAAAGGATCTGTGGTTTTTTGCACAAGTGCAAACTGAATATATTTAACCTAACGACTACTCTGTCAAAGCTCTACCTTTGTGATAAATAATAAAAGAGCTCTTGTGACTTCCAAAAAGGGTACAAATCATCCAGGTCGAAGCTATCTAATGAAACTTTAGAATGGCATATCTGCACTGAACAGGACCACTATAAAGGAACAACTGCCCTATACATATCTTACCTCCCCCTTACTCAGAATAACTAAAGCAGGGATTAGGTTTTAATCACCTACATTCTTTTTCTATCAAGGGCACTCTGAATCGAGGTAACTTTTGGTCTAGTAAAAAAAGGGACCCCAGTGTGCCCAGGATCCATCCTGAAGAAAGGAAGAACGAGTTGACGACCACATGCCTAACCAATACACCACCCACCATGAATGAATTCTTCCTACGGAGACACCGAAGCTCTGAGAGGCACATCCGACCTAAACAACACCTACACCAGCCAATTCATAAACACCCAACGAAAGATCCCCACAGACTATCCCCACTCTCCCTGACGCTGACACGCGATCACCAGGACGCAAAAACCTTTAGCTTACTGTCGTGAGCATTACACCGAACACCTCGAGTGCGGACGCGAGAAACCCCCCTGGAACAGTGGAACTCCGCCCACACATGCGGCGATCGCCAGCCGAGTAAATCCCCGGCCTCTGAACGGCCTCTCCTTGTCACCTTCCACTTGCCAGTTTAAGAGCATTTGATGCATCGGTGGTCCTCCTCGCGGAGCCCCGCGTGCGCCGTGCCTGTATCACTGTATGCATCTAGCGAGCTGGTGGATCCGGAGGCGATTAAACAACTGAGGTTGAGGTAGTCGGTGGCAGGAGTTTTGATACGATCCGAATATACAAGTGTTTGACTTGCAACGGAGGAGGGGGAGAGATCGTGTGATGCGGGAGGGGTCTATAGCTGGTCGCCTAGGCCGATTCGAAGATCTGAAACGTTAGAGACCGGGAAGCGTTGACCCGATGCGGGTAGGGGCTAAAGACGAACACCTGATTTGTGGCCGCCGGCGGTGGCGGCGAAGTCGGCGGCCGCTTCCGAGAGTCGCGGCAGTTCTGGTAATGGCGGGAAGGTGGAGTGGAGAACGGGACGAGCGGGAGCATCCGAACATATATTATCTGAAAATTACACGCGGAGATATGACAAACAAGAATGATAATTTACTGTATGCTACTGAGGGCATGTATAAAGGTTGCTCTGCTCCGAACTCTACATATTATCAAAGAGACTATTTATAAAATGTATACACTCTTGAGATATCAAACGGCTCTACTGATTAATCCAATAATAAAAATGTATACAGTCTCTATTGTGGACACCATGAGTATGGAGTACACGCACCATTTCTCTAAATCAAGCAAGATTACATGCACCATTTCTAAATCAAGCAAGATTTATCAGATGGTATTCAGATGGTATGGATGATAAGAGAAGTGACGGATCCCAAATGTATGCTTTAATCACGATGAAAATTACTATCATTTTATGTTCTATGTGCTTTGCACTGTTCGGAAAAAATCCAATTAATTTTCCAAACATTGTTCCTGCACTCATCTGAGTTCAGAAAGGATGGTGATATATTGTCTAAAATACACCCCTATGTTCAGATAAAATCTGAACTAAACTCTACGGGACATACGTGTGTCTAAAATCATGTCCAACCATTTGGTATTAATGATAAGGTTTTTCCTGATACATTTTTCATCGTCAAATTCAGCTAACTTGACAGGCGACACAAATATGCGACCTAGGTTTATGGTTATTTGATAGAACTTCAAATCTAAAGTAATTTTGTAGTTAAATAATTCCACTCTTTTATGTATTTTTTTAAAAGCAAATCCACTAACTCCACTTGTAACAAATTAATGATCACCAGTGTTTGATTTAACTCAACTCCAAGAGCAGCTTAAGCCCTACCGTTAGTTTGGCCACAGTTTCAAACCCAGCCGCAACAAATTCTTTCGTTATCTTTCTCCATTCAACGAAGAACAAAACAAAAGAGAATCAACTAGCTTAAAATACAATCAACCTGAAGGAAAAACGAACGTCATGTGACAAAGCTCGCAGGCAAGCGATGGAAACATGGAATTCTCTGCAACTGTTGTCCCTTAGAGCCGGAATTCTTTATCACAATAAGAAAACTTCAGGCGAACCCAACGAACGCTCTTCCATACTTTGCGCAGGACACACACGCACAAACATCAAACTACTGCAAAGTGACATCGCTCCCGAAATGGCAAGAGAACAGAAACATAATGAACTTTGCAATAAAAAGTTAGCGAAATTCATCGATCCAGTGAAATTTACGGATCTTTTGCATGAGCGCTAATCATGCTGTCATGCAACTCCGTGTGATTGCGACTCTGGTGTAATCTCGTCCATCCAAATCGAAGGATAGGTTTGTTTCAGCGGTATTTGCAGAATCTAAAAACAAATTAGTATCCAAAAGCTAAGAAATAGAAGTTTGTCCAGATTCTTACCGGCTAGATATTCTGACTATCCAATTATTCAAACCAGTTAGCTAGATACTTAGACCAGCTAGATATTAAGAATCTTCAGCTAAAACATATATGTCCGAAGAAGAATATACAAGATTATGTGTTGAAATATTTGCAAACGGTGTTGTCAGCTATGGTATTTTGGATTCATAGGAGCTGTGTTTGGTAGACTCTAAAGCCTCATTTAGTAGGGATTTTTCAGTCTGATTCTCAATAAAATCAGGAGTGAATTTGAAGTTGTTGAGTTAAAAAATTAATTCTATTATATCTGTATGTTTGTGAAGCACAACTTGTTGCTCTGTACTAAAAAATAGTAGGAAATCAAGAAATTATTTGGTTTAACTCGAAGCTGAATAAAAAAAACTCTGAGCTAAAACAGCTCCAGCTCTGGATCAACACGTGGCCGTCCTGTTTTGATCCGTAGGCTAGCTCCAGCTCTGAATGCAAATTTTGAAATGGTAAGGTTGCTTCTGCAAACCTGAAATTACCTCATTTGCTACACACCTAATACCGCCAATAAGTTTGACAATAAGTTGGCAACTCGGTGAATTTTAGCCAATTGCAGGAAGGGCAAATGGCCCTGCTGCTCCTGGTCGTTGCATCCAATCTACTGACCACAACCGTGGAAAGCAACCGGATTTGTTGCGAAATTGATGGACCAGTCGTCAATCGATCCGTCAGATCATTGGAAAAAAGGGTTCGTGTAGTACAAACTTTTGCCAAAATTTTCTCTTCAGGTCATCGTACCAGTTTGAAAGTTGGAAGCTAAACCACCACACAAGCTACGAGTTTGAGAGAGATTCTTTCATTGCACGAACCTGGTGAAGAAAGCTGAATCACCCATTCACCACGTCTCTGGCATGCTCTTGGACTTTCAGGTTGACAAAATAAACAGTGTTGGTATCAGTTTACCTCAAGATTTAATCTTGCGTGTTAGCTAGATACCAGCAGATTCCTGAATCCTGATGAGCAGAGTACTAGCTAGCTGGCGTGTTCCAGTATTTGGTGATATGAATCGTTCGTCGTTGCATCATCTCAGAAAGTTCAGTTGTTTTGACGTCGCATCAACAGATAACACATCTGTGGTAAGAAACCATATTATAGCCATGATTTCTCCAGATCAAGACCTCGTGGTGCAGATCGTGCTGCACACTAAATTATTGCTGATTATAAAACAAAAGAAGAGGACAGCTGAAAGTTGAAACTTTATGCCAATAGCTAGCTACCAGTTGACTGAACATGTCTTTACTTCGAGCGTGAGGAGAATTCATCTGCTCGAGACATATACTCCTCGAGATAGATTATTATCGTTTGAGAATTCACCGCTGCGTAAATTACTCTCACATGTCTCCAGTTCTTCTCAGCTGCTCTGATGTCGAGTACTCCAGATTATAACACGATTAATTGCTCTGTCAATTAATCGTTTGATCGTTCCTGCCTCGACAGGGATCGATGCAGGTCGGCGCGGTGGCGCTTTCTTCCTTTGCGGCAAAACGAGATCATCTGTCCCGACGATAAAGTACAGTCGATAGATTCTATGGTTATCGGGAAACCTATCTTCGATTACTGAAAAGTGAGTCCGACGACCACTCAGTACCATCAAACCTCAACGGAACGGCTGAGATGTAACTACTCCCTGACATCGATGTCAGAGGAGCCTGATCACTTTGTGGTTACTCCGGCGCCTACGTGGCGTCGCCTCGGGCCTCAGTTAAACCAAACCCCGCGGACCATGCACATCGGCACGTCGCCCGCGCACCGTCCGCCGACGGGCGCGGAAAGCCTCCTCGTCAGCGTTGGCCGGCGACCGCCACAGCGTGACTGAACTTAGTCGGAATATGACAAAGGAAAGCATAGCTTGTTTGGCACGTCTTTGCCGGGCCGTGCAGCTACGTGTGTTCTCCTTTTTTTCCTACCGTCATTGAAAGATTTGCAGCGGGGAGGAACACCTGAAAATGACCATAATCTCAAGATATCTTCATAAACAAAAAGCTTCATGAAGACCGTGGAATGCAATTAACAGACAAATCAGATCTTGCGTGACACCGAATAAAAATCACTAATTACATGATACACCACATTGATGACTGTATTAGTCACGTGAAATCTACTCACCGGTATGTGGGACCTAACATTATTGGTAGGAACATAAAAAAAGATTATAAACTTGTTAAAAATAGTCTCCTTGCAATTCCTCTCTCACACAAACATACACAACCGTATAGCCGATATATCCTACATTATTATTCCAATGACGGAGAAGATCCATCTGAGGACCCTATTAGATGGGTCCAAGGCACAAACAGCAAACCCCATGGTACCTCATGAGAACCTATTTTATCAGAATATACAACAAATATTTTTATAAGTCAGTCTCATAATTCTTACGTTTGATCCATTAGCCAATTATATGGCAAGTTTTCAAATACCCCACAATTAAATCTATAAACTTAAACATCTAACACAAGTCTATAAAGTTTGAGCCTGTATCTCATCACAAACAAGTGAACAACCTGTTTGTACTGAGTAGTATATTCCTTTCTTGTCGTGGCTGGGGCGACGTGATCGAACCGTTACTTGCTCCGTCGTCCTCCGTCCTCGCGCTTCTTGCACCTAGCCCCCTCCACAAGCTGGGTTATTCGGATTCCTCGAGTGCGGAGGTCACCGGAAGCGGATTCCGCCGGCTTCTCTCCCCCTTCCGCGCTGCCGCTGCCTCTCCGTCTCTTCCAAGTTCCAAAGACCAAACAAAACCCGGGCAGAGGAGAGAGGGAGAGAGGGGGAAATTTGGAAATCGCCGAGCCCCAGATTTTGGCTGGTTGGCTGTGGCGGGAAGGCCGGGATCGCGGGGCGGATCCGGTGGGTGGAGGAGGTTGTGGGGTGAGATCTATGCGCGGGGGAGGAGGGGGGAGGTGGGGAGCGGGTTG
>KE372759.1:347990-358470 GCA_000418225.1 Zizania latifolia | reverse complement strand
TCCGATCCTATGTCTCCGTTGAGGAAACCCCAAAGGGTCGTCGGGTCTCTTTCAACCCTAATGCTCACCAAGCCTTTACCTCCATAAGTCTTGGTTTTTACTCGGTTACCTCTTTGAAGCCGAAGTGAGACCTTATACAAACTTGTCCGACCCACAATCCTTGGGTACTCGCAGATCGACGCCTAGCCGTCTAGGAGATCCTTGATATCTAAGAGTAATAGATTCGATGACGTGATCCAACGCTGTGTGCTCAAGAAATAATGAAGAAATTTAAGCACACTCCCACATAACTCTCAAGAGATTGATTCAACAAGAATACATGGAGATTGTGTGGAGAAATCACTCTTCTTCCCTTAAGATCCAAAAAAACGCACAAGGGAGAATGCGGAAGAAATGGCAGGGCGTCTCTGAATGCAATTCACCTCCCCCTTATTATGGAGGGGAAGGGTATTTATACCCCTGTACCAAATCTATCCGTTAGGGTAAAAATCACTCATTGTTCATCCAGACAGTTCAGGCTTAACCGGACAATCTGGACCAAATAAAGTCGAAACAGAACGAGTGTTTCGGACAGTCTGGTCAGAGTCCATATATTCCAGACCAAAAACATTGTCTAAACAGAAAGGTGTTTTCAGACAGTCCGACCAAGGTCTGGACAGTCCGATCACGGAATAAAAATCAAACAGAGAGCAATTTTTGAATTATCCGGCCAAAATTCGGACATTCTGGCTTCAGAATAAATTTCAACAGAGACATGTTTTCGGATAGTCCGGCCAGAGTCCGGACAGTCCGACTCAAAAACATAATTTAAACATAAGCATATTTTTTGATGGTCCGGTCAGAGTCCGAACAATCCGGCTCAAAAATAATTCGAGACAGAAACATGTTTTCGGATTATCCGGCTAGGATCCGGACAGTTTGCCATATAAATAAAATCCAACAGAAGCCTATTTTTGGATTGTTCGGTTTAAACCCGGATAGTGCGCAGTGCAAATAAAATTCAACCAGAAGGCAAATCTCGGACAGTCTGGCTAGACTCGGACAATCCAGCTTTTCTGGAAATCAAAAGCCAACTTTGAAAAATTCCAAAGCTTTCAACAAAAGATATTGATTTGAGCACTTAGCTTTGGATCAACAATCAACTCATCCTTTTGATAGTACAGCATACTTAGACTCAAGAAAATATAAAATGTTTGCAACAAACACAACTTGAGCCTAAGTAGAACAAGTAACTCGATTTCTTCAAGATCAAAAGAACTGCAATACCACCTTTAGTTCTTAATTCCTGCATTCATCTTAGCAATCGTATCAGTAGCATTTGATTACTATTGTCATTGAAACACCAAAACCAATTAGGGGCTTAGATGCATCAAGATGCACTTTCAATCTCCCTCTTTTTGGTGGTTGATGACAATATGATCCAAGAAGTAAAAATAACTTGCTATTAAGATGAAAATGCATAATGAAGCTCCCCCTAAATGCATGCATCATATACAAAGAGACGTAAGCATGACATAAAGCATTTAGGACTAAAAAACAAAATCGACATAATTAACCATAAAGCATTAAACATGTTCATTACAAACCAACTATCCATGCCAACGCACATAAAAGTAAAACGTTATTACAGCCCATTGTTCATGACACAGAGTACAAAGTTGGGATCAAACGAGAGAAAATCCAAAAGCTAAGCGATTTGACAATACTAAAAAAATGATGACTTCTTGGCAATTCTCCCCCTTTGGCATCAAAGACACCAAAAAAAGAGAACACAACAGAAGGCTCACTCGGAGTTTTCACTCTCAGCATCATCATCATCATCATCGGACGGTGAGGAGGACTGCTGCTACTGGGATGACCTTGCTCCGGATCCAAAGAAATGAGCATAGGGGTCGGTGTAGTCAGCGAAGTCATTCTCCTCTTTATAATTAGACATGGGCTCCATAGGAGGCTAGCCTGACTACTGAAGCAACTGATTGATCGCCTTGTTCTACTTTTCGAACTCCTTGACTTGCCGACGACTGCTGTTCCGGCACATGGTGAATATGGCTGACATAATCTTCTTGATGGGCAAGCCAGAGGAGCTAGGCTAAGGTGCTGATCAACGAGGAGCACGACGAGGCCTGACAGAAGGAGGAGGAGCTGCTTAGGAGGACTGAGGAGGAGGTGCTACAGAAGGTGGTGCCAGAGGTGTTGGGTTATGGGAAGGCTACGCTAGCATTAATTTCAAAATTTTTACCTCGTTCTTCCAGAAATCATGCGTGTAATGAGATCATAGATCAATACATCTACCAACGAAATACGCTAGGGCAGCGGAAGTAGAGTTGATGAAGCGTGTTCTCGATCGGCTCCGCTCAGTTCCGTCCGTTCGTCGTCGATGAAGATGACGTAGTCCGACGACCTCCACGTGAAGATCAGCACTACAGTAGCAGCGGTGCCTCTGCAGTATCCCCACATACAAAGACAGGATCACTTCATACCAGTATGCTAGTACCACGCAGGAAGTTAGGGGAGAGACGGTCACAACCGGTGTAGCCAGGAGAGGTGGTGGCTAGGGTTAGGTCGAAGCAACAGCAGCCAGCAGCCCTTTCGTTGTAGCTCCTCCTCTCCTTATATAGTGTCCTCTCATGTGCCTTTAATCAGTATTAAAGCCCAACAGAGCTAATCTATTCGTTTGGCCCAGAAGTTCTGGTCCAGGCCCAAAACTTCCGAAAATAACCTTCTGTACGAATTTATTTCTGTCTGAAACTTCCGGTCTAACTGGAACTTCTGAACCGGAACTTCCGAAAATAACATTCTGTATCGAATTTATTTTGACCCAGAAGTTCCGGTTCCACCCGGAACTTCTGGTTCATCCAGAATTCACCTTTCAGGCAGGCCTGGAACTTCTGGTCCAACTGGAACTTCCGGTTCCTCCAGAAACCGAAACTGGGCTGGCCCAAAACTTCTGGTCGCACCGAAACTTCCGGTCGCACCGAAACTTCCGGTTGTTCCAGAACCCGGAGCTTCCGGCCTCAAGCTAAAACTTCCGGTTCCCCGGAATTCTCTTGGGCATATTTCCATCAATCTTCTATTTGCACAAGAGTTAATTCTTGCAACTTTAAATCCCATCCCCTTAAGCGTGTGACCCGATAGGTTCATATGCAACGGCCGCTATCCAGAAACCTTTTCTGGATTGCAAATCAATAGCGGTACCTAGCAGCACATATGGACCTCCGAAAACATACAAAATCAAAATCATATTTTCTGAACCTTGATATACTCACGCACCAATCCCTTTACCACACGACATCAGTCAAGCTCAAGGCGAGATTCATACCACCCTTGTGATAGCTCGACACTTCACTGGATCAAGTAGTGGATTAATCATGATTAACACTTTAATCATAGTGGCATGGCCATGCACTTTTTCAGTCCAACTATCTTGAGGGGCCTAGAGACGTCTCTCCCGTTATTTAGGAAGGGTAAATTCCATCTTAATTGCTCACATCCCAAGGCATATTTCATAACATATCCAAAAGTAACCTTTATAACTACCCAGTTACGGAATAGTGTTTAGAAGCCCCTAAGTGTGTTACTACACATTCTGGAATCAATGACGATCTCAGGTCTAAGGATTCTGCAGGTACACCATTTGAAAACAACTGATGGCACATTCAAAATAACAATCCCAACAGTATCTCAAAGTGGGTCTATCCAACACCATGTTCTCTAACATGTGTCCACATTACTGATTTGATATCTTCATATCAATGATCCATAAAACATGATCATCAATCAGTGAAATGTGCTAATCTATGAATCATCACTGTCTCACATGACGATATGGGATTAGGGATCGTTTAGAATAACATCATTACAAAATAAAAAGTTCCACAAACAAGTCATATACTTGCTGATCAATGTAAAAGATATTTATTCAAGAAACAAGATAACCAATTATTCAAAGTACATTAGCATAGACATGATACTTTCTCTCATATACACTAGACTCAATCTCGTAAGTATCTAATACCCATAGAGCTCAAGTGAGCCTCATGCTTGGGCTGTGAGAGAGGCTTTATCAACGGATCGGCAACGTTTAAATCCGTGTGCACCTTACATATCTTTACATCACCTCTATCTATGATCTCACGGATGAGGTGATAGCGCCGAAGTATGTGCTTAGACTTCTGGTGCGACCTAGGCTCCTTGGCTTGCACAATTGTACCACTATTATCACAATAGAGGTCCACTAGACTGGACGAACTAGGGACAACTCCCAGCTTAGAAACAAATTTTTTGATCCAAACAACCTCCTTCGCAGCTTCAGAAGCTGTATTGTACTCGGCCTTCGTTGTTGAATCTGCAACCGTTTCTTGCTTGGAACTCTTCCAACTCATTACGCCTCCATTGAGGCAAAACACAAATCCAGACTGCAATCGTGAATCGTCCTTGTCGGTTTGAAAGCTTGCATCGGTGTAACCATTTACAACGAGCTCCTCCTCACCTCCATAGACTAGGAACATATCCTCAGTTCTTCTCAAGTACTTAAGGATACTCTTTACTATTGCCCAGTGACTTTCACCCGGGTTTGATTGGTATCTGCTTTTAACACTTAGAGCATAAAAATATCTGGACGTGTACAGAGCATGGCATATATGACGGACCTGATTATGGAGGCATACGTGATCGCACTCATCTTCTCCAGCTCATCAAGTGTCGAAGGACACTGACTCTTGCTGAGTGTAACACCATGTGACATTGGTAGAAAACCTTTCTTAGAATTCTGCATATTGAACCGTTTCAATACCTTGTCGATGTACATGCTTTGGCTTAATCCAATTAGCCTTCTCGACCTATCTCTATAGATCTTTATGCACAATGTGTATGCTGCCTCTCCGAGATCTTTCATTGAGAAACTTTTCCTCAACGAAAATTTAACAGCATCAAGCATTGGAATATCATTTCCGATCAACAATATGTCATCCACATATAAGACCAGAAATACAAGTGCGCTCCCACTAGCCTTTTTATAAATACAAGGCTCTTCTTCATTCTTGACAAAACCAAACCCTTTGATGACTTCATCAAAACAAATATTCCAACTCCGAGAAGCTTGTTTCAGCCCATAAATAGACCTTTGTAGCTTGTAAATTTTTCCAGCATTCTTTGGATCATCAAAACCTTCAAACTGTGTCATGTACACATCCTCACTTAGGTTTCCATTAAGAAAAGTCGTTTTAACATCTATTTGTCATATCTCATAGTCATAATATACGGCAATTGCTAGGATGATCTGAATAGACTTTAGCATTGCGACGGGCGAAAATGTTTTATCATAATCAACACTGCTTCCGTTTCTCAGAGTCTAGTCTCATCACTGCTTTCGAGTAGGTCTTAGGTTCATCATTGTCTAACAATAATATGTTGCGCTGCCCCCTAGTTAATAACATAAACCTCTCGGGTGCACGACTAACCCTTTCTGACCAATGAGGGACTGGTGTCTCGACAACAAGTTCTGCAACATCTTGCATATCGAGTTGTGGTTTAATAGGAGCTGAAACACTTTTGAGTGGTTCCTGAACTTCTTCGAGTCGTACCATGCTCCCACTAACTTCTTTCGAGAGAAACTCTTTCTCAAGAAAGACACTATTCTGGATGACAAACAATTTGTCTTCTTCCCGGTTATAGAAGTAATATCCTTTGGTTTCCCTAGGATACCCCACAAAGAAGCATTTATCAGATTTGAGAGTGAGCTTATCAGACGTCAAACATTTTACATAGGCCTCACAATCCCATATCTTTAGAAAAGACAACCCAGGACGCTTCCCAGTCTATATTTCATATGGTGTCCTCTCTACAGATTTAGATGTAACTCTGTTTAATGTAAAAGCAGTAGTTTCTAGAGCAAATCCCTAAAAGGATAATGGAAGATCAGATTAACTCATCATTGACCGGACTATTTCCAACAAAGTTTGGTTCCTCCACTCGGACACCCCATTCCATTGGGGCGTGCCTGGTGGAGTCAGCTGTGGAACAATTCCACACTGCTTTAGATGATCATTAAACTCATGGCTCAAATATTCATATCCACGATCATATCGTAGAAATTTAATTGTCTTGCCTGTATGATTTTGTACCTCATTCTGGAACTCCTTGAACTTTTCAAAGGATTTCAATTTATGCCTCATTAAGTAGATGTAACCAAATCTACTAAAGTTGTCAGTAAAAGTAATGTAGTACTGAAATCCACCTCTAGCAGTAGAACTCATTGGTCCACATACATCAGTATGTACAATGGCCAACAATTCATTTGCCCTCTCACTTTGACCAGTGAAAGGTATCTTAGTTATTTTGCCAAGTAAATAAGATTCACATGTGTCAAATGATTCGAAATCAAATGACTCCAAAAGCCTATCTTTATGGAGCTTCCGCATGCGTTTCTCATTTATATGACCTAAACGACAATGCCATACATAGGAAGGATTCAAATCATTAAGCCGAGGCTTCTTGGTATTGACGTTATAAACATGTGTATCCTCAAAATTCAGAATATTTAAGCTATTCAACAATGGACAAACATCATAGAGCATACCATCTAAAAATATCAAACAACACTTGTTCTTTATTACGAATTCAAAACCGTCTTCCTCTAAACATGAAAAAGAGATAATGTTTCTGCTCAAGGCAAGAATAAAATAACAATTATTCAATTCCAAAACTAATCCTGAGGGTAGCGATAAAGAAATAACGCCGACGGCCAACGCAGCAACTTTTGCACCATTGCCGACGCGGACATCCAACTCGCCTCTTGCGCACTTCCTTGTTCTATTCAGTCCCTGCAACGATTTGCAAGTATAAATCATTGATCCAGTATCAAATACCCATGAATCACTTGGACGAGTAGCAAGATTAATTTTAATAACATTTATACCTGAAGTAGAAGTCACACTTCCCTTCTTTTTCTTGAGTTCTTCCAAATACAACTTGCAATTCCTCCGCCAATAACCAGTCTTATGGCAGTGGTGGCAATTGTCAGAAGTAGCAGGGCTAGTCTTGGACTTTCCAGCTGGTTTGGACTTAGAGCTCGAGATCACATCTGAAGCTTTAGCCTTTTTCTTGCGTTTTCTCTTCCTGCTATCCTTCTGAACCATCATCATATGACTAGAATTCTTTTTAATGCTATCTTCAGTAGTCTTTAGCATCCCATGCAATTTAGCTATGCTTTTCTCCATGCTGTTTATATAAAAATTCAAAATGAACGGCTCGAAGCTCACAGGGAGCGACTGGAGAATCATATCCGTGGCCAAATCATGGTCAAAGGAAAAACTAAGTTTTTACAGGCTCTCAATGTAACCAATCATCTTAATTACATGAGGAATGACTAGGCTGCCTTCCGCCAACCTACACACAAACAAAGACTTTGAGATGTTGTACCTCTTAGTCCGTACTTAGTTCTCAAACATGCCTTTAAGTCCCACGATCATATCGTAGGCATCCCTGTTCTCATATTGTTTCTGAAGCTCAGAGGACATATAGGCAAGCATGAGACAGCTGACATCAATTGAATCATTGGTATGGTTCTCATAAGCCCGCCGATCCACGGTAAATGCATCATCTTTTGGTTCATCAGGATGGGGCTCCTCTAGAACATATTTTTTTCTCTTGTTTGAGAACAATTCTCAAGTTTCTATACTAGTCAATAAAGTTTGTTTCAGAAAGCTTTTCCTTTTCAAGAATTAATTGCAGATTAAAAATAGAAGTGTTTTTAGCAGTAGGTGCCATGATATACAATAAAAATACAAGGTTCAGCACTATGCTATGTGAATTTTCTATCAAATAAAAGATACTCTACTATATGTAAAATGATCGCTTTCCCTTTAACGACACATAGTGGGACAAGATCCATATTCATCTAACTTCTTGTGAGCTTTGACATCACTGCTAGAAGATTAGTGACATAGGTAAGCAACAATTTGCTAATCACATCCTATGTGATTCTTGTTCGTTGGGGTGGCATCCAACGCCTCGATGCCCAACTCCATGCCCCAAAGCCCAAAACCGTTTTAAAAGCTTTGTTAAGCAAACCAATACTATGCATGTGGTTGTCCGACATCCACCCTAACTGATTAAGATAAAAGATGGCACCCTACTTTGGCAGACTCACCATAAAATGATCAAAAACCTTTGTAGGTACAGCTATTGGAAATGGCATCAAAATTCTTAATTTTATGAGGAAAACTATTCTAACATGGTAACGATGCCTACCGCACATGGAAACATGAAAGAAAAGTGTGCTAGGAATATAATGGAACATCACATGCAATCGTATTAACTGTGACATAATATGGCCCTTTTTACATGGTGATCTCCATCTCCATGGTTTCTGTCCTTCGGGTCATCACGCTTTAAGCCTCCATGATCTTGTATCAGTCTATTACAACTAATAGCACTATACTAATTACATGAGGAGAAGCATCACATGTCGACTGGTAGGTCGTACAACAATAGAACAGCCTTGGGCTGTAATTAACCATGATACGCAGGCCATGAAAATTACATACATGCATATCATACATTGCGAGGCCATACCAGTCACAACATTCTCTACAAAAACGAGTTAAGCGCAGAATCTATGCGTGACTGAAAATAGACCTGGAACTTCTGGCTCAAAGGCCCGGAACTTCCAGTCGAAAGAGTCCAAAACTTCTGACTCAAGGCCAGAACTTTCGAAATTACCTTTCTGTATCGAATTTATTTTGGCCTGGAACTTCCGGGTCACACTCGGAACTTTCGAAAATAACCTTCTATACAGAGGTTTATTTTGGCCCAGAACTTCCTGGTCACCCTCGGAACTTCCAAAAATCCGACGCAAAAACAATAGATCTAATATATTTTCATCACATATCACCTATATGTGCATGATCTAGATCGAACACTACGAACCTAGCTCTGATACCACTGTTGGGTTATGGGGAGGCTACGCTAGCATTAATTTTAAAATTTTTACCCCGTTCTCCCAGGAACCATGCTTGTAATGAGATCATAGATCAATATCTCTAGCCACGAAATACGCTAGGGCAATGAAAGTAGAGTTGATGAAGCTCGTTCTCGATCGGCTCCGCTTAGTTTCGTTCGTTCATCGTCGATGAAGACGACGTAGTCCGGCGACCTCCATAGGAAAATCAGCACCGCAGTAGTAGCGGCACCTCTACGGTATCCACACGTACAGAGACAGGATCACTTCATGCCGGTATGCTAGTACTACGTGGGAAGTTAGGGGAGAGACGGTCACAACCGGTGTAGCCAGGAGAGGTGGTGGCTAGGGTTAGGTCGAAGCAACAGCATCCAGCAGCCCTTTCTTTCTAGCCCCTCCTCTCCTTATATAGTGCCTTTTCATGGGCCTTTAATCAGTATTAAAGCCCAACAGATCTAATCTGTTCATCTGGTCCAGAAGTTCTGGTCCAGGCCCAGAACTTCTAAAATAACCTTCTATATGAATTTATTTCTATCCGGAACTTCTGGTCCAACCGGAACTTCCGGATCTGGAACTTCTGGTCCAACCGAAACTTCTGAAAATAACATTCTGTATCGAATTTATTTCAACCCGGAAGTTCTGGTTCCACCCAGAACTTCCGGTTCATCCAGAATTCATCTTTCAGGCAGGGCCAGAACTTTCGGTCCAACCGGAACTTTCGGTTCCTCCAGAAACCAAAACTGGGCTGGCCTAGAACTTCCGATCGCACCGAAACTTCCGATTGTTCTAGAACCTAGAACTTTCGGCCTCAAGCCAGAACTTCTGGTTCCCTAGAATTCTCTTGGGCATATTTTCATCAAGATGTGTGTACCCACGGTGCGCAACCT
Source organism: Zizania latifolia (assembly GCA_000418225.1). Taxonomy (NCBI): domain Eukaryota; kingdom Viridiplantae; phylum Streptophyta; class Magnoliopsida; order Poales; family Poaceae; genus Zizania; species Zizania latifolia. The sequence continues at coordinate 348,624 of KE372759.1, read as the reverse complement.
CATGTACCATCTTCCTCCTGGCGACTCTATCGATCACAAGCTGAATGTACGGGGCATACACGCAACTCTTGGTGGGAGAGGCCGAGGTGGTCTAGATCTCACTCTAAAGAAATTGAGAGACGCTGAACATACCACGGTCCTCCCTCATGACCGCCAGTAAATTGTGGGCATTTTCTAACAATGAGGTTCTGTAACCGAGCTTAGGCAACAGGGTCTTCTGAAAAAGATTGTTCAAAACTAAGAACACCGAGGAGAGACCCTCTGTCTTGCCTCCAAACACTGAACTCGGCTCATACAGAAATGACACTGCATCAGCTCCAAGTACGGGCTCGGTGTCTAAACGTAGGCTGCAAGGACATTTGCGTCTAAGCCTAAGATAGCAGCGAAATCACTGAGTGTGACCTAGTACTCAACGTCCTCAAGCCACCAGTGAAAGGATGGCTCCTCATTGGTCACTGTCCGAAAGAGAGTGGAGTAGAACTTGTAGATTGCTTCCTCGCACCAATACTGCTTGATATTCATGAGGCCATTGTAGGACCGAATCTAGCGACCAGAGGGGGGTGAATGGGCGCAAAACAGAAAATCAGCAGAAAATAAAATTCTGGACAGAAGGTCCAAATCGGAAGTTCTGATT
>KE372759.1:306984-325709 GCA_000418225.1 Zizania latifolia | reverse complement strand
GATGAAAAATTTAGAAAAGAATTAAAATCAGCTGAAAATAGGGAATGGGGCAAATCTGCAATGAACTCCATCAAGTTTGGGGTATATCTACAAGAGATACCAAGTTTGGGGCAATTCTGCAATCGCACGTCAACTTTGGGGTATATCTGCAATTTCCCCGTCTGGCAAGTGGCAACGAGCCAACGACACCGATCGCGCGTTCTCCGTCCACATACTGCTAGATGCCACGGCGCAACTGTTGATGAGATGTTGTATCTTACTCCTTTTATTTTTTTTGTAAGTCATAGTTTTTCTAACTTTAATCGGTTTATAGCAAAATATACGAACAACTATAATTAAATTCATTACAAAATATATCTTAATAGTGTATTTATTTGATATCGTAGATATTAGTATAATTTTTAAAATATTAAATAAAATTAGAGAAGTTTGATTTAATAAAGACTACAGTACAAAAGTGTAGATAAAATTCGGATCGGATATGGATGAAATCGAATTCGGATATCACTATTTACCACATTTTATTTTAGATTTGAATATGAATACGGATATTTTTTAATATGAATACAAAATGGATAGATAAAATTTGAATATGAATCCGAATATTTACTAAGTTCAACTTGAAATAAATATAAAAAATAAAAAGCGTGAAATCCGTCTAGACTTTAATTGATCAAATTATATTAATTAACGAAATTTTTGTGGATGGTACATATAAACATGCACCACAAACATAATCAATCAAAATTTTGTGAATTGAACATAATCAATCAATCAACCAAATATTTTCACTTCAGCAACATAATATAAACATATGCGGTAGTTATTTTTTCATTCTACACTTTAATAATATACATTTAGAGCAACAACGATGTACAATGTTAAATACTCAAATTATGCACATCTATAGCTGATGCTCTACTGCTTGTATGACTATGAAGTGTACAGATAAAACTATTTTCTCAACTACTTCAAAAATTTGTTCAAATTTAAATCAACTATTTGCAAATAAAAAGAAACGACGATTTAATCATCCTACTGCCTTGTACCGCTAGAAACCTCTAATAAATTAAGTGTTTCATAATTACATAAAGAATAAATAAACCACATATATTAATATAGTGATGTCATGCCATCTTAAGTCCCTAACAGTATAATTTGTGTGAAATCCTAAAACAAATATGGTTGTATCCATTTTCATATTCACATTCAGCAGAAATTCGGATATCCATTTCCATATCCATATTTGCTAAACGAATTCGGATGTTTTCATTTATCATTTACATTTAATTCAAATACAAATACGGATATCCATATATATAATTTTTCAAATATGAATACGGATAATTCGGATATTTTTACATCCATATCCATCCTAGCGAACTTAGTACAGTATCTCCCATGACTCATCTCGGTAAGAGCATCTCCAATGTGATTGCTATTTTTGACTTACTATTTAGGGCAATAGCAAGCCTTTCTATTTAAATTAGATTTCTATTTTACTATCTACTTCAATGTATTTATTTTCAAATATGGCTTTCTATTTGAATCCGTGTAAAATAGAGTAGCAAGTTCTCATACCTTGCTAGAAATAAAAAGTCTAGGGAAAAGAATGAGAAGCCACATAAAATAGTAATTCAAATAAAGAGAATAAAATTAATTTTTAGACTTACTATAAAATAGAGTAGCATGTGAGATAGGGTATGCATCGAATATGCTCTGAGTCTGCCGTGATACACACTAGCCGCCGCGGCAAAGTTGAATGTCGCGCACGCGTCGACCATGCACATTCAGCGCAGTTTCTTCCATCTTTAGAGATTAGAGAGAGAGAGAGAGAGAGAGAGAGGGGTGAATACCGCGCACCAATATATCACCATGGCCAACTTGGGTCGTAGGGCCGTAGGGGCCGCGTATGTTGGGCGCATGCATTGTCTTTCTCTACTTTGCAGATAGCACTGCACGGGCCCGGTTTTGGTTGGTAAGCTGGCACGGCTATAGATGGCCTCCGATTTTTGAGCTGACATCAAATCGTCTGACGTCTAGTCTTATCCTAAGTCGAAAATGCTTTGATAACATTAAGATATGTCATAACGTAGAACAAATTCAGGATATAGTCGATACGCGCGTCTGCAGCCTACGTACGAACAGATAGCATACGTACACGCCAATTATGCGAGACTGCAAGTACACCCTTCACATGTACCATCGCGAGGACCATCGATATACACGTACGTACGGGTCTCACGGAAAGAGTTCGGGAAGCTTTGGATTCTTTGTCTTAAAGCGACCATTAATTGCATGCGTTGCATCATGCATGGGCAAGTACGGGACAGCGCAGGACCAAGATCGGATAAGATATGGGTGGGTCATGCATGTGATAATAACATCTGATTCCTGTTTAAAAATATTTTCATATAACGTCAATATTATAGTTGTTAATAATATATTACTCACTCCATTATAATTAAGAAGACTTTGTTTTTAAAGTTAAGCATTTGTCCAATAGATACTTCGGTTAGCTTGTTTCATTGAGTTAATGCATGTGTAATTAATGCACTCTTGTTAACAAAATGACCCTATTCAATCAGTTTGTCTAGAAATTATAGATATAATAATAATTAATAAGATACATCTAAATCATTTATTTACACTGACACGATCAATCTGCTATATATTCTACTTTCCAAAAATATATATGGCCGTGGTGGCGGTGGCGGCGAGAGGTCGCCGATTCCATATCGCGGTGTCTCTAGCGTGGCGTGAAAGGGTGCGGTGCGGGCGCTTGATTTTCGTCGGCTTTTCCTTGAAGTTTTCACACGCACGTACGCGACGACGCAACAACTCCCACTCAATTCGCCGCCGGTTCAATGGCACATACACACCGTCCGGTCTCCGTCGAGACTCGAGATCGCCTGTACGTAGCGAGGGAGAAAGGAGGAGGAGGTGAAAGGGCTATAGCTAAAGATGAAAAGAGGCCAAAGCAATGGGAATTGATGGGACCTACGTATCACTCTCAATCTCCTGCCAATTACTCCGTATTACACTCCAAGTTAGCTAGCTGCTTCAGCTTCAGTTGCTGCTAGGCTATTCTGCAGTGTGTTTTCTGCCACGACGGAGGCATGGAGAGGAGGAGCCAAGGTGGAGAAAGCAGTAAGGGCAAGGTCGCAATGGGTTTCCCGCAGCAGCAGCTGGTGCTGGACTGCTTCTCCGACGAGGTGGACAGCCGTGAGGACGGCGGGGAGGCGAGGATGAAAGAGGCGAGGGGGAGGGGCGAGCCTGGGGTTTCTGGGTGGGGCGCGGTGAGTACGGTGGTGGGGGCGAAGCGGAGGAGGGGGCGGCCGCCGGGGTCCAAGAACAAGCCGAAGCCGCCCGTGGTTGTCACGCGGGAGGCGGAGCCCTCGGCAGCGATGCGGCCTCACGTGCTGGAGATCCCAGGCGGCAGGGACGTCGCCGGCGCGCTCGCGGGCTTCGCGCGGCGCCGGGGACTCGGGATGTGCGTGCTAGCCGGGACAGGCGCCGTCGCCAACGTGTCGTTCCGCCACCCGTTGACCTCCGCGGGGGAGATCAGCGGCGCCGCGGCCGCTGGGATCGTCTTCCACGGCCGCTACGAGATCCTCTCCATGTCGGCCACGTTCCTCCCCCCTGCCATGTCCGCGGAGGCGCCCCGCGTCATCGGCGGCCTTTCGATATCTCTCGCAGGCCCCCACGGCCAGATCGTCGGGGGCGCCGTGGTGGGCCCGCTCGTCGCCGCCAGCACCGTCGTGGTCGTGGCCGCCACGTTCACCAGCCCCACTTTCCACCGCCTCCCCGCGGAGGACGACGCGTCAGCGTCCGTCTCCGGCAGCGGCGCCGAAGCTGACGAACACCGCGGACGCCAAACGGAGCCACAGGAGCACCATCACTTGACGCCGCTGCAGCCGCACACCGTAGCTCCGGCGATGACTCAGCCTGCGTCCATATACGCGTCGGCGAGCCAGCCCCAAGAGGTATGGACGGCGGCGACGGCGGCGGCAAGCGCACCTCGCCCACGGCCGCCGGCTTACCAACAGCACGGAACCTAGCTTGAAGCTAACAATGCAGTGCTTTCATGACACGCATCCTAATTTTCCAGCTTCTTGTAAGGTCAAGGCAATCCCTTTAATTTGATCTTATTGCAAAGTTGCATAGAATATCAATATCTAATTATGTTGATGTTTGCTAGCTAGTCATTAGTGTTTAACATGTTAATTTTCCTCAAGAGGGGTCAATTGCTGGGGAGATAAAAAATTAGAATATATTTTTATTTAATTATTTTTAGTTTGCTTGGACTTTTGCTTTCTACTATTCCATCTTTCTGTTCTAGTACTCCATCCATCCTAAATTATAGTCATTTCTAGACTATGACGTGTTTATTAAGATATAAGAAAAAAAGCCTAAACTATCTCTCAACTAGTACTCCAAACAATTAGTACTACATACAACTAGTACTCTAGATAGGGGTAAAATAGAAAGATTTATGGAAAAAAGCTGTAGAAGTTATAATATTTGGAACAAAATTTGAATGATACAAATGGTTATATTTTGGGACGGAGAGAGTATAACAGAGTAACAGTGCTTTGTGGATCAATGGCCATTGTTTGTTGGATCTATGCACACTAAATAATACTTACCCAAAATAAAAATTGGGTCTCTGATCAATCATATTCTTTGCTCTTCAATTTGAGCACAATATTTCACTGTTATTAATTTTCTAGTACAGTACGAGGAGATATTATTTGTAATATTCCTTAGATCGAAATGTTAGTCGTTGCATGTTCTTATGGTATGCATTTCACACGTACAAACGAAATTCATATTGTGGGTCTCAGCTATATGCTCATTATTACACCCTCACTAGTCACTACTCACTACAGTTTCAACAGTACTCGTAGTTCATGGGCTGACGATCCTACCAAACATTTGGAGTGATATATAATATATATATATATATATATATGTACGTATATGTATATGTATATGTATATGTATATGTATATGTATTATGACGAGTAAAATACACCGGTGGTTCTTAAATTTAATTGTTGCCGAATAATTAATATCACAGTTCCTAGACTCTAAAAATACATATTTAGATCCATAACTTGTTAAATAACCCAACTCATATTGTGAACCTTCACTGGTACATTTAACAAGTTTAGATGTCTAGATACAGGATGACACACCCGATGACAAGTTTAAGGTCAAGAGGTATATTTTACTCTATTACTATTATGGTTGCATTTTTCCTTTGTATACCAAATTTTGTGTAGAGTAAATTTCTAGGTGGACAATTATACATGTAAGTTCTATGAGAATAATACTTGGTGGTAAAGGAGGAAAATGGGCGAAGAAAATAACTAAAGTGAGTATGGTGCGTGCTATATAGGAGCACTGTCTATGACCAGGTTGTGTGAAAATTTTCTCAAAGTCTAGAATCTGTTGAAAGAAATTAAACATAGGGTTAATACGTGGGTCGCCAATGTCCCAAAATGTAGTGTTTCTTAATTTTTCAAAAAATGTTTTCTATTCTCGACCAAAAAGAATTGAGTACATGCAAAACTGTATTATAGGGTATATATAGCTAGACATTCCAAAGAAATGGTAAAACAGAATGGAAGTAGTAAGTAGTTATAATTTGGTTTACCTACAACTCGATCGGTCATGTATTTGTATAGTATCTGGTTCTGGTCGGCTGTGGGAGATCTGGCAAAAGAGAAAGTCCATCAAGTATGCTTTCCAGGCTTTGAATAAAAAACAATTGGAGAAAGAAAGAGAAAGATCATATATAATTGGTGTAGATTGTAATAATATATTGGTCGCGCGCACACACACACAAGAATTTCATATATGTATAAGAAATGCAATTACATTTGACATGAATAAATACACGGAATTTCATATATGTCATGCTTTCAGCCTCATAGGCACGGAACCTAGTCCTCATATGACCATTTTCCGCACCTCACTGTCCATATCTTATTCTGAATTATATCATTTGTGTCGTCTCTTCTAAATTAAGTGCTCATGTTCATTCTTTTGGATGCCGTCTTAATTTCTTGATAGCTTAGCATGGATGCAACATCATATCCATGGCAGGGACACAGGACACTACATAAGTGACCGTAGTGGATTACTTCCTTTTCTTGTTTTTACCTCTGGTCGCCTCACCGGAGTAGGCGTTGCCACTGCCATCTGAGTTATCACCCAAGAAGAAGACACGGTGAGTCCTTCTCCCCGTAGGAACGGATCCTTTACGTTGGGCTCTCCCGACGTCAGAGAAAAGTCATGATCCTAGCCGTTCGGTTGGGATCTGACGGTGGGTGCGGGCATCACGGTGGTGGCGACTGGAGCAAGGGGGTGGCGGCCAGAGCAGAGGGGCAGCCGGTGCGGGGGGTGGCGACCGAAGCAGAGAGGGGCGGCGGCCGGAGGTCAGGCGAGCGCGGACGTAGGTGCCATAAGATCTTAGCCTAATGACTAGAATCGTGACTTCCCTCTACAGTCGATTAAAGATCTCGTTTTCTCCCTCTAGGGACTAGCGCACTCCCTCCCTCAAACCGTCTCACCCGCTGGAGGTTGAAGACGAAACAACACCGTTGGATTGAGAAAACTACAATCATAGCAGTAGATTCTCCAACTCTCAATCAACCAAGCTGACAAGTATCAAACCTGGGTGCTCATATGGAGATTCCTGCCATGAAAAGAAAACCACCGTCACTTTCTTCGGTCTAGCTAGCTCACTACTACTCTCTATCTCTTCACCCGGAGCAAGTACGGCCAACTCTGCAGACCACATCTGTAACAGGCTGACAGCTCCAAGATACCCCGGGTGCTCGTCGCCACGGCTGCAGATCGCTGTACTCGCAGAGACAGAAACTGGTCTCGCCCGGTACGCTTTCTCTGCTTTTCTTGAGCCAATTTACTCCACGCGCGCTTTCGCTGCTTTCCAAGCATGCACTAGCACAATATTGTGGCCGCATCTTTGATCGGAGAGATGGCTGGCTACCCGTGTTATCCAATCCATGGTGAAAAAGTTGTTAATCCCGAGTACAATAGTACATTCACTGTACATCTCTTCGAGAAAACTACCTGTGAACTGTGAAATGGTAGGGTAGCAGGTGCGTTAGAATGAGCTGATGAGGTCATTAGCCAACAAAAAAACAAATAGCTTGAGAAATTGTTTAATTAATGCTGATAAAGATGTTTCACGTATAATCCAAAGATAATATGTCGTCCCTCAGCTATTCTTAAAATATTTCTCTGGAATGGTTTAGATTATTGCTTTAGATTATGAAACATTTTAACTATAGTTACTTTTGATTTTTTTTGTTTTTTTAACTGTTCAGATTTTTATTTTAGATTGTAAACTAAATAATTACAAAATCTAAAAATAAATTAGTATACTAAGCTAAAAAACCTAAGTTATGCGAATACTCGCTAAATGTTTTCAGAATCTGAAGGAACGGTTCTGCGTCCATGTCAGATGGCCCAAATGGTATAATAAAGCCCATGCTTTGCCTCCAAAGGCCCATTGAGGGGCAGAAATGGGCCTTTGGCCCAACAGAGTTCGTTGCGAGGCCCATTAGGAGAAGCCAACTGCTCTTCCCTTCCCACGGGAACGCGAGGGCAGGTGGCCGGCCATCCTGTAGCTCTCCCCATTTTATTCTCCTGCGAGGTCGGAGCGCACGGCGGCGGCGAGCGAGAGGGGAGGCAGAGAGGAAGGGACAGGGCGGAGAAGATGAGCGGGAACGGCGTGAAGAAGGTGGCGGAGATTGCCGCGAAGGCCGGGAAGGGGATCGATTGGAGCGGCATGGCGAAGCTGCTCGTCTCCGAGGAGGCGCGCAAGGAGTTCGCCACCCTTCGCCGCGCCTTCGATGAAGTCAACCACCAGCTCGAGACCAAGTTCTCGCAGGTATCCCAACCGACGCCCTCTCGTCCCCCGCCCGATCGGACCTAGGGTTTCCGGATCTGGCGTCGCCCTCTTCCGGGCGCATCCTCCTGTGTCCGATCCTTTTGATATTGTTGGGTGTGGACGTTTCATGGTGGATGTGTTAGTGCAATCAATCCAATCAGTTGGGAATTCTGCGGTGTGTGTGCTTTCTAATAGTTTTGTGAACATGTTGATGTACACCTCGCAGATAGGCCAACCCATACCAATGTATCTGGCATTATGCCAACATTTTCGCTTCATTTTCACTTGTGATAATCAGTATAGACACTGCTACTGGTGGAAATCTTTATTCAGCCCACAATGTATTAACAAAAAATCAAACCCAATACCGTATTGGGTTTGGATTTTTGTTATAGTCAGCGGACTACATACAATAGCCATGAATTTCATTTGGTTTTAGTGGGTAATAAGACTCATGTGGTTTGGATTAAACGACCATATCTGTCATGTTGAATTCATCTGTTCATGTTCCTTTGCTAATTCTACCTTGAAAATGTTTAGAAGTTAAGAAGTCTAGCTTACATGTGTTTTTGCAATGATGTTGTTTTCTAAAGGCTGTACTTCCTTTGTCTTTGCAGGAGCCCCAACCAATTGACTGGGAGTACTACAGAAAAGGAATTGGATCTAAAGTGGTGGATATGTACAAAGAAGCTTATGAAAGTAAGCATTCCTTACACTTCAAATCTAATCTGCATTTAAAGGAACAAGTATTATTAAATATGGAGGATGCTTTCTTTTTTGGTATGATCGTGAATGTCTTGCTATCTTCATTCACTGTGGAATTGGAATTTGTCTCTAAGCTCATAGTGATGTTCAATGATCAGAAATACTCTATGTCTTGTTGTTCTTTAATCATGGGTTGATTGTCTTGATTAGCTGTTAGCACATGCTCATGTTTCTGGTCTATCACCTTGTTTCGCCTTTTATTGTTACCACTCTTGTGTACAGACCTGTGAAGCTTTCAGATTATACCTGTAATTTTCTATGTTATTTTCAGCTCCTTCTGAGGTCAATCAATTTGGTATTGTCAATTTTTCAATCAATTAGGACCTATCACATTAATGATTCAATTGGCTTTTGGCTATACTGTTTATTTCATAGGATCAGGTTGCTCTGCAAGCCTGAAACCCTGAATCACTAATTTAATTTCTTGTTTTTGGCATAGGTTACATGCATGTCACACTCTGTATTCAGTCAATAGAATGTAGTATATGTGTTATTTCACATGCTCTCTTTCAGAGGGGACAGTGCAAATGCATTGTTGGAATGTTCGTAAAATGCTGTGATCACATAAAGTTCACAATATACACATATATATTGTAATTGACTTGATGCAATTGTTACTTTTTCTGATATTCTTCTGGTTTACACTGTTTTCTTCCCTTACTTGCTGTTGAGATACTACTTCAAATAAATGCAGGCATTGAGATCCCCAAGTATGTCGACACTGTGACTCCTCAGTATAAGCCAAAGTTCGATGCTCTGGTGAGGAAATATCACGCATCTATCTAAGTTGATGTTTTGTTGAGGAATTATCATTCTGTTACATGTGCCTGGTATTCTTCTGCAATTCGTTATGTCCCCTTTTAGATACCGATGTACTTTTTATTCCTTTCCTTTATCATGTCATGTATAGATTGTTGAACTGAAAGAAGCAGAAGAGGCGTCTCTGAAGGAGTCAGAGAGGATAGAGAAGGAGCTTGCTGAATTACAGGACTTGAAGGTGGGGATGACCTCTGCAGGAACTCAGTCACAAGTCCATATATGTGAAATTTGTTGTACCTCTGCCCATGTTTTATAGCATTTTTCCATCTGCTTTAACATACCTGTTTATGTATACAGAGAAAGATCAGCACAATGACAGTAGATGAATACTTTGAGAAGCATCCTGAAGTCAAGCAGCAGTTCGATGATGAAATCCGCAATGACAACTGGGGCTACTGAAGAGTGGAGGAACTATGATTTCCCTTTCTTGGATAGTTGGATGTGCCAATAATCTTGTCTGTGTCCCGGTATGTATAGGGGAAAACCACTATCCCGACATCGGTGGTTTCCATGCCATGTGGATGGGACCTGTTGAAACCCAACTGAATCTAGCATGTTATCCTTGTTGAAATTCCAACTAAATTTTCCTATGTTGGACTCTGTTTTCTCGAGGGTTTTGTGTTCAATCTTTCTAAATGAATAAGATGATCAATGCAGGTTATGTTCTTGATCTCTGCTTGCAAAGATATGTTGTGTAGTTTCTCTGTTTCATATTATAAGTTATTTCATTTTTTAAGTTAAATTTCTGACTGTTTAACAACTTTAAATTAAAATATATTAACATACAATATTAATATCTATTTCATTTAACTAGTATTGTACCCGTGCTACGTACCGGTGAAAATCAAAAAACAATTATATTATTAGTTAAGAGTTGGATTTTTTAGAACTTTAATTTAGTAGTTAGAAATATTGTTGCAGCATCAAAGAACAATTACAGGAGCAAATCAAACTGTCATATCCTCAAACAATCAAATAAAAGCACAAAAAAAATATTTCCTTGCAGTCCAAGCCATCAGGCTATATGATTTAGCGTCTGCAGTCTGCACGGGCGGCGACCTTGCGCTGGACAGGGAGCAGCGCGAGGGAGGGAGAGGGGACGATGCCAGTGATACGACATGAGGGATCAGGAGGAGATCAATCTATTAGAAAATCATAAACTTTAACTTAATTATTAACCTATTCATGATTACCTTTTATACGGAATAAAACATTAAACTAACCGGAATGAGAAAACCATGAGAAAAGTGTAGTTGTTCTTCTCTGTTTGTTTGGTGTAAATCTCCTAGTAATTGGTAGATAGCATCGACCCTCCGGATGCCATCTATACTGTCCTTGGACAGTCCTTCAAAGTTTCTCTAGCGAAACTAATGATCAGGATAGTTTTGAGAGTAGAACTGCCGAGCAGGAAGAAGGGGCGTGTTCTGCTTGGGTCAGGTCTCCTCTTTTATAGTGTACACTGTGAAAATTGAGAACTCATCCATATAAAAAGAAAGCACCTTCCGATCATGACGCTCACATTAGATGGAAAGAGATTAAACCGAAAAAGAAAGATTTCAATATGAGGAAAGTCATTAGAGAGAAATATATCAGCTCACTAAAGAAAGTTCTTTACATGAAAGGTCTTTAATCAGAAAGATATACATCCACTAAGGAAAGTCCTTTAAATGGAAGGTTATTATACGGAAAGATATCGATCCGTTAAGAAAATCCTTTAAATATAAAGTTATTATATGGAAAGATATATATCTTATAAAAAAGAATAATCTAGATAATCTGAAAAATCTTGACTGATCATTATGGAAATATGTGGAAGGAAGGAGATTGATCTAATTTCCTATAATTTTGCTGAGACGCTAAAAGGAATGGCTGAGATTTAATATTTTTATTTTTAATAGAGTAAAGATAAAGGGTTGAGATTTTTCAGATGATAGATGATTAAAGATGAAGAGCTAAGATTTATCAGAGGGGTGATGTGTCTACTCTCTCAACTCGTCTATTATACAGTAGGTCGATGAAATTTGATGTTGCCGTAAAATTGTTCAATGTCAGAATATGGAAGCTCATGTTAATTCGGTGCGGGCTTCGGAGTTTGTATGGGCCCACATGTCATAGAGCCCAGCAGCATCTCCGTCCGCTACACGCAACCCGTGCGCGCACGGCGCACCCACGGTTTCCACCCATCCCAAGCGCCCCCGCGACATGGCGGCCGTGCGCGCAGCCCCACGCCTCCGTTCGCTCCCCCTCCTGTTCCCGGGACCAGACGCCGCCGCGGTCCGCCGGAGCTGCTCCTGTGGCGGCAGCTCGGCCACCGCCCCCTCCCCTGCCCCGGCGCGCGCCATGTCGTCGTCGTCCTCCTCCTCCGTCTCCCCCTCACCGTACACGACGCTCGTGGGGCGCGTGAGCTGCGAGCGCGAGATTAAGAAGAGCAAGTTCATCGCCATCGCCGCCCCCGTCCCCGACGAGCGCGCGGCCATGTCCTTCCTCAACGAGGTGCGCCTCCCTCCACCCGCGCTGTGTACCGTCTCCTAGCGAGGCCTCAAATCGGCAAGTCCTAACCTCGAGTCTCAGGACTCTGGAGAACTCTGCCTAATTGCCACTTAAGAGTCGCCATTTCTCGGTAATCGCAGAGCGCCCATTCATTTCCCTACCTGGTCACCATACGCTGCATCCGTGTATAACGCAAACTAATGCTCCATCGGAGAACTCGATAGTTTTGTTAGTATGCTCTGCAATGTGAAGTCATCCTTATTCCTTGTGTTCATACCTAGCTGAAGGGTTCTCTCACGAGGTAAGTTTGATGTTTACTATTTTTAATGATACAAATATCATCTAGATGTACAGGTATTGCGTTTAGCATGTCACAAGTTGTGTATGCGAGATTAAGCTTGCAGTTGTATGTGTACACATGAGATCGGTGTATTTACTTTTGGCTCCTAGAAAACTTGTCCATGTGAAAAGTAGATATTTTGTGTAGTATGTCAATCAGATCTAAGGATTTTTTTACAGGTCAGTGATTCTCGTGCAACCCATAATTGCTGGGCATATAAGGTTTGTACCTATATTTCAACCATGCAATTCATGTTTTTGTTTCTTAATGTCTTAATGATGTATCAGTCTTGTATATGTCTATTTAGCTTGGAGAGCAATTCCGTTACAATGATGATGGTGAACCTTCGAGCACAGCTGGAAAGCCAATATACTCTGCCATCATTTCGTCTGGGATTGATATGGTCATGGTGGTGGTAATTAGGTAACCAATTTGTTATGCCACGCATTTCATGTGACCTTTTTAAGTTATGATTCGTCCATTTGATCAAACATTGCCTGTAGATACTTTGGAGGCATAAAATTGGGAACTGGTGGGTTGGTTAGAGCTTACGGCGGGGTTGCTTCTGAATGCCTAAAAGATGCTCCTACTTGTCTTGTGAAACCAAAGGTAATCATATCTGATTCTTTTGCATAAGCATTTGCTTGGTCGTTGCAACTATGTATGAAGAATCATGGACTCGGTATAATTTTATTTGCTTTGTATGTTCACTTTAGGCTAGCATGGGTATGGAGGTACCATTTGATCTGTTGGGCACAGTGTATCATCAGGTGATGATTAGTGTTTAGTTGATTTCATTTTTCTACAAAATGGACAGTAAAACTTGATGCACCAGCATTTCTTTCATATACCTTTTTTTGTTCTTTCTGCAGCCTAATAATTTGATTGAGTTGAATCTTGAAACAGCTGCAACATTTCCGAGCTGAAGATATCAAACAGGATTATGACACTGGGAAAAATGGTACAGTTATGGTCATGTTCAAAATGGAATATGAAAAAATTGAGAAACTTGGGAGTGCAGTAAATTCAGCCTGCAGCAGGAAAATAGAAATGTTCCTATAAGTGGAAGGAAGGCATAAGGGTGACTATTCAGATTTAATGTTTAAGCTGTGGCTATAGCAGCATCCGTTAACTTACTGTAAGTACTAAGTACTGAGATATTCCTATCTGCAATCCTTTTTCTTCACACCCTTCCCTGGTTTGATATATGTTTTCCTTGTCTATCTGATGATCTGATCTGGAGGATATTTGGCTTATTATTCATTCAACATATAGGCACTACTACACCAGAAAGATGCAGCCTTTGGCTTGAGGATAATTCTTAACTGCAATTCCTCACTGGACTTCCCAGTGTAAACAGCAGAATCCTGTTCTACTAAGATGATTATTCATCCCCCAAGTACAGATGTATTAGGTTCTCGTGCTGTCTACCATCTATTGTAAGTTACCATTAGTATTATACTCTGGGCAGCATTGAGATATCCAATGAAATGTTATTATGATTAAATTAACAATAATTTGGTTGATCTTTTGGTTCAGCTGTGTTACTTTGATGCATGGTCTTTTGGTTCAGCTTGCAATTTATGGCTTCATGGATTGTTTTTTCCTTCCCTTTTTTATATTATCATGTTTTGAGGAGTATCTTGTTGCACTGATACATGTTTATAGGTGCATTATCTTGTATGACTTCAAGACTCGCTAAAGAATAAATTCAGACAAATAACATCTTACATGTAGTAAAGGTTTTGCCATATCAGTACAATAATCTTTTAAAATTTACGTAACACGCATCTCTGTCTGCTTCTTGTTGATGCATTATGTCAAATTGTTATCATTATGCTAAAATTCCTGTCAAATAGAGGAAAGCCTTGAAATTGTGGGCGTCATATTCTTCTGTTACAAACCAATATGATCATTGTAACTGTATGCGATCGTTTTTACAGAACAATTGAAAGGTTATATCATGTGCAGTATCTTATACAAACCAAGAAATGGACTCATAGACATGATAGTACAACTGCCTAGCTGCATTTACAATCACACCAAAATGCAAGCCAGTACCACTCCAATAACAGAACAAAAGTAACGTACAGACTGATAATGGCAACATATGGCTAATGAAATCCCTGACTAGCAGTCATGAGTAGCAGTCTCATGCTCTTGAAGATTTTCATGGGCTAGTGGTTCGTGGAGGTGGGGACATGAATGGAATAGGTGGCATCTGGAACCCAGGAATGGTAGGGATTGTGGTAGGCATGGATGGAATATTAGTTGGGATTGAGGGCATTATTGGCATGGTAGCAGGCACAGTAGGAATGGCTGGTACGGTAGTCGGAATGGCCGGATTTGGAAGAGAAGGAATTGCGCCAGCAGCTGCTGGGGGCATGGTAAGCTTTGGGATAGGAATGGATGGCATTGGTGGCATCGTCAGCTTGGGAACTGCCGGTATGAAAGGCATCGGAGGCAGTGTGGTAGGAACTGTTGGCATGGAAGGCTGAGCTGAGGCGGCCTCTGGTGCAGCTGCTGTGTCCAAAAGATGACGAGCTGCGTAGCTGCAATTGAAGGCTGTGAAGGCTAGGAGCAGAACTAGAAGATGACAACCACAAGAAGCCATGGTGAGTTACTGACTGTGTGTCTGCTGGGGAGGCTAGTATGTTTCTTTTACTGTATGATGATGCCTGTGAGGCTGTGAAGTGCGCCAATACTTGATGCTAGAGCTATTTATAGCTAGCTTTGATCAGGAACCAGAGCAATGGTCTTATTGGTTGTTGATCTGTGCTATAGCTTTTGAAGTCCCTGGCCTTGGTTGTTCACCACCCATTATCCTTTCGAGATGTACGACAAGGAGTTAGGAATTTGCTGGCTTAATACTTGAACAGATGGGTGACAGAGTTGTTGGGTTTGTTCTGAACTTTTTGAGTTTTGACATCCCAGCTTGAACATGTACACATTGTTAACTCCTCAGGGGTGGAATAGTCATTAGTTCTTAGTTCTTGGCATATGGTTATCTTGAAACTTTCTACATTTAATAATCTGTTTGGCACAAAGCAATGCTCACATTAATCCGGCAAATCTCCTGCCTTAGTTCAAGTGTTCAACTTGGTGCTATATATGTGCAAGTGCAAGATTAAACGTCAAGCTAAATGTCATACTTAGAGATGAAGAGAGCAATGCCAATAATGATGTCTTGGGCTTTCAGTCATTGGCAATGACGTCTCGAAGGCATTCGCTTAGCCATGACAGAAGCAATATCTCTACTAGAATGAAGATTCCTGCATCCTGATCCTACACCATTGCGATCACAATTTCAGTCTGTTTCCATTGAAGGCCAAGGGTTTGCACGAGCCGGTGCATCATTGCCTTCAGCTCATGCATCATCTTATTTCATTTCCTGTATACTTTATTACTCGGGAGTTGTAGGAGCTAGCATTGGTCTGTGCTGTAGACTGTAGTACACTGGCACCAATGCTACACGCCTACACCATCCCGGCAAAACACAAAAGGATTCATGTGCAGTGCAGTACATCCAATACTGAAGTACCGGTGGACAAAAAGTGCACCAGTAGTGGCACCCTTCCAAGCTGTAAAAACACTTCCACTGTTGCAACTCATCAACCCTGCAACAGTATACCTGACAAAGTCTACGTGACCATACTGGTTGCAAGTACAAGTACACCAGAAGCATAGCCTACCAGGCGGCAGCAGGAGGAAGGGAAAAAGGAAAGGACACGTACAAACAAACAAACAAAGCTAGTCTTGACACGAAACCGGTAGCGACGAGCCGACGAGTTGGTTGGCATTGTTCCCTAGCTAGCAATGCAAGCTTCGTTTTGCCGGCTGGCTAGCTAGCTGAGGGCTACGCGCTACAGCTCGGCGAGAAGCGCGGCCGCTTGTAGCCCTCGGCGGCGGCGAGGAGTTCCTCCGGGTTGAGCAGCACGGTGCGGAGCGCGGCGCGGAGGGCGGAGAGGGCTACCGCCCTGTCGTTGCCGGTGGCGGCGCCGGCGGCGTCGCAGACGTCCAGCTCCAGGACGCTGCGTGTCCTCCCGCCGACGGTGGCGACCTCGGCGCGGACGGGCCGCGCGCTGACGGAGCGCACGGCGCGGCCCAGGTCGGACATGAGCCCCGGGCGGTCGGCGCAGCACACCCACGCCCTGACGCGCGGCCGCCACCTCCTGTCGCCGGCGTGATCAGGAAGACAGTGATAGTCCACCGCAGCAGCCTCCTCCTCCACGCCGACCTCGTCGCCCTCCCCGGGGACGACGTCCACGCCCTCCGTGGCGTCGTCCGCCCTTCTCCGCAGCTCCCGCACGTGCCGCACCACCTCTCCCAGCAGTGCCGCCTTGTCCATCTGCACGCACATCGACACCCATCTCGTCAGACGACGCCCACGTACGTACGTGCCGGTCACCGACTAGCTTCCTGCATGTTCGTGTACCCGGGACGCGGAGGGGACGAGGGTGCGGAGCGTGGCGAGGTGGGCGTTGATGCGCTGTCGCCGCTTGCGCTCCGCCTCGCTGTGGCTCCTGACAGGCGCTCCCTTCCTCGCCGCCGCCGCCGCCGCCTCTGCCGAGCACTCCCCATCCGTCACCATCACGCCTCGCCGGCCGCCTGCGGGTGTGGTAGCGGAAGCGTGGCAGTGTAGTGGAGTCGTGTTTAAAACAGAGGCGGCGGGAAACCCCAGGGAGCTAGCACTAGCGGTATATATGTATTTATGTATACGAGCGCGTGCAGCAGCAGCTAGGCGACTGTTCGGGCCGCGCGCCGACACGCGGCGACGCTGTCACAGCGCGCGCGGGCGGCGACGGCTGTTTTGGCGCGTTTCGCTGGGCCGACCGATCGATTCGATGGATCATGGAAGAGTGGAGTTAAGTCCATTTGGTTAGAGGCATGTTGGATGCTGAGACGGGGGCTACTAGTTGTCGGTTATATTTTGCTACAGTTTGCTACGCTTAATGTTAGACCAGTTTTACTAATTTAATATGTATTTGGTTGTAGTCATAATACTTGTGATAAGATTCATTTCAAATAATTTAGATCTTACAAGTCAATAACTTGTAAGATTCCCTTGAGTTTGATAACGTAATAAAAAATTGATAATCTCAGCTTAAATAAGTGTGGTAATTTTTATTGGTAAATTGTGACTACCAACCAAGCTCTATAGTTTGTTTGGACATGGGAACGAGGCAAACCAAGTTTTAATAAGAACATGTCTTTTATATATACTAGTAAAATGCCATGAACAAAATAAAATATTGTAGTATTGTGTAAAATAAATTAAATATATTTTTATATGATATATGTTATTTACTTTTAATTATATGTGTTAATCTATTTTTATTGATTTGTTGTGTAATATTAAATAGTATTAAGGAGTAAACTGCAAAAACTACGATGGGAGTAGGTGAGTGGCAGATTCACCACCTGTTGAGGGAAAATATTTTTACCCTAACAAGACTTTAATAACAGTATACCGAAGCCCCCTTCGAATGTAAAGCCAATGCTTCGGCAGGAGTTGGTTCAGGGTCCTGTAGACTGACGATTCGGAGCCTCCCAGTATACCGAAGCCCCTCTTCGTCTGCAGGGGTGCGAAGCTTGAAACCGCTCGGAGGTGACGCCGAAATCACAAGCTCCCCGTCCCCTTCGATAAGATGTGCACCTTGCCCTGTTCACACGGAGCGTTACTAAACTACTCCTATATAAATTCACTATTCACGCTATAATAGTCGGTTGAGCGTAGGGGATAACTTCGTATTACCCTGTTGTTATCGTGCCTATAAATACCCTCTCCCTTGTAGGGTAGGGGGATCGAACACTTGAAATATTAATTAATACAATTTCTGTTAAAAAAAGGCTATTATCCGCTTCGGAGACCTCGGGCATTGTTTGAATCCTCGTTAAACACTTCGAACCCTTCGAAGTTCTAAACACTTAAATATGTTGCGTATTCCTATATTACGCCAACATCACCACTTGGTTCTTTTAAAAAAGTATGTGTATATATAAATCGGAGAAATAATTTAAAAGAAAAAACTTGTTAAATCTTAATAACAAAAATTAAACTTGCGTGAACCAAATTAGAAGAGACGTATCAAGACCAAATGTTAGAATTTGGTGGGATTTCACAATCCAAAATCTTTAAAGAATATTCTTTTGATGACCACGAACCCTCTCAAACACTCCGCTAAACCAAACGAAAGAGAGAGAGAGAGAGAGAGACCAAATCTCATCCATCTTCGTAACATCGCATCACATGGACCAAACACAACAATGAAAGGTTGGGGTGTGGGAGAGGGCCGGGGACACGGGAGGGACATGGCGCCTGCGATGATCGCTGCGTAGCATCAGTTGGTGCAGCCTTTGGGAGCGGGCATTTTCATCACAATT
>KE372759.1:294821-306974 GCA_000418225.1 Zizania latifolia | reverse complement strand
GCTGGTTGCTGCTCCTCTTTACGGACCCCCGCTTTTGAACGTTATTTGTCGGCCGCCCGGTCAAAAGCGCGCGTCGGCGAGGTTAACTAACGTAACGCGACGCATCAATCAACTGGAGTAATTAATTAGATGTTACTCCCTCAGCCTCAGAACACAAAATTTCAGAGTTTGAAATTTATCTTAAAAACAACAACCTAATAATTATAAAAAAAACTTTTGTCGGTAAAGAAACGATATTATTCTTGGAGTTAATTACTCACTACTCTATCAAATTATTTTTAGACTTACACTCACCTATTTTGATAAGTGTAATATGATATTTTTACTCATCTTATTATTAATACGTGTGTACAAATCTAAAAATTGATATGTTTTGGAATGGATGGAGCGACTTTTTTGAGCCCATTTTGAGATATGATGCGAAAGATATAGATAAATAGAACTATTTATGATAATTATTTAAGAGGTCAAATGGACAAATTTAATACTAAAAATTTGATAAACATTTTTAAAGTATTTTTAAAATAAATTTTATATATAACTTTTTTAATGAATTATACCATTTAAAAACAACTGCGCACTTACATAAGGCATTAAGGCAGGCCAAGTCTGAAATTCCATAGAAGGACGCTACGTCACTGCTCTATGATGAGTTGCACAAATCTTAGGGCATCTTTTGCAACGCCAGATTTTTTGCATGTTCTGAACTAAACTGAATCCGATGAAAATCTTACAGAATATCAGTCGAATTCCATGGTATCAACTATAGTTGTGGTTTTGTATTTGTATAAAAATTAATATATCAATACAAATATTTTTATTGCATCTTATTTATTGTACTTTTTAGAAAAGACAAATTATTTATTTGTGAGTATTTATGATTAATATCTAACGAGAGAGTGCCACTCCTATACATATATGTCATACGAACTTATTCATGATGCGAAGACAAGCGGCACAGTGCTTTGCATACTCCGGAACGGTGGTAAAAACTCTTCGAGCTTTTCCGGTGCCGTTTCACCGGCGTCGCTGCAGTGAAATGCCGGATGTGCTCAGTCTTTTTCCCACCGGTGAACCGAGACAAGGGACAAGTTAACCGCGACCTTTATGGCGTGTCCCCCCGCGACGCGGCACGCACTCCTCCCCCCTCTTTGGCAATCGGAGCACGACACAGAAGACAAGAGGAGGCAGAGAGTCCAAAGTAGGAGAGAGAGAGAGAGAGACGAAGTGACTGGTCGTGATGCTTCTTCCATCGTTCCAAAATATTACTATATCTTAAATTTAGATTAAACCTAACATTATATTACTAAAAAGATAAATTTATTACTCTCGAATTTAATTACTTTAATTACTCATTACTATGTTTAAAAACTCCTTAGTTACACTTATCCACATGATATAATAATCTTCTTACTTGTCTTCTTAATACACATGATAAAGCTTAAAACTTGCTATATTTTGAAACGGATGAATGGAGTAGTATGCATGACATTGATTTATGTTGTTGTATAAAACTTTTAATTACACTATATTAAATGAAAGAGAAGAAAAAGCGGAAGAAACCATGAATGGACAACAAAGACAATTGACCAAGAGAAAATTATTTCGGTTATAGATAGACATTATATATTAGAGATATAATATCTAAAGTAGTGTCTATACGATAAGCATATATAGACACTACTACTTAGTGATGTCTCTATTGAGAGTGTGTTGATGGGGCCACTAGACCAAGACAGTTTATTTCCTTTCTTTCTTCTTTTTTTTCATTCTCCCCTGTCCAGGTAGCAAAGGCTTCCATTTTTCTCAGAAAGAAAAAGTGTTATGTTTTTTGGCGAGGAAAATTATTCTGTTTTACATTGGTGTATAATCATATCAGATGTCGTTATATATTAATAATAATTGTATTGTCCCTGCACAAATTGTTGTATATTTTCCACCATTCTTCTTCGGCATGTTACTCTTCTCACATCTAATGGATTATTGGATTATGAAAGTAGTGGGTCTATTTTGCAACCTTAAATTTTCATGAAAGTTTATAAAAAAACTCTAAACTTCAAAATGTGACACTGTTCAACTCTCAGCTGTCAAAACCATTCACTTTCAATCCTCTCCCCTGTTTGTATTTTGTTTTTGTTTAAAAAATGCATATTTGCATGACTATTGTCTTGCAGGGTTGTATCCTACACTAAATTATAATTTTTTTCTAAAATTTTCATCACAGTTTAAATCGTCTTCTTGAGCTTGGGTGGTGAGCACTCGAAAATCGAAATGTTCTCGCGAGGAAACCTGAGCTGACATTGCCATGCAACCAACAGGTAACGTGTTATCTTGATCCTTCAGTGCAGGGATCATCTGCAGACGTGACGTCATGTCATTGCCGACAGGGCTCTCAGATGCGTAATGTTTTGCATGAGGAGAGAACAGTCGCTGACGTTGTCACCGGCACCTAATAAAACTTCAGAGACAGATAAGATTTCGATCCATCGTCACTCATCAGTCGACAGTCCTGGTCAAGAAAGAAGCACACAAGAGTCATAGGGGTCGCTATTCTGCCGGCTATGGTACCCGATCACCGATTTAATTTTAAGTTTAAAGTTATATACACATGTTCATATACCTAGCTAGAGTTAGGTTGAGAGCAAATTTAGTCTAAAACCCATAGATTTACCTGAAGAGTTTACATGCTTCTGAAAACATGTAGATTTCTTACTGTTTCCTATCAAGTTTTATTAATCAGGTTAGACTAGCATAATAAGCTCATCTATTTATTTCAACTCATAAAAATAAGTTAGATTATTATAATCTTAAACTAAAATAAATAAATCTTTAGACACAGATTCAGTTTAAAACTCACTGGTACAATATTTCACATGTTTAATTCACGAAGAGTCTTTTACTAAACCTGCATAATTTTATACCTATTGTCGTCCCTAAAAGTACTAATCGTCATCTCTAACTCAAGGCAAAATCTTACATGCAATGGTCAACACTGGTTATGCAACGCATGGCAACGTTGCTGTAGCAAACTCTCACATACACTGTTTAGCTTTACCAGTAGGCCATACGTTATCGAGCAATCGATGCAAGTGTCTCAATTCAAACGGTTGGTCCCGAGACTCCAAATTTTTACACCACGACATAGTGCATTCTGAAGCTAAAGAGGATAGCGCAGCTTAGAAACTTACTAATGGGTGTGCGCTATGTCTGATTTCAATTGGCACCACATTAGCCCATATTGTGCCCACAACAGGTGGTATGCAATAGAAGCTGAGTTAATAAATTATGACAGCTTTCAATCTCTCTATCCAAAATGCCATTGAGCTAAGGACTGCAAAATGTTAGCAGTACTGCACTGAACCTTTCAAGGACGTTGGAATGTCCATGCAACCAGTCCATTTTTGCCAAACGGAGATCCTGATGGAGCAATCAAACCTAGACTCTGCATAATCCTGATTTGGCGTGCGCTAGCTTGTCCCAGTTCTTCCTTGCCTGCATCCCTGCTCTGGTGGATTTGATCACATTAGTGTATGAAATTTGAGATCATAAGGTTTCAAAGTATGAGCATGAACATGGGAATCTACTTACACTAGCCCCTTTCAAAGAGTTGGAACTGTCGCCATTTGAATTGTCAATCTCCGCGATGCCCTCCTTAGCTCTTTTCTTTGGATCGCTAGTTGCTTGATCTACTCTCCCTTTTTTAGATCTTTGTGTAAGGTTACATGACTCAGCCTCCACCCCGCTACCACTTCGCTTGATGCCTTGACCACCCATTTCAACAGCAGTAGTAACACCAGTCATGTTTTCTTCACAACCACCACAAATTCCACTGATCACTGCATCTACATATGCCATTTCAGCAGCATGCTGCTTAGCAATAATGTCACCAACCAGTATATCCCTAACCATAGTCCGTATTTCTGCATGAGAGGCCAAAGTTCCATCTAAGATTGAATCATATTTGTGCTGATTTGGATTCTCTGATGTTCTATTCCCTACTTTATCTGCATCTTCACTTGCATGTGTATCATTGAGCTCTGATGCTCCATCCTCAGATGCATCTAAATACGCCTTCATGGGTGTACGAGAAGATCGTCTCAGTCCTTCCCTTCTAACCACTGAAGTTCCTGCCGTTTTCATCTTACAAGCCTCTTTACCACATACAACAGCAACTTGCTTTTCTGTCTTGTAACTTGAACCCTCAGTAGAAGCTTCACCAATAGCTTTATCTTTTTCATTAGTACGACTTGATTGCATTGCACCCTCTCGCGTTCTTCTTCCTCTATGAGTGGTAACTCCAGTTGTTGCAACATTCCCATGTTCTTGGTGCCGCTCTGCACTATATTGATCTTTTGTATCTTCTCCCATAACTTCAGTGACTGTTGATTCCTTTAAGCCCTTTTGCTTTCTGACTTTCCTAGAAGAGGTCTTGGCTGTGGCCAATTTAGTCACACCAAAAGAAATATAAATTTAGCTACGTAGCAAAAAAAGCAAAATTAAGGGGTAAACTGATACATGCTTGCAGTGTTATCAAGCAAAATGTTCCTTTTGTTTTATGAAAGAGACGATGACAGATAAACTAATTCTTAATTCATATTTCATAAAAAGAACTTTGCAGACCATGCATTTGACTTTCCTTTGAAGTATAATTGCGAGGAGTTTACTAACAGAAAAATATAACTGTTGACACATATTTTCTTATATTTCACTAGTAAAAGACATATTCTTTCTTCTCCCATCTAAATTTTGATCATCTATTCTTATCATTGCCTTTCTAGGGCCTTTTTCTATATGCAACTACCGCTTGGTCAAATGTAGTCAATTACTATTTTTTGTTCTTGTTTCCAACAAAAACCAAAACACCCTCAATACTGAGTCACGGACAATATACCCATATATCAGTTTAAAAGATCTCCACATGTAAGACTTACTGTCTCATCCAGTCACCCACTTGGATCTTTTCTCCCATTGACAGAAGGTCCACAACAGTTAGCTTTGTGGAAGGTTTAGAATAGTCTCTTTTACAAACTTGTGCCTAACTGGCAAGATCGTAGCAAAAGAGATGGGATACAAGTTCTAGACGGCATTAAAATAAGGCTTTCATAAGTGGCAGCAAAAAAAATCTCTAGCAATAAAGAGGTAACTGGGAGTTGAACCGTTGAATGAAAGATCAAAACATTATCCACAACCACCACCATGGTGAGTATACAGAACTCATCTGGTATAGATCTTCAGGTAAAAATATAAATTCACCTTCCATGTTGGTAGCTTCCTCGACAGAATCTCTTGGTGAGTTAACATGAGAAAGCTCCTGCATTATGGGATTAAACATTTTTTCAACAGCTAACAAAATGCACTGGATTTTGACTCATAATTTATTCAATGCAAAGGTAATTATCCTACCTTCTTAAAGACCTCACGGAATGCTTCCATTGCACTTTTATTTTCTCGCTGCAGCATCTGCATGCAATGAGCTCATATGTGAAATACAAAATGAATAACTGTATGATTCATGCTCTTTCAAGATGTTATGGACAGTCTAGGCGCCCAGGAAGATCCAGGAGGGCGCTAGGAGAGTCTAGGAGGAGCACGGCAAGGAGTAATATTAGGGATAAGTTAGGAATCCTTTTCGTATGCGTTTAGGAGTCTGGTAGCAATCAAATTAGCTACAGGGTGGGCTCGGCTGGGCCTTAAGCAGTCCGGATCAGTTATAAGAGTCCTTAAATAAAGTAGCAGTCAGATTAGGTTTAGTCTATCTATTAGCAATCAGATTAGGTTTATAATTATATTAGCCTATATATATTGAAGTAGCTTGTACCAGGGAACTCAAGTAATAAAGATTATCTATTTCTCTTCTCTGCTCAAACCGGCTAGGCAAAGTTCCTGTCGTGTCTATCTATCAAGCGACAAGAAGGGAACAGTCTCAAGTCGTGCGGCAAGAGAGGAACAACCTCGAGCCATAGCTACCCATCGCTATTGGTTACGAAGTTCGGGATCCCAAGACCCCGGACATGGTATCAGATTCAGGAGTTCCAGCCCCTGCCATGGCTTCCGGCAGCGATCCCATCCAGGCAGCTCTTGAAGCTCTCAAACAGGAATTGCGCAATCTGAAGACTTCCTTGCATATCATCGCTGACAAGACCGAAACGAATTCCCAGTCTATTCAGCATATAGAACAGCAGCACCAGGTTATTCCGCATAATTCTGGTCCCATAGCAGTCAAATTAGGTTTAGTCTATCTATTAGCAATCAGATTAGGTTTATAATTCTATTAGCCTATATATATTGCAGTAGCTTGTACCGGGGAACTCAAGTAATAAAGATTATCTATTTCTCTCTTCTCTGCTCAAGCTGGCCAGGCAAAGTTCCTACCATGTCTATCTATCAAGCGACAAGAGGGGAACAGCCTCGAGTCGTGCGGCAAGAGGGGAACAACCTCGAGCCATGGCTACCCATCGCTATTGGTTACGAAATTCGTGATCCCAAGACCCCAGACATAACACAAGAGAAGACAAATGACACATATTTTCTTAAAAGTTTGAAAACCCAAACTAGCTTATTCAAGCTGTATGTTGTGTTGGATTTATGGGCACACAAGAATGGATTGAGTCTGGAACGACGATATACGTGATAGGTTAGGGGTAGCGCCGATTGAAGAAAAGCTTATCTAACACCGGTTGAGATGGTTTGGATATGTCTAACGGAGAACTCTAGAGGAACAGGTGCATAGTGGAATCTTGAGGCGCGACAATAGTGTGAGGAGAGACAGGGAAGACTGAAATTGACTTGGGCGGAGACAATAAAAAGACTTGAAATGATAGAATATTCCGAAAGATTTGGCCTTGAATAGGAGTGCATGGAGAGAAGCTATTTATATGCATAAACCTTGATTAATGACTCCTGTTGGGTTTCAACTCTAGTCTACCCTAACTTGCTTGGGATTGCAAGGTTTTGTTGTTGTTGTTGTAAGGACCAGCCAGGGGCATTTGGCAAAGCAAGTGCAAAACTTGGATGTCAAAAGATCACATTTCTTCAAGGTAATTTCAAAATTTACTAATTTTAAGCCTGCAATTTATTTTTTTGTCATTTCTTTCATTCTGCCATATGCACATATCATATTTTTTATCATTTATATTATTAGACACAGCTAATTGATGGGCAACATATGGATGCCATGTCCCTCTTTTGCAAAAAAAAATGGCTATACAAATTCTCTCCTTGACCTCTAATGCCTCTAGTTGTGAAAGAAACTGGAGTACATTTGACATGGTAATTCACAAGTCTCAAATATAAATTTGTAGACTTAAGTACTTAATTTTGTCATTCTTTGCTTGCTGCCAACACTTATATTATTTTGGTTTTTTGATATTTAGGTTCATACAAAGAAGAGAAATAGACTTAGAGTTGGCCGTCTAAACAACGATTAAGTCCTTCAAACAAAGGATTATGAGCAAGAGGATGAGGATTGATGATTGACTATCACTCTATGGACTATGGCTATTTCCAATGGAACTATATTTGTCTACTCTTTATTTTAGTGATTAATGAACCTATATGCCTAAATCCTAGTGGCTAAAATATTTATGTTTGGACCTGTTACTTATTACTTTATTAGTTATTACTTATTGGACATTGATATTGTCTTATTGCCTTAATTTTGAAACTCCAGTTATTCTTTGTTTTGTGCTGCCTAGAAGCTGTCTCTACCTCACCATTCACCAATATAACAAGGTAAATGTTTTATTGCCTCTACCTCACCATTCTATGCTGTCCTGTAGGCCTTTACTAAAATTTTGATTTTTGTATCTACAGCTACAAGTGATTACTCCCACATGAACTCATTAGCTACCAGAAACTGAAGGAAACTAATGCATGCATGCAAATGCGTTAGTGATGCACTGGAATATCTAGCAAGATTGCCCATACCATTTTGAATTCTGTGTTGGATTTCCAAGGGTCTGCATACAAGCTGAAAGTAAAACAGTGAAGGCAAAAACTTTTATCACAAGAATATCATCAAGGAAAGAAAAGAAAGGCATAACACATTAGTAAGATCCTTACTATTCACATGTGCCATACAAACGAACTGAGACATGATGTTTAGCCATCTTCTTAGACTTGCTGCTGATACATGAATTATCATTCACCTTGAATTCAGGAAAAAAAACAAAACCAGTATAAATATATAGTTATATACATGGGAAAGCTAGGATCATGGACAAAGTAGCAGTCAGCAAAAGTCTACTTCTTGGCTTCTATATGCACAAAGATGGTGGCATTAGCATCTGAACTCTTGAATATGTTCATTTAAATTCAATGCTACTACAAATGTCAATATATTGTCCCAGCCAACGATAATCTTTTACATCTTTAGAACATAGCGAAAAAATACAGCATATTATTTGTTCATGTGACTTGGCTATTTATGCATTGATATTTGTGGGTAAATGATATATATTTTCCCTGAAGGAATACATATAGTTTTGATTTTTTTCGAAGTAATGATTGTTTTTTTTTAAATCCCTTGCAGCACATGGGTATTTGTCTAGTCTTATGAAAGAACTATTCTTTGTGCATTGAATATGAAAGAACTATTCTTTGTGCATTGAAAGTTAAAGTACTTGGAAGGTGTATGCGGCATACCTGTGCTGGCCACCATGAGCCATTATGCTTAACCCATATTATATCTCCTAATCGAAAATTGTGCCTCAGGTTGTTTTCTGATAGCTCAGACGTTGCGCATTCATGAATACCATCATCTTTATCTGTATTTTCCTTCACCATCATGGTCAGTTCAAATCTGCACATGCACAGTGACTGCTGGTCAGCTTGATGGAAAGATGCTACAACACCAAAAGATCAAATGAATCATCTGTAAGGAAAGAGCAATGCAGGTGCAAGATCCAAGTGACGCTAAAAGCCTAAAGCTAGTCATTCCTGCAAGGGCGCAACTTATGACATGCTATATAAAAAGAACTTAGAAATGACACTTGACATGCAAGGCTAAATCCAGAACTGCTCAAAGCTAAAATGCTAAAAATGCAATCCGCCCCAGTGGCACAGTTGTCCTTGACTTGAGCAAAAACTGCTCACTTTAATGCTCAGGTGAAGGGGCGGACGAAACGTGGGGCATGGAGGGTTCAGCTGAAGCCCCAGATTTTTCTGGAAACAAAGTGCTATTGCTACTAAGTTAAGGCGAAGAGAAAAGCCTCCAGATCTAGAAAGAGAAGCTAGGTTAAGGCAAAGAGACAAGGGGTGGGCAGAGAGAAAAGAGAGTGAGGATGTGCGGACGGGTGCTCACCGGCGAGGATGCGGCGGAAGCAGGCGACGCCCTGCTAGTCGGCGCAGAAGGGGGGCGAACCCGCGAGGAGACGGGGGTGGAGGACGGGCGGCCGCGGGGACCCGATCGACTCGCGAGCACGGGGTCGGAGTGCCGGAGGGCTGGCTGCTGCGAAGGAAAAATGGATGCTCTCATCGGCGGATCGGCCCTAAAAAAATTCAATTCCATCTTTTTTTTAGCTTATTCTGATTCGTCAGTCAAAAAAATTATTTTTTATACTTCTATCTAATATTTATATATTCATTTTATGAATATTTAATGATCTTAATTATTTATCATTTTAACCCACAGTTATAGATTCAGATATATACTCCGATATACCATCCACATAAATAGTAAATAATCAAATAGTATCATAAAACCTAAACTTAAACCCTAAACAAATTCTCAAATCTCTGGTTTATTTTTATGTCAAAATAAGTTTTTATGAGATGGATAGAGTATTTTTAACCATATTTAATTTACTTTTAAAAAATTGAGAATATATTATCTAACTCTAACTTTACCGTATAAGAATTTGAAACTCTATCCACTTACCCAGATAAAGATAGTGGGGAACTTTAGAATATTACTACCATCTGATTCGTAATTAACAAACAAGATGCTAAAATACTCGATGTGAGTAGCTACAATGTTTTTTAAACAGTAATTTATGTACTATACATATGATATTTCACTGCGAGACGTTGTAGCCTCAGATTCAAATTATTGTTACCCTCTATCTTTAGGAATATTTGATAATTCATTACCCCTAAAAGTTGACTTAGATTATTTGTTATTTTAACTCACAGTGATAGATTTATATGGTCTCATAATTTATCTAGGTAGCAAATAATTAAATAACTCAAATTTTTATTGACAAATCATCAAATCTGCCGATAGGACTTTGAAACCATGCAGGAGGACCGTGGTGAATACAGATTTAAATTTCCACTGACCATAGGTCCCAAAAAATACAATGTATGGAGCTAACATACTATATAATTAGGCTCACTAGCATAATAAATAATGATATAAATAAAATTTTAACTTTAAAACATTCCTAATATATCAGTAACTAACTCATGGGTTTATGGTTGGTGCATATTACTAGCAATTTGCTTGCTTACTTTTTATTGTACTGATTCTAGTGAGTTCTAACACCCTCCGTAGCCTGACCTCCACCCCTAAAGCCTAAAGGGCTCGGATTAGTTTGCGATTTGGGGATTAAGATCTCTCTCTCGTTGGGTTTCTCGACGTCGGAGGAAAGTCACGATCGCAGCCGTTCAACTATAATCCGATGGTGCTTGTCTTTGCCCTCCCGCTATCACCCCGATCGCCGGACGCCGCTTTGCCCCGTCCCGCTCCCATCGACCGTCATGGGTGCGACCACCACACCGCCATGACCGCCGGACGTCGCTCCGCCCCACCCTGCCCAAGCCACCAGCTCGCCGCGTAGCCCTGCCCCGCCTCCAGCCTACGCTTGCATTCACCGCCAGATCGCAGCTGAACAGCTGCGATCTCATGACTGTTCTCTGACGTCGAGGAACCCAACGTCTGACGTTGGTTCTCAATCCATGATTTGGGACTAGGTTGATTTGTTCTTAACCTATCCATTACAAGTATTATATTTTTTAAGAATTTGAAAAATACCATTGTCATGTTGTGGCAGTTCCTTAATGACACACTAAACATATTTATAAACACATCATTTTCAAATCCCCGTATTCTATTCTAGATTCATGTGAGATTCACATGTATATGGTATTCTAATCCTGCATTCTCCTATTCTTGTATTTCTTAATTTTTAAGTTCCAAATGAGCTCTAACCTACGAAATTAAAAACACATGAACATAACAAATATATTAATTGGATGCCATGATATAAGCAACCTTATATGATTTGAGAACACATAAATAAGCCAAATAAGTTATTTGGATACTCCACTTCGGGAATTTTAGAAGGAAAAAAACTTAAAAATTGGAGGGAAGGAATTATTCGAAAATTTCTAGCACGATCCTATAATCCAGAGGCCTTCGTAGGACACATTTATACGCAATTTCAATCGTATGATAATCCTGAAAACTCCATTGTTCCAAAAAAAGCCTTCACAGTTACACATTCAGAGATTAAAACAGTTGCATCGTCATAATAATTCCTAAGTAATGTACATTTGTCACTACGAATTACTATCCATTTGATAATCTTACATGTTACAACAGCAAATTTATAACCTACAACATACGAAATCTGCCATCTGATGGAGAAGGTGAAGAAACCTAATACAATCCACAGGTCAGTTGAACTAATCCCCATGCTAAACTAAGCTGCAACTGAAGGAAGAGGAAAATTGTTCGACACCAAAATTGCTGTTCGTGTAGAAGCTGCAAACTTCTTCACCGCATGCTGCAAATCCTCCTCTCATCAGTGAACTGGAATCCATAGTACAGATTTAGAACCATTAGCTTTGCAAAGATCAAAATTTGCCATAAATCCTAATTGATCTCGATCACCACATGCTTGTTCTTGCTGCCTTTGGGTCGCCCTCGCTTCCTTGCTCCAACCTTTGCATGAGTGGTCTTCACCGGCAATGGCGCTGCCGGCGCTGCTGCTGTCAATGTGCCGGGGACGGTACTAACGGTAGTGTTGCCTTCGACGAGGCCACCTTGACCGGGCAATGGCAAGTAGGGTCCCAGTGGATAAAATCCCAGAGCGGCGGGAGGTTGCTGCATCTGGGAAGAACTGGTTGGTCCGGCGAACGCAGGGCCTCCGGGGAACCCAAGCGGGAAGAATGCCCAGGAGCAATAGTACATGTCGGTGCCCGGCACGACGG
>KE372759.1:265488-277374 GCA_000418225.1 Zizania latifolia | reverse complement strand
GTTGCAGCAGCCAGCCGACGCACGCCATTTCCCTGCCGCTAGGCCCCGCGCGTCAGCCTGCGTCCGCTTTATGCCGTCATTTCCGCCGCGCGTTGCTGCGCAAGCAGCCAGCCGGCCAGATGGGCCAACCGAGTCAGCAGCCTAGAAAGAACAGTGCAGTCCCCCATTTTTCTGGATTAAGACAAACCAGCCTGGATGAATAGTAACGATCAGTAACAGGCCGACCCATTTCGCTGTAAATAGTGCAGATTTCTGTTATCAACAAATAATCTTTAGAAAATCATATAAAATTCGTTTTAGCTCCGATTAGCTCCGTTCAAATTTCTAAAAAATTTTCTATAAATCCAAACTTTAATTTAGAGCAGATTAAAAATATTTTTATAAATTTTTTTGTATGCTTTTATTTATGTATTGTTGTTTCGCTCATAGTCATCGACCCCAAAGGAATTTAAGGCTACATCATCAAAGACCCGGATTGAGATTCTGAGTACATTTTGGACTAAGGCAAGTCTCTCTTTGATCACGCTTGCTCCCATAATTGTTAATTTAATTTTATATAAATGCATGTTTAGGACACACGCACACATACACTTAAAGTTAATGACGATCGCCCTCGCGATTAAGTCAATTAAACCTAAAATTGTTGCACCTAGGCCATCTTTGAAAATTGAGAACCCTATATTCTTTGTCACCATGATGATTATGATGACTCCATCCTAGTATCGTGATGTGGGTTGTTCATAATCAAAGCTTATCTTTACTCATACTACATTACATGATTGCAAATGAATAAAGCGTGTGGGTTGAAAATGGGTTTTGCAAGGTTATTTTGAAAACCGGTACAGAGTGCGAGTGTGTTGAAAATAAATATAAAAGAAGGGTGTTTTGGGTAAAACTTGCCATGAGACGTCGTCGCCTTTCGGGGCCCGACTTTAAGTGGCGCATAAGGACCGATTCCTTGGGAAAAATGTCATGCACACCAAAGTGTAACCTTACGGGCATTATGGGGTGTCCCTGGTTGAGTACCTAGTGGGTTTAGGATCGCTCGATTGCCAGTAGACGTGAAATGCCCGGGGTGGCTCCGTGAATTGTTTATGGGCTCAAGGAGCCATATGGAATTGTGATGGTTTGGAGAAAGGTGGTAGGGAGAGGAAGTGAGGGGATTTGAGCACCCGCGGGATTTCAGAGGAAAAGAGGGCCGAGGGCCCACAGATCCTTGGTTGGACCCGTCTATGTGGCAATGGGTTATCCTAGGTCGGCTAGGGAAATGCCTTGTAGAGAACCTCCTTGTCTAGCTAACAAGGAGTAAGATCGCGACGTAAGGGTAAAGTGTACACCTTCTACAGAAGTATAAACTGTTCGAACAGCCGTGCCCATGGTCATGGGCGCGTGCCATGATAGTTGCCCATGCGTAGTGTTTGGTTTTTGTTCTTGAACAAGAAAACAAGTTGAGGGTTGGAAAGCGTTACCAGAGTACGCCCTCGGGGTGTACGGCCAGCCTTTGTGGTCGGCAACGAGCTTGTGTAGCTCGGAAAGTCAACAAGGCTTCATAGAGAGAGGGAAAGGTTCAACTCTAGGATGAGTGATAACATGTGTTTTGATGAAATGGGAAAAACCTTCTCGACGGAGGGGCAGGCCAGTACCGAGTTTAAGTTAAGAATGTAAAGTTGGAAGGTTTATTGTGGGAAAAGATTTAAAAGATTGTTGTGGAAAATGTGAAGAAATGATGATGGTGTTGAGATGAATGAGATGGTGTTTTGAAAAATAAACATTGTTACTTAGTAGTTGGTGGAGGTTGGGACCTCTATCAACGAGTATGAGACACTTAGTACTTTAAAGTCATTTTATATAAATAAGCCTTAGCCGCCCTTGATGACCCACATCTATAAATATTTTTCTGAGACTTGCTGAGTACGTTTGTACTCACCCTTCCTTTTTCCCCTCAACACCCAGAAGCAGCAGGATGAAGATAAATCTTTTTGCGATGTCCTGGAAAGATGAAGGATTTTGACGACGATGAGTTTTCAAAAGAGTAGGGTTTCGGGCCTAGTCCCCAAGTAGATCTAGGAGTTAGATGTTGATGTGAGTGTATGTTTGCTTCTGCTGTTCTTTTGTAATGATTGTTTGCTGCGAGGTATGCCTCATTAGCAGCTTTGTAAAGAGATAATATTGTAATAAGCAGGTTTTGTGATGAGCTACCGCTGAATTGAACGAATATCATGTATGATGTTTGTTTCGATTCAGTTTCATAGCGACTCGTCTCGTACGACGAAGTTCGTACGGGGCGGGGCGTTACACCATCCATACATTGTAATTATCAACTCAAGCTGATCACATCTCGTTCATAGTAATTAAAATCTCCACGCCATCGACTATGGACTCTTGTACCATTTGGCAATCCTTTGATCCTGCTGCATGCCTACATTCATGCTGGTTCAAAGAAAGCTACTTAAGCATTATCTATTACTGTTGTTTTGAAGTGGCCATATACACACAATATATTGTGATGGAACAAAACTCAACGCAGCAAGTCAGTCTCATTGGGAAATTAAAACGTGTGATAAAAACCCAGAGATATGTTTATATATGAACTTTGCGCATGCGTTTCCAAACAGCATAGATCACAACACGTTAATCCACAAATTAAATCTCACTATTTTGAGATAGGATATATAGATGGTTGATTGTATCAATTCATGAAACAAAGATGCGTATCCGTCATAATCAGAGCTTAAATATATATCTTACCGTTCATTTCAGTGACCACTTTCGTACGGATTACTTAATCTACTGATCAAAGCAATGGTTGTTCTGGTTTGCTGGTAAATTTTTGTTTTATTTGAAAACAATTTCTCTTTTACCATTTTGTAATATGGTATTCTCTCTTGCTACCCCGGTGAATAACCATGTGTCATGCTCATGGTAGTATACAAAGAAAGATGGAAGTGCGTTCCCTACAAATAAAAATGAATAATATTTAAGTTGTAACATTATTGAAAATAATTAAATTAAATTTCGCCTTTTATCAAACATATTGTTTTATAGAGTACTTAACAATGTTTATGCACCATAATTTTACTCATACTCTAAATATATATACATGAAAAACATGTATTAAAGAGTAAAATCTTTATATGTCACCCAAAGTTCCTAGCTCTCATTTCTTCATTTGACACTCAAATTTGGCTCTGCCTTTATATGCCATTGGTCCACACGTCAACAGTTAAGTTCACAATAAAAAGACTCATTTGCCCTTTTGCAATGCAAAATTGTCAATTGACTTCAATTTTTGACATCTTAGAGACCTACAATAATCAAACAACCACCCAGATCAAATCATCAAAATTTTAATATATATATATTAACATCTCTAATATCAAATAAATACACTATTAAGGCATATTTCATGATAGATTTAATAAAACTAATTTGATGTTGTAGTTTGTTGATATATTTATCTATAAAATTGATCAAAATTAGATAAATTTAACTTATAAAAAATAAACGAATTATAATATGAAATTTAGAGAACAGTATTACATTCATCTCAAAGCAAACGGCAATTAATTCTTTTTTCTAACTTACCATCAGTACTATTCAATATTGATGTCGTGATATAAAAGGTGGACAAAATTGAACCAGTTGCATTTAAGGGAGAAGCTAATTTTAAGTGGCAAATAAGAAAACCCGGAAACTTGCGGAAACTTTCATTGACATATAAATTTTAAGCAGCAAAATTGAACAGCCAAAGCATTGATCCGGCCAGTCTACGGTCTGAGACCGTACGTGGTACGTTGAGACCTACTTACGTAGTATGATAATACGGTATAATACACGATTACGATATCTAGCTTGGTGAAGACGCACCTCCGATAAGAAAGAAAAACGAGATGGACAAGTCGAAAATGTTCTATGAATTAAGTTCAGAAACCGCAGAAACTGACATGAAAACTGGCGGAACTGAATATATTCATAGATGTTTCTCTCTAAAAAAATGTTCAGAGATGTAAGTTGTCTCTTGTATTCTACCCGTCTTCTACAAAGGGGGGCTAATTAAAATGCATGCGTATTATGCATGGCGTAACCCAACCTCTGATAGTGATTAGTGGAGACGCCATCGATTGATTAGCGTCTATATCAATGTCAATGATGGATTTGATAATTTACTGCAGCTGACCAAATGGATTGACTAACCAGCACGTTGGCTCAACTGAGAATATACATATTACTGCGTGCAAGCCTTGGCCATTACTCTTCACGCAGCTTACTCCAATTCGTGGAGACT
The DNA here is from genome assembly GCA_000418225.1 of Zizania latifolia. NCBI lineage: Eukaryota > Viridiplantae > Streptophyta > Magnoliopsida > Poales > Poaceae > Zizania > Zizania latifolia. Next base: position 273,089 of record KE372759.1, on the reverse strand, counting down.
GAGAGAGCGCGTGTGATCATTGCCTTGTCTTGACCGCAATAGAATTAAGCTGCCATGCAGATTCAGTTCGACAGATTCACGTGGTGAATTCACGTACGACAAGAAATCTACCTAGCAGAAAGGCATGCAGCAGCATACAGGTGATCAAGCATGGCTAATTCCCAGGCCAGGAAAACCCCTCGCCGGCGACGAGCTAAAAGATTATATTTGGTCTGGTTATTGACCGCTCCTCCGGCATTGAAATCTATGTGAACAATGCAACACGGCAGTCGAGTTTAGACAGAACAGAACAGTCGAGGAAACGATAATGACAGAGTCTGTTCATGCATACTTCACATTTTCAGATATCCAAGAGTACAAACCACCTCCAATTTCAGCATACACAGCCAATAAGTTGCACTCCTACTGACTAAACACCATACTAGGGATGTGACATTCCTCGGACCTTTCTTTAGCTGACTGGAATTAAGAACCAACTGATAAACATGTATGCAGCTTATGGTGGTGGATTTTCCTTTTCTACCCTACTATATAATTGACGAGTTGAGAGAGTAGACACATCATCCCTCTGGAAAATCTCAGCCCTTTATCTTTAATCATCTACCATCTAAAAAATTTCAGCCCTTTATCTTTACTCTATTAAAAATAAAAATATTAAATCTCAGCCATTCCTTTCAGCGTCTCAGCAAAATTATAGGAGATTAGATCGATCTCCTTCCTCCCACATATTTTCATAATGACCAGTCAAGACTTTTCAGATTATCTAGATTATTCCTTTTATAAGATGTATATATTTCCGTATAATAACTTTATATTTAAAGAACTTTCTTAGTGGATCGATATCTTTCCGTATAATAACCTTCCATTTAAAGGACTTCCTTAGTGGATGGATATCTTTCCGATTAAAGACCTTTCATGTAAAGAACTTTTCTTAATGAGCTGATATATTTTCCTCTAATGACTTTCCTTATATTGAAATCTTTTCTTTTCGGTTTAATCTCTTTCCATCTAATGTGAGCATCATGATCGGAAGGTGCTTTCTTTCTATATGAATGAGTTATCGATTTCCATAGTGTACACTATAAAAGAGGAGACCCGACCCAAGCAGAACACACCCCTTCTTTCTGCTCGGCAGTTCTACTCCAAAAACTATCCCGATCATTAGTTTCGCTGGAGAAACTTTGAAGGGCTGTCTAAGAACAGTATAGATGGCATATGGAGGGTCAATGCCATCTACCAATTGCTAGGAGATCTACACCAAACAAACAGAGAAGAACAACTACACTTTTCTCATGGTTTCTTTATTCCGGCTAGTTTAATGTCTTATTCCGTATAAAGAGTAATCATGAATAGGCTAAGAATTAAGCTAAAGTTTATGATTTTCTAACAGATTGATCTCCTCTTGATCCCTCCTGTCGTATCATCGGCGTCGTCCCCTCTCCCTCCCTCGCGCTGCTCCCTGTCCAGCGCAAGGTCGCCGCCCGTGCAGACTGCAGACGCCAAATCATGTAGCCTGATGGCTTGGACTGCAAGCAAATATTTTTCTTGTGCTTTTATTTGATTGTTTGAGGATATGACAGTTTGATTTGCGCCTGTAATTATTCTTTGATGCTGTAACAATCTTTCTAACTACTAAATTAAAGTTCTAAAGAATCTAACTCCTAACTAATAATATAATTATTTTTTAATTTTTATTCGTGCGTAGCACGGATACAATACTAGTAGTCAGAAATGATATCTTTAAGACGCAGCTAAATCGATCAAACATAAGACGAAGAAACCCATAGAAATGTATGTCCTAGACCTTCTATTTTAACCCGTAAGTCAGTTATTACCAAACATATCTCGGAAGTCTCGAATAAAAAGTACATTTCTGATATTACAGGGTGGAAGGAGCTATGCATATTCTGCGATAGCCATATCATTCAGAATATGTTCCCAGTGTATCGATCATTCAGACATTCTGTCATCGACTACAAGCATTGATGGGCTGAAAATCAGCGTACCCGTATCCGAAATGGATACGCCTGAATATGTGACTAGATATATCATCTATTTTTAAATATTAAAAAATAACATAAATCAGATACTTCCTCGATAATTCAGGAATGTTGGAGAGATATATGATGCTAATTTTGATGGTGGTGTTTTTTTTTTCAACAAGTTCAACTCTCCTATAAACCAGACCTAAAGAGACTGGTAAATGATCTTATTATAGACTACCTATTGATGTTACGAAGCATAAGAGCCAATAAATTACAACATTTGAACGGGCTAAGTTCGTGACTTTGTGGTATATTGATTATTGGACGCATAAACTTGTTTCAGATTTAGTACTTAATTATCTCATGCATAATATCGATTAATATATACACACACACACACACACACACACACACACACACACACACATGTATCGCCATACAAAGGTTTCTAAAAAACTAAGTATTAAAATAGGGCTTTTCTCAGTGCACCTCCTATAATTATAGGAGGTAAGAGTTGTAATAAATCTGAATAATTGATTTTTAAAAATAAAAAATAAAAAATGTATTAACCGGTTATTACAAGTTACGTGTATGATACAACTTTTCTTTTCCTCATCGATCTCTTTTCTTAAATCAGTAGGAGCAAAATCCAGCTATCAAACCTTTTAAAAATCAACTAATTAATATACATTAATAATTGAATTTCCAAAAAGAAATGAATATAATAATTATAGTGACCTATTACCTTCACAGAGCCGTTTGGTCGATTAAGATTTACACCATATTTATTTTTATTTATTTAGATGCATCATAAAATTTGTCTCAAAATATTGCCTTATTTTTATCGGTATATGTGTATTCGGCTGACGTAGGTAATGGAAAATGGTAGAAAAATCTCAATACAGACCATCAGTGTCAGACTATTTTTCTCAGTTAGTTCTCGAGGGAAAATCAACGGTCAAATCAAAACGCGAGCGATCTTGCATCTCCACAGATATTGAAAATGTCAGAAAAGGGCTTGCACGTAGTCGGCCTTCAAGTCTGACCTAGTCCTGTAGTCCATGCATCTGAAACAACCACACAAAGACATGTACACTAGCATAATAATCTCGATGTATTCCAATTAATTCTCTGAAAGGAGGCTACGTTAATTCTTCCTCATCCAGCCCGGCGATCAAACACAATTATATATGTTTCGACTCGCCTTCGTAGAGGAGAAATCCCTGTGACTCTGTCCATCTCTGGGCAATTGGGCATGAAGAAACCGCCAGATTTTGTGATGCATATCCTTCAGCGAATGCAATTCTGCACGGGTGTGCCGGCTGCTAAGCTACGTACTTGACGTAGAAATAAACAACAGTTGATACTATATACCACTCGCCGGCCGGTTGCTTGTTCAGGTTATACATACGTTCACGTCATCAAGCGTACGTACGTGTTTCAGGCTAACGCAAGCGAAAGCAGCAGCAATGGGCAACCGTTGCATGCTTGGCTAGCTAGCTGCATGGATGGATGGATGGCAGTGGTCAATGCATGGATCATTCACAAATCGCAAGTGTATTAACACTATCTCTTTCAGAGAGGAAAGTTCGCGCGTCTCGTCTGTGCATATGCACGCATTCATGCACGGTGCCAAGGCCAGCTGACCACGTGCATAGATGGAGGGTTAATTTGATCACTTCAAATTCAGAGTTTATATTTGAGTTTTGACTTTGTTTTGACAGTAGTGGTGCAACTGTGCAAGTGACTTACGTACGACAAATTTCGTAACGATCTGAGCAACTGTAACTGCAAGTCCGCAACTGCAACGCCGTGTTGATCTTTCTTTTAATCCTCCACTATAAATATATGGGCCGCCCGTGCCCATCGACAAGCAACTCATCAACGAGGTGGAAGAAGACGAGCAAGCAATACGAAAGCGTGCCTTTTGCAGAACTTACACCGTGAGCATTAGCTAGCTAGCTGGAATGGCGCCACCCATGCAGATGCAGAGCAACGGGTCACTGACCGTGAACCCGGAGATGAAGCGGGCGCTGAGCCGTGGCAAGTCGTTGCTGCCGCCGTTGACGCCCAAGTCGCCGCCGCCGTCCTACCGGAGCATCGTCACCGTGCTGAGCATCGACGGCGGCGGCGTCCGCGGAATCATCCCGGGCACCATCCTCGCCTTCCTCGAGGAGAAGCTGCAGGAGCTGGACGGGCAGGACGTGAGGATCGCGGACTACTTCGACGTGATCGCCGGGACGAGCACCGGAGGGCTGGTGACCGCCATGCTCGCCGCGCCCGACGCCAATGGCCGCCCTCTCTTCGCCGGCAAGGACATCAACGACTTCTACCTCAAGCACTGCCCCAAGATCTTCCCTCCCATCAGGTGCATGCATGCAGATTCTTGCACCAAAATTCAGCACCAAAAAACTCATCAGCTCATCGTGGACGCATGGCTCGATCGTACGTGAACATGTATTAATGTCAACTAATATGTTCGTGCAGCGGCGGTCCCATGGGATGGTTCAGCGGTTTGATGGGATTGGCCAGGAGCATGAGGGGGCCAAAGTACGACGGCAAGTACCTCCACTCGGTGGTGCAGGAGCTGCTCGGCCAGAAGCGCTTCAAAGAGGCGATCACCAACGTCGTCATCCCCACCTTCGACATCAAACTCCTCCAGCCCATCACCTTCTCCAGATTCGACGTACGTTCAAACGATCGATCGAGAGCATGGGACACTTTCGATCTCTAGTTCTCTACTATATATGATCAGTAGTTGTGTACGTGATATCTCACAGTAATTATGTGACTGGAATATTAAACGTGCTGACACATGCAGGCCCAGAACGATGAGTTGAAGAACGCCCTCCTGTCTGACGTGTGTATCAGCACGTCCGCCGCGCCAACATACCTCCCCGGTCACCGCTTCGAGACCAAGGACAAGGACGGCATGACCCGGGAATTCAACCTCATCGACGGTGGCGTCGCCGCAAACAATCCGGTAATGAAGCTAGCCGCCGTGCGTTTCTTCTAGTAGACTAGTACTCGGTACTCCTACTCGGCTCCTCCCGACTCCCGTAGTCCCGGCCTCCCGGGCAGTGAAGTACTCGCGGTAGCTGACATGTACGACTTGGACAAACTGAACCTTGCAGACACTGATGGCGATGACGCACGTAAGCAAACAGATCTTGCTGGGCAACGCGGAGGACTTCCCCCAGAACAAGCCGACTGAGTACGGCAAGTTCTTGGTCCTGTCGCTGGGCACCGGCACGGCCAAGGTCGAGGAGAAGTACGACGCCCCTAAGTGCAGCAAGTGGGGCATCCTCGGCTGGATCTACAACAACGGCGGCGCGACGCCGCTGATCGACAGCTTCAGCCAGGGTAGCTCAGACATCGTCGACATCCACGCCTCCGTGCTCTTCCAGGCACTGCACTGCGAGAAAAGCTACCTCCGCATCCAGGACGACGAGCTCATGGGCAACACGGCGTCCGTCGACATCTCCACGCCGGTGAACCTGAAGAGGCTTATCGACGTCGGCACGGCGCTGCTGGACAAGCCGGTGTGCAAGGTGAACGTCGAGACCGGCAAGAACGAGCCCGATTTGAGCAGGGGCACCAACAGGGAGGAGCTGAAGCGTTTCGCCAAGATGTTGTCGGATGAACGCAGGGCCAGGCTCCGGAAGAACGACCAATAGCTTTCAGAGTTTCAGTAAACATGCATGCAAATTAAGGATCGTTGTATACGTACGTATCAGTTCATTCAGTTGTATGCCAAATATCTGTGTAAAGAATATTTTTTACTATGCTTATAGTCAAAAGTTTAGTTTTATTGTAACTTATCTATGCATCTATCTATTAATGTACAATTAAAATAATAGAAAATTAAGCATCTATATTGCATCTATATTCACTACTCTCATCAGAGAAAAAGAAAACATATCTAAACCATTGATTGCAGATAGGTTCAGATTATAATGATCTAGATAAAATAAACCACAAAGTCAGTACAGAAATAGAATTAGAAAATATGAAATGTTTAAAGAAGAGTCCACATATATATAGGAGTAAAACACACTGCATAATTAATTAAAATTCGAAATAAAAATAAAATAAAACCAGCAATTTGGTTTTAATATGAATTATAGAGTAAAATACCAGAATCACTAAATTCGGAATAAAATAAAAACAATAATAAATTTATAAGAATTATGCATGCTAAATATGTACAGCCAAGTAATAGTCTAAATCAAAATACAATCTATATATTTCTAAAAGTAAGACTAAAATATTAAAACAAGAGTCCATGAAAAATAAGATTGGACAATAATTTTGTTTTGTAACTGAAAAATAAAATTAGATGCATTTATTTCAATGCAAATTCCACAGTAAATCTTTACTATGCTAAAATTTAGAATAAAAATACAAAATACTTAGGAAAAATATAAATAGAAGAGTTGATGTCAAATATCATCTAAAAGAATAATTTAACTTTTAGTAAAAATAGCAACTATGATTAACATGCAAAATTCAAAGTAAAATATCTAATTGTCATAATGTGGAGTATAAATAAAAAATATAAAACCTCAATAGGCAACAGGTTCATCTCATATTGGCTCAGAATCGACTAACAATGACAATGCCGCAGATGGCTATAGCGGCGAGGAGCTCGATAGTGCAAACAAGACATTAGAAATTAGTCATCGTCAAAGTGAAAACCAAGAATGAAGATGTTAATCACTTAAACAATAGATTGGTTTTTGATAGAAGCAGAACTTTAGGTTGCTAGGTAGGGGGGAATTAGTTGCTAGTAGAAACTAATGCTAACTTTTGTGATGGAGGTCACTTTTGCGTTCATGGCATATTGATGCAAACTCTTGTGATTTGATGGAGGTGAATTTGTGCTCATGCCATACTATGATAGAGACAACACGGTACTATGTGGGGCTGTTATTGATATTTAAGTGAATGTGAGCCCTATATATTGGAATCATGTTAAATTTGTGTTTTGAATTTTGTGATGAATTTGTGTTTTGAATTTTGTGATAAATGCTGTGATGAAATCTGTGTGATATTCTGTTTTAATCTCATGTATAAAATTCTGCTTTGAGCTCTATATTAAATTAATTGTGTGATAGGAAAATGTATTTTCCTGTCGGTTCAATCTCACATGGAAATTCAGGCATAATCTTGACGGAAGAATACCGACAGGAAAAAAGTCTACAGCCGTCGGAAAAAACCTACATACCGTTAGAAAAATTGTTTGTACTAATGGTAAAAATGATTTTCTCTACCGGCGCAAAGAAATGTAAACCCGACGCCACCAAATTTTCATGTCAGGTACAAACAGCCAGGGAAATTGTTTCTTATGGTGAGCCATCAGGCAAATTTAATTTCCCTGTTACTCTAACCCTGACGGCTATTTCTTATCGGAACATCGTCATGAAAATTTATTTGCCTATTCTTGTCGGTTTTCTGTATTTATCTGATGATTCGATTCCCACAGGAAAAATCTGCTTTCCAGTTTGAATACACATCATACGAACCTGTGAGAAACAGACAGATTTAAACTATAAATCTTGCATGAAGCAAGCAATTAAAACACTAGCTATGGCAGTCAAAATTGAACCAATCAAT
>KE372759.1:243475-263728 GCA_000418225.1 Zizania latifolia | reverse complement strand
CCGACAGACCTCTCCGGCCACCACTTCCAGACCAAAGACATGGACGACGGCATGGCGCCAGAAATCAACCTCGCCGACCGTGGAATCTCCGCAAACAATCCGGTGAGTTAGTCGTCACACATGTTTGCAAACTCCAATTATGATTAAAATATTAAAATAAGAGTCATGGAAATTAAGATTCGATAATAATTTTATTTTGTAACTGAAAAATAAAACTAGATGTATTTATTTCAATTAAAATTCCATAGTAAATTAAATCTTTACTATAGTAAAATTTGGAATAAAAATACAACTAGAATACTTACGAAAGATATCAACGGACGAGTTGATGTCAAATATCATCTAAAAGAGTAATTGAAATTTTAGTAAAAATTAGAAAGTATGAATAACATGCAAAATTGAAAGTAAAATACCAAATTGTTATAATTCGGAATATAAATTAAAAGTATAAAATAGTATTTACGTTAAACTACTCCCTCTTCGGTGCTTTTAGGCTTCCTTATGTGTATTACTGAGATATAAAAAAGATTACAACACATTCTAGGGGTGAGTGAGTGTGGGTTCAGAAGAAGTAGTTAGGTGAAATAATGAGTAAAAAATTTCAAATGTATATTATGAGTACTTCAGAGGTAAAATCAATTTTTAGTAGTAATAGGTTATTATTTTTGGACCAATTTTACACTTAAAAAACACTATTTGGGATGGAGGCCGCGACTAGTAAGTTCCGAACCGAGCTTAGAACTTAAAAGTTCTTTGCTAACATTAAAAGGCATCTACAGTCAATGCAGTTATTTTACCGACCAACTCATATATTTGTCTATCCAAGTTGTCATAGTATAGTATATTAACATATGCTCCATTTATTTTATATTATAAGTTATTTGATTTTAAGGCCAAATATCTCTAACATTAATCAATTTTATTAAAAAAATATACTAATAATAGCAACATCAAAGTGGGCTGAACCGTGGCAAGCCGTTGCCGCCGCCGTCCTCCAGGAGCATCGTCACCATTCTGAGTATCGACGGCGGTGGCGTCTGCGGCATCATCCTGGGCACCATCCTCGCCTCCCTTGAGGAGAAGCTGTAGGAGCTAGACGGGCCGGAGTTGAGGATCGCGGACTACTTCGACGTGATCGCCGGGACGAGCACCGGAGGGCTGGTGACCGCCATGCTCGCCGTGCCTGACGACCATGGCCACCCACTCTTGGCAGCTAATTAAGGACATCAAAAACTTCTACCTCGAGCACTGCCCCAAGATCTTCCCTCCTATCGGGTCTAGATTACTAAAAAGCGAGCTTTTTATGCATGTCATGTATAATCGGTTCTTGAAATTAAGAAATCCATCGTGACAGACGGTTGATTTGCGCATGCAGTATGATGCAGGCCTCTAGGTCAGTTAAAGAGAATCACAAGGCCCAAGTATGATGGCAAGCATCTCCACTGCATCGTGCGAGAGCTGCTTGGAGACAAGCGCATCGACCAGACGACCACCAACATCATCATCCCAGCCTTCGATATCAAGCTCCAACAGCCCGTGATTTTCTCGACCTACGACGTATGTCATGATCAAGATCCAAATAACATTAACAACTTGAAAACATGTTGCTTGTGCATCTCCTGCATATTTGCTTAAGCAACTTCTATATATGCATGCACACAGGGACGTACCGATGTGTCCAAGAACGCCCTTCTGTCGGACGTGTGCATCAGCACGTCAGCGGCACCGACGTATCTCCCCGGCCACCGCTTCGAGACCGAGGACAAGGATGGCAAACCTCGGGAATTCAACCTAGTTGATGGTGTCTTCGCTGCAAACAATCCGGTGAGTCAGTCACACATACATGCAAAATCCAATTACGATATATACCGAGTTCACAAAGATCCAGACATGCATGGTGGACTATCTGGACTGAATTTATTTTCCAGACATGATAGAGAATCAGATATCTCACATCAGTTTAGAATATCAGAAAGAATTGACTTGTTAATCTAAAATTCCTTTAGAATATAGCAAAAATAATTGACTCCAGACCAACGTACGTACATACATGCAGACGCTGCTGGCGATGACCCATGTAAGCAAGCTGATCCAGCAAGTCAACCAGGACTTCTTCCCGATCAGTCCGACGGACTACAACAAGTTCATGATCCTGTCGCTAGGCACTGGCATGGCCAAGAACAAGAAGTACACCGTCTTCAACAACATCGACAAGTGGGGCGTCTTCGAATGGCTCATCAACAAGGGCGGCGTGAAGCCGCTGATTGACTCCTTCAGCCAGGGCAGCACTGACATGGTCAACATCCACACCTTTGTGCTCTTGCATGCACCGAAGTACCTCCGTATCCAATACGACAAACTCAAGGGCAAGACGGCGTCCGTCGATGTCTCCACGCGGAGAACCTGGAGCGGCTTGTCGACGTCGGCAAGAAGTTGCTAGACAAGCCAGTGTGCACCGTGAACCTCGATACCGGAGAGAACAAGCCTGATTGGAGCAGGGGCACCAATAAGGAGGCGCTGGTGCATTTTGCCAATATATTGTCGAATGAACAGAAGGCCAGGCTCCAGAAGAGAAATAAATTACATCGAGGTCGGTTCCAAAGCTCTTTATCTGTCTAGATTAACACCACACAGGGTTAACCGTGCCGCTTGGCTACCGGCGCGATAGTTGAGTCTCCCTCTGGTCGGTACGCTCAAACCGAACGGTTTGATTCAAATTTCAAATTGTAATAATGAAAGTTTTTAAAAAATTACTAAAAATAGTAAGTGAATTAAGATGATTTATTGTGATACTATTTTTTAAAATATTAAAATATCACAAAGTTATGAACCGAGCAAGATGAACAAAATACAAAATACATATATAATTCACTTGTTTAATCTTCCTCACATGTTGTTTGATTATAACTTCACTTGTGTTTTTATTGTCGCAATCTTATTAAATGATTAATATTTATTTTGTTATAGGTGAGACATGTTATATGCATGTCACTCAAGACACTAACCACGATATACAACCTAAATGGAGGACAACAATGACTCCTCAAGGTCGACAACAAACGTTCGACGTTCCACATGATAGTTACAGCTCTAATTCTAACTCTATAGCATATGACAATATTAGTTATGGGTATCCTTATCGGCATCCTTAACCTATTCTAAAAACTACTCATACTAATCCGTATCCTTATCCCATTCCAGAACCTCCTCCTACTAATCTGCACCCTTACCCCATTCCAAAAGTTCCTCCTACTAATCTGCACCCTTACCCCATTCCAGAAGCTCCTACTACTAATCCGTACCCTTATTCTATATTAGAAGATCCTCCTACTAATCCGTACCCTTATCCCATTTTAGAAGCTCCTCCTACTAATCCATACCCTTATCCTATTCCAGAAGCTCCACCTACTAATCTATACCCTTACCCCATTCTAGAAGCTCCACTTACTAATTCGTACCCTTACCCTATTCCAGAAGCTCCTACTAATCCATACCCTTATTCTATTCTAAAAGCTCTTCCTACTAATCTGTATTCTTATCTCATTCTAGAAGCTCCTACTAATTTGTATCCTTATCGTATTCCAGAAGCTCCTCATACTAGATATGTATGAGTGACAAAATTCTTAATTTTATTCTATGTTATATGAAGAATGGTAAACGCTATAGATTGGATGGAACAAAGCTGAAAGAAGTACAAAGCAAATATTTTCGTTTCACGTGTCTTACTAGAATAGTACACCTACCCGGCTCTTCCCGACTCCCGTAGTCCCGTGCAACTGTGCAAGTACTTGTGTAGTTGTGTGGACTTTCGCGGTAGGCTGGTAGCTGACATGTACAACTTGGACAAACTGAACCTTGCAGACAATGATGGCGATCACGCACGTAAGCAAACAGATCTTGCTGGGCAACCCGGACTTCTTCCCGATCAAGCCGACTGAGTACGGCAAGTTCTTGGTCCTGTCGCTGGGCACCGGCACGGCCAAGGTCAAGGAGATGTAGGATGGATGTCAGCAGTGGAGGCCTCAGGTGTAGGACGGATGGCCGCCCTCAATGCCAAGGTCGAGCTACTCAAGCATGAGCGAGCTGACCTCAGGGCGAGGGTCGAGGAGCTGACGTGGTAGGGCGTTGAGGCCCAGACCATGGCAAGCTCCACGGTGGTGGTGGATGAGAATGCCACCACGATGGTCAAGGAGGCCAGGCGGTGGGAGGACAACAAGGCCATTGCCGACGTGGCAAAGAAGGTGAAGGAGTCCACCCATGCTGCCTACGAGACAACCAAGACAGTGGCGGTGGAGGCTGTCACCGAGTTTGGGAGTGAGTGTTTGTGTTTAATTGTTTTTGGTTGATTGCCTTGTCCTTCAATCCTGACACTCGTTGGTTTTCTTCAACGGGGAGGAGCGATCAGGCCAACACCCTAATTGCTGAGCTCGAGGGGGAGGTGGGTCAGACCCGCTCAGTGGTTGAGCGCCTCCACTTTCTGCTAGTAGATGTCCCCTTGCTGGATGGAGAATTCTAGGAGAAACTTGAGGGCCTTGAAACCCAGCTCCACCTCTTCGTTGCTGACATTGCAAGGAATGAGGCCGAGCACACCTTGGTGTACATCCGAGCTCACTTCCTCGAAGCGGACCTCAGGCGGATGGCGCGCGGGCTTCCTTAAGGGGTGTTCCCCGAAGACGCTGCCACATACTGGTGGGAGTTGGAGGATATCGTCACTACCATCATCGAGGACCTCTAGCTCTTGGTGCCCATCAAAGACCTAGAGCCGACGACAGCGCCCCCAAAGGAGTAGTTTAGTTTAATATTTGTAAAAAATTTGGAGTAGGTAGTCAGTGCAAACTTTTGTAATGAAACTTTGTATTTTTGTAAATGAATGTCCTTTATGATTTGCAAATCTTGTGTACCAAAGGTACCAGTGTCCTGGGAAACCTTGGCTAAGTTGTATAGTACTCAGCGCAGGGATCTCATACCACGTACACGCCTACTGACATTAGGCAGAGCGAGTCCCCGAGAGCTTCGAAGCTTTGGATTTTGTTAAGTCCTTTGCATAGCCAAAGTCGGGCCTCGAGCCCCTGGTATAGCCAAATAGTGTTAGGCATAGGGAACTGATGCTGCTTACACGCTAACCTGACATCAGGCGTCATGAGTTCTCTTGTCCCTCGAGGCTTTGGCAAAGTAAAGACTAAGGACTTGAGCTCCTGAGGGTCTTAGCAAGCTGTTGAGTGCCGAGAGGGGTGCTAGCGTCAGCTCTTTTACTCACATGATTGCTAGCGCCAAACCTAGAGCTGCTTTATAGGGTCACAATCGGTGAGCTAGGTGTACGACGTTCTGCGTTGACTTAAGAGGGTTTGAGCCTAGCAGATCGGTGATAAAATGCAAGATGCGAAAATGCATGAAATGAACTTTTAACTTTATTTCTTTCAGGAGAAAAAAGGGTACATAGCTAGATAAGGGGGGAAAACTTGAGCTTGCCGAGGTTCAGCGCTGTGAGATCATGTGTATGATCATTAATATATGATGAATAAATTGGTTTGATATTGACATGAAACGAATAAATTAGTTTTGATTTGTTTGAGTGGTCAAGCACTCTGGTCGAGCACTTAGCACTCGAGAGTCAGCACTTAGCACTCAGTTCTCATGAAAATTTAGCCCTCGAGGAAATTCAGCCCTTGGGAAAATTCGGCACTCAGAATTTTGGATCAATCGGATTTTTGATGTTCGACTCAGATCATGTGCTTTAAATTATTTATTCAATAAATATACTTTGTTTATGATTGAATGGACTGATTGAGTCAAGTTAGAAAGAACTTGTGCGTGGGAAAAGAGTTTTTTGGTTTGTTCATGTGCAGGCATTGCTTGAGGGCGAGTCATGGTCGATGACGGGATTGGAGCTAGGCTCAGGGAGGAGCTGACGTTCAAAGCGGTTAAGAAGCCATGCAGGATGCTTAGGCTAGAGGATACTATACGTGAAGATGAGGTTTCCATATGGCGTACGCGGGATGTATGCAAATATGGAAAGAGAGGTTTCCATACGCGGATATAGAAAGGAGTCAAATTCAAAAGGAGTTAGGATTTAAGGATTCGTAAGAGACATAGATTCCTAGTTGGATTATGACTCAAAAAGTTGTTAATTTCATGGCTCATGGTGGCAACCATGAGGGGTATATAAATAGACTAGAGGGGGGAGCAAAAAGTGAACGTATCGAAGAAGAGACCGATCGAGAGAGCAAAATTAGGGTTTAGCCTTTTGGTCTTTCATCTAGGGTTTTAAACATAGATTTGGTGAGGGGTGCTTTGGATGCACCTTGTAAACATTCTTATGCAATAAAGATTCATCTTCAAGCATCAAGGAGTGTGGTATCACGTTCTTTCTTCTTAATGTTTATCGGTTTGCATCGTTTTGGTTTATTCTGTTATTTCACTTTAAGTTGAGATTTAATTTGAATTGATTCATCTAAAACCTTGCTAGAATATTAAGAGAGAGGTCTAAAAGGTTTCATTGGTTAATTTCTCGTATTTTAGGAGTAATTAAGGTTTTAGTTTTCGTATCGGATCTGTTCTGTTTTTACGTTACGGCAAATCCCAAGGATCATAACTTTTGATTAGGAACTCGGATTTCAGTCTCGAGAATGTTTCGTATTAAAGTATAGTTTCTCGTGTTAAAATTTTAGATCAATCCGAGTTATGGATCAAACATTACGCTCATTTTACCGTTGCTTGGTCGGGCTGTTTTTAGTCCTCGGGAAATTTCCAGAGTGTTGGGGAGCGCGGAGGTTACGCAAGCCAAAAACAAAAATTTTCTACCACGCATACTAGGATATCTTGTTAGGAGAGAGACCATAGATCATTACCTCAGGCACGCAGTGCAGCAGAAGGAGAGTTAGAGTAGCGAGCCGATCCAACTCGAGCGTGCCGATGTAGTCGAGAAGTCGATCACTTCCTTGAGGAACCAATTAGGGTCCTCGAGAAGTAGTCGATGACGTCCTTGAGAAGCCTTCGCCCGAACGAGGTTCCTCGAATGATCTCCCAAGGACTCGACCTTTAAGCCGATGATGCCACTGATCTGATCAGCGTTGTTGATGTTGATACGAAGCAGTAAAGCAACACCTCTACTGGTATCCATACATCCAGTGGTGGAATGCTAGCTGATGGTGTACTAGCACTCGAGCGGTCGGCAAGGTAGGCAGGCTTAGGAAGGCAACGACGACTAGGGTTTGCTCTCGGTGGCTAACAACTTAGCACTAGAAACGCATCAGCATGCGAGACGATGGCCAAACCACCCTGCGCCCTACACCCTCATATAAATAGACGTCCTAGCTTGGGCCCTACTTGACCCAACAAGGACTCTACTCAGATCCCTATCCAATCTATTCAGATCTCCATCCAAATCATTTGGAACTTTATCCATATTGAGCCCAATTCAAATCCTATTTGAATCCAATGTTCCAACCCGTTAAGTGTATGATCCTAGAGGTTCACGTATAGCTTAGTTAACATATGAAAACTCCTTTCCAATACTCCGTTATTGAGTTGGTATTTCCATACCCATGATCCATAAGACATGATCATCAATCAATACACATACCGATGTCAGTCATATTTGTTCCATATATGACCTATATCCGATTAGGGATCATTTAGAAATAGTCATATTACGAGTCTCATGAACAAGTCACGTACTTGTTGATTCATAATAACAATCAGTTTTAAGGAACAAATAACTTTATTTTATAAACATAGTATGCCACGTACAACATCTCCGTGTTACCTCTAGGACATAATGCTAACACAAAGTCCTCGAGAAATTTTCAGACTAGTTGGGAATTGGTTTTCTGATTTTGTTTTAATTATCAAATTTGGGGTACTGCAACCATTCATCCCCATCTGATTGCTGTGGTTAGTGTATTTCGATATTACAATTGGTATCAGAGCTTTATTTCTGTTTTTGTTTTGATCTTAACTGAAATAAACAATTACCATGGCATCCGAGAGGTTTTCTACTAAGCCTTATAGTTTTGACGGAATTGATTTTCAGTTTTGGAAAAAAAAGATGGAGGCTTATATCATGTCACAGGGTTTTGACATATAGGAAAATATTTCTAAACCATATGATCCACCTATCGATAATCAAGTTAATGACACCAATAAGGCTATTTTTGAAGCAAATTGCAAAGCTCAAAACTTGATTATCAATGGTGTTGTGCATTCTGATTTTTATCATATTTCTTATTTTTCTTCTACGCATGAGATCTAGAATGCTCTTTGTGCCTATCATCAAGACTCTTCCACAATCAAGAAAGTGCATAAAGACACGTACAAAAAAGGAGTACATGAAATTTGAGATGAAACCCGGTGAGACCTAGGATGAATATTTTGCTCGCTTTAATAAAATTCTTAGCAATCTTCGTTCAGTTGATTCTTCTTATGCTACTAATTATCCTGATTCTGAAATTGCTAGATATTTACTTAGTAGGCTTGATATGTAGTTTGGAAGATAAAAGTTATTTGAATTCAAGAGTTGGTGGATATGACTACTCTTACTTTGGATACTATTTATTCAAAATTGAGAACTCATGAATTGAATGTCTTTTCACGCAAGATTTCTGCTAAATAAATGCCCTGTCTAATGAACAATTTGAATAGTTTGCAGAGGAGGACTTGGCTTTGCTTTCTATGAAAGTTGCTAAAGCTTTGAAACAATATAAGAAATAGAAGAAGAGATGATCCTTTTTGGTGTATTGAATGTGGTGAGGCAAACCATATTCGTGCCAATTGTTCTAAGCTCAAGAAATCTTCAAAAGAAGATAAGCAGGACAGCAAGCGCTCATCCAAAGAGGGTAAGATGAAAAACCGCAACTATAAGAAGATGGTGCATCGAGTCCTTGCCGCCCTCGATTAAGTTGATATGAGTGATGTGGACTCAATGAGTGATGGAAGTGAAGATGAAGGCAAAGACAAAAAGAATGATCTCACTGGAATATATTTTCTGGCACATGACATGATAGGCACTAGTGAGGATGAACTCAACAGCAATGAAAATAAGGTGAAACCTACATATGATGATTTAGCTCGTGCTGTTGTTCGTCTTGATAACATATTAAGAAAATGCAATAAGAAAGCTAAGAAACATGAACTTGCTGTTGAATCACTCAATTCTAAAATTGATAGGCTTAAGTCTTTTATTCCTGATGATTAAAATTGATAGGCTTAAGTCTTTTATTCCTGATGATGATTCATACAAATCATATGATATTTACAATTTAAAATTATTGCTTTAAGAGATATTCATGCTTCGACTCTTCATAAGCTCAATGATAAAATTACCAAGAATAAATCTTGTTTTGCTATTGGTACTACTGTGCTTACTCGTGTTGTTGATGAATTATGTATTACCAAGAACTACTTGAAAAGGATAAAAGTTGCTTTATATGCTAGTTCTTTGGTAAATACTTTATATTGTAGTAAATTCAAACAACTTAAGAGCTCAATCATTGTGAAACACGATTCAATTTCTTGCTCAAAATGCTCATTGCTTGAATTAAAACTAAAAGATGCTTATGATCGGAGTTGAACTTTTACAAAATGACTTACAAACTCATGAGGTGTTGTCTTGTTCAAATTTTCCAAAACAAAAGAGCATTACTGATGTTTGTAAAAATCATATTGCTTTGACAAAAGAAGTTGTTTATTTACAAAGATCCTTGCAATGCTTTTCAACTGGTAAAAAGAACATCAACATGTTATTGGATACATCTAAAGTAGCACAAATCATATAGGACTAGGTTTTGATAATTGTGCTTATTTTACTTCTCATCAACCTACTGCAATTAAGGTTATTCAAAGAGGTAAGATTGAGGTTAAATCTAAACCAAAGCAAACTATTTTTAAATCTACTGGAATATTGTCAAACTTAGCAACATCAAGTGCAATTGCTTCTACATCTAAAACAGCTAAACCGGTGAAGTTTAATTGTACACATTGTGGAAAAGATAGATATTTGGTTCAGTTCTGTTTTAGAATTGCAAGACAACAGAAAAAGAACAGGGAAAAATCTTTTGCTAAACATAAGTGGCAATGGTCAATTGTGGAATCGAGTAGAGCAGTCGGCCCACAACATTTGAGATGGTCGGGTCGACCTCTTTCGGTTGTCGAACCGCGGGTTAATCCATGGTTTAACCGACAATACCCTGTTTTGGTAAGAGGTAAAGGTGACACTAGTTTTGATCGAGCATTCTTGCCTGCTGATGTTTCTGGTCGGGTGTCTCAGTGCTAGATTCCTAAACATCATTTATCTAACCCTAGTACTGAGACCTCAGCATCTGCTATTGTGTAAGCTTTGAGAGGAAGGAAGGATAACATATAGCTAGTAGACTCTAGATGTTCACGCCATATGTCCAGTGATAAAAATTAGTGCTTCTCCCTCACACGTGCATCTCGGTCAGAAGCAGTGACTTTTGAGGATGCTTCTACTAGCGCCGTCATTGCTAAAGGCACAGTCAAGGTAAGTGACAAATTTATGTTCAAAGATGTAGCTCTTGTTGACAATCTAAAATACAACTTGCTTTCTGTATCACAAATGATTGATGATGATCTTAAGGTGTGTTTTAAAAAATCTGGTTGTAAAGTTCTTGATGTCTCTGGTGATCTTGTGTTCGAGATTTCACATTTTGGAAGAGTTTTTAAAGCTGACTTTGATTCACCTTCATGTTCTAAGATTAAATGTCTAGTTGCCAATGATTCTAAAGATTTATTCTTCTGGCATCGTAGACTTAGCTATGTTGGTTTTGATCATCTCACCCGTGTTAGTGGTTTGGATCTTATTCATGGCTTACCGAAACATAAAGGTGTTGGTGATTTGGTTTGCTCTTCTTGTCATCATGCTAAAATGGTTTCTAGCTCACATGCTCTTGTTATCTTGGTTATGACAACTGCATCTGGTCAACTTTTACACATGGATACTATTAGACCTGCTAGAATTCATGAGTAAAAGTTGTCATAACCAAGGTAATTGGAGCATATGAGCTAGAAACTATTTTAGCATGACAACAAGAAGAGCAAATCAAATCACCAACACCTTTAAATTTTGGTAAGCCATGAATAAGATCCAAACCACTAACATGAGTGAGATGATCAAAACCAACATGGCCAAGTCTACGATGCTAGAATAATAAATCTTTAGAATTATTGGCAACCAGATATTTAATCTTAGAAGATGAAGGTGAAACAAAGTTAGCATTAAAAATTCTTCCAAAATATGAAATCTCGAACACAAGATTACCGAAGGCATCAGAAACTTTACAACTAGATTTTTTAAAACACACCTCAAAACCCTCATCAATCATTTAAGATACCGAAAGCAAGTTGTATTTTAGATTATTAACAAGAGCTACATCTTTGAACATGTATTTGTCACTTACCTTGACTATAACATTAGCAATGACGGCACTAGTAGAAGCATTCCCAAAAGTCACTGATTTAGAATGGGATGCACATGTGAAGGAGAACCAATTTTTGTCACCGGACATATGACATGAACATCCAGAGTCTTAACCATATGTTCTCCTTCCTTGCTCTCGAAGCCTACATAATAGCAGATGTCGAGGTCTTAGTACTGAGGTTAGATAAAATAAATTTAGGAATCCAATACTGAGACAACCGACAAGAAATACTAGCAGGCAAGAATGCTCGACCAAAAACAGTGTCACTTTTACCTCTTACCAAAATAGGGCGCTGTTGATCAAACCATCGGTTAACCCATGGTCCGACCACCAAAAGAGGTTTGCTCGATCGCCTCAAATGTTGTGGCCCGACTGCTCTTCTAGATTCCACAAATGACCATTGCCACTTATATTTAGCAAGATATTTTTCCCTATTCTTTTTTCTGTTGTCTTGTAAGTCTAAATCAAAACTGAACCAAATGTCCATCTTTTCCACATTGTAAACAATTATACTTAACCGGTTTAGTTGTTTTAAATGTAGAAGCAATTGTACTTGATGTTGCTAAGTTTGACAATATTCCAGCAGATTTAAAAATAGTTTGCTTTGGTTCAGGTTTAACCTTAATCTTACCTCTTTGAAGATCTTTAATTGCAGTAGGTTAATGAGAAGTAAAATAAGCATGAGCATCAAAACCTAGTCCTTTATGATTTGTGTTTATTTTAGATATATATCTAATATCATATTGAGGTTCTTTTTATCAGTTGAAAAGCGTTGCAAGGATCTTTGTAGATAATTAACTTCTTTTATCAAAGCAACATAATTATTACAAACATCAGCAACACATTTTTGTTTTTGACAATTTGAGCAAGACAATACCTCATCAGTACGCAAGTCATTTTGTAAAAGTTCAACTCTACCATAAGCATCTTTAAGTTTCAATTCAAGCGATGAACAATTTAAACATGAAGTTGAATCATCTTTCATAATGGTTAAGCTCTTTATATTCTAAAGTTGTTTGAATTTTCTACAATACAAAGCATTTACCACGGAACTAGCATACAAGGCAACTTTCATCTTTTTCAAATAGTTCTTGGTAATAAATAATTCATCAACAACACGAGTAAGTATAGTAGTACCAATAGCAAAACAAGATTCATTCTTAATAATTTTATCATTGAGCTTATAAAAAGTAGAAGCATGAACATCCCTTAAAGCAATAATTTCAGATTATAAAACATCACACGATCTGCATGAATCATCATCAGGAATAAAAGACTTGAGCCTATCAATTTCAGAATTGAGTGATTCAACAATAAGTTCATGTTTCTTAGCTTTCTTATTGCATTTTCTCAATTTATTATCAAGAAAAACCACAGAACGAGCTAAATCATCATAAGGCGGTTTTACCTCATTTTCATCTCTGTAGAGTTCATCCTCACTGGAGCCTACAATGTCATGTGTCATAAGACATATTCCAATGAGATCATTCTTTTTGCCTTTGCCTTCATCTTCACTTCCATCGCTCATTGAGTCCACAACACTCATATCAACTTGATCGAGGGCGGCAAGGACTCAATATACCATCTTCTTATTGTTACGGTTCTTCATCTTACTCTCTTTGGATGGACACTTGCTGAACTCCTTGTCTTCTTTTGAAGATTTCTTAAGCTTAGGACAGTTGATACGAATATGGTTTGCCTCACCACGTTTGAAGCATCGAACAGAACCATTAAAGCCTCTTCTTCTATTTCTCACATTGTTCAAGGGTTTAGTGACTTTTATAGAAAGCAAAGCTAAGTCCTTCTCTACAAATTGCTCAAATTATTTATCAGATAAGGCATTTAAGGCTAATAAAGAAACACTCGAAGATGATACAAAAGAAGAAGACTTATTAGAAGGTGAAAAAAAACCATTGCAATTGATTTGGGAGAAATCTTGCGTGAAAAGACATTCAATTCATAAGTTTTTAATTTTGAATAAAGAGTGTCTAAAGTAAGAATAACCATATTCACCGACTCTTGAATTAATGTAACTTTTATCTCCCAAACTAACATATCAAGCCTGCTAAGTAAATGTCTAGCAATTTTAGAATCAGTATAATTAGCAGCATAAGAAGAATCAGCTGAACGAAGATTGCTAAGAATTTTATTAAAGCGAGCAAAATACTCATCCAAGATCTCGCCGGGTTTCATCTCAAATTTTGTATACTCTTTCTTGTACACATCTTTACGCACTTTCTTAATTGTGGAAGAGCCTTGATGATAGAAACAAAGAGCATTCCACATCTCATTCGCATAAAAAATAAGAAATACGATCAAAATCAGAACGTCCAACACCATTGATAATCAAGTTTTGCGCTTTGTAATTTGCTTTAAAACAGCCTTATTAGTGTCATTAACTTAATTATCGTTAGGTGGATCATATATTTTAGAAACATTTTCCCATATGTCAAAACCCTATGACATAATATAAGCCTCTATCTTTGTTTTCCAAAACTAAAAAAGCAATTCCATCAAAAATATAAGGCTTAGTTAAAAACCTCTTAGATGCCATGGTGATTGTTTAGATCGGTTAAGATAAAAAAAATAGAAACCAAGCTCTGATACCAATTGTAAGATCAAAACATACTAACCATGGCAACCAGAGGAGGGTGTATGGTTACAGTACCCTAAATTTAATAATTAAAATAAAATCAAAAAACTAATTCTAGACAAGTCTGAAAATTCCTGACCAGTTTTCTCGACCAGCATGAAATTTCCCGACCACTCTGGAAATTTCTCGACCACTGAAAACAGCCTGATAATGCAACGGTAAAACATGTGAAACTTTAGATCCGTAACTTGGATTAATCTGAAATTTTAACACAAGAAACTAGACTGAAATACAAAGCATTCCCGACTGATTTAACTCAAATATAAGTTTTCAATAAAATGTTATTATCCTCGAAAATCATGGCAACGTAAAAACAGGACTGGTTCAATCCAAAAACTATAATCTTGATTATTCCTAAAATACATGGAATTAACCAACGAAACTTTCCAGGTCTCTTTCTTAATATTCTAGCAAGGTTTTGAATGAATCAATTCAAATTAAATCACAAGCAAAAGCGAAATCACATAATAAGTCAAAACGGTGCAAACCGATAAACATTAAGAAGAAAGAACGTGATACCACACTCCTTGATGCTCGAAGATGAATCTTTATTGTATAAGAGTGTTTACAAGGTGCAATCTAAAGCACCCCACACCAAATCCACATTCACAACCTTAGATGGAAGAGCAAAAGGCTAAACCTTAATATTTTTTCTCTTGATCGGTCTCTTCCCATACAATCTTTGCTCTCCTCTCTAGTTTATTTATAATTGCTGCCATCATGAGCCACGAAATTGATAACTTTTTGGAGTCCTAATCCAATTAGGAATCCATATCTCTTACAAATCCTCAAATCCTAATTTCTTTCATATTTTCTCTTTTTTCATATTCACACACATCCTGTGTACGCCATATAAACCTCTCTCCATATTCGCAGACAACCCATGTACGCCATATGGAAACCTAATCTTCACATGTAGCATCCTCTAGCCCAAGCTTCCCGCATGACTTCCTTGATAGTTCTAAACCTCAGCTCCTCCCCGAGCCTAGCTTTGATCCCATCATCGACCATGACTCACCCTCAAGCAATGCCTACACATGAACAAACCAAGAAACCCTTTTTCGAGCACAAGTTCTTTTTAACTTGATGCAATCAGTCCAATTAATCATAAATAAAGTGTATTTATTGAATAAATAATTTAAAGCATATGATCCGACTCGAACATCAAAAATCTGAGTGATCCAAAATCCTAAGTGCTGAATTTTCCTGGGTGCTGAATTTTCCCGAGGGCTGAATTTCCCGAGTGCTAAATTTCCTGAGTGCTGACTCTCAAGCAGAGTGCCCGACCACTTAAACCAATCAAAACTATTTTTTCATCACATATCAACATTAAACCGATTTGTTCATCACATATTAATGATCATACATATGATCTCACAAAACTTAAGAGTATTTTGATGCCCAGCTAGGAGGGTTGTTCCTAGTATAAATACTTCTCATTGTCCTTGCAAGAATAAGACTTTTGATAATAAAAAACAAAACCTTTGTTTAGCAGTGTGCTAACAAATCTAGAGAGGATTCTCTACCCCTTTGCTCTTGTGATTTCCTTGTGGGATTACAAAAGCAGACATTCGACGTCTCCCAATTAGTGCTCTAACTCCTTTCAAAGTTTTCTTGACTGATTGTAGATTGTGTTGGTTGGTAACTTAGAGTATGGTTAGGAGAACCCTTGATTCAGGCTGCCATAATTAAGACAGTGGTTGGCTTCGAGTATGATCATCAGGTTGTATTATTATCTTGGCTGCTTACAGCTAGTTATCTTGGTCTCTTTGATGCTAGTTATCTGTTCATGATTCTATGCTGTAAAGATCGAGACCACGCCCCGTATCATCTAGTATCAGAGCTTTCGTTGCCATGGTAGGATTCTTTACACTTAGCTATATATATTTGTTTTCATCCTGTTCAGATAAAGCCTTACAAAAATATTTTTATGGCCTTATATGTTGCACATATTATTTTAGTGAGTTTGGGTAAGTTTCTGTCCATCAGAGTCTTTGTTTAGTTAATGATCAAATTCTCCATCTATATCCTTGTTGATTTATCATCTTGTTATCTTGTTGTCCGTATAAATTGCCACACAAAAATTATCCTATCATATCTTTGTTGTTGGTTTTTGTTGTACCTATTGCTCGTGCAAGCGTTATATCATTGTTAAAAAAAGTATAAAAAAGAGTCAGGAAAAGAGACAAAAAAAGAAAGAAGATATTGTGCAAAGTTGTTGAAACGTTTATGCAAATTGCATTCTGTTTGCACTCTGTCAATTGTGCAGATTTTTATGTGCTAGCTAATCCATTGTTAGTGTGAGAGTTAGTTGTTGGATCTCTAAAATTTTCTGTTTACACCATCCATATCTTGAGATCAGCACTAAGGGCTCGTTTGGTACAGCTCCAGATTCTAATTCTCTAGAGAAGTGATTCTGGGCTGAATTAGAATCAGCTGTGAAATCATTTGGCTAGATGACTAGATTCCAATTCTTATAAGAAAGTATGTTAGTTTCAAATGACTAGTTTACCCCTGACCTTTGGGGTTCCTCTAGCTGTTTTTTATATTTTAGCAAGAAAAAATTATGTTACGAATTATTGAAGTATGTTATTTCAAATATGTAGAAATGACTTGATCATATATATATCTTCTATAAACTATATTGTACATTGTATCATATTATCGTCCATTGATCTTCATCTGACCCATCGAGAATAACGAGCAAGGGTCATTGCAATACAGTTGCCCAAACAACATGCTACAAACCTGACACATATATCAGCATTATATAAAACAACACCATAACAGCTCTACAGGCATAGTTGTTGTGCTGCTAATGTCACGGCACTCCCTTCGCTCTGCTAGAATTTCCCTCCGATCATCGCGAAAATGATGCTCCAACCTATCACCGATGTTTATCTCTGGGTGAAGCAGCTACCTGCCGTGAGAGCATCCTGATGTCGCCTGTTCATTTGAGCCTCTGGTTCAAGGGTTTTTACTGCGGCTTCATTCGAGAAAAGATTGTTTGGTATGCCTACGAGTACCTGGCGGAGTACGAGTATCCGCATCGACTGCTATTATCCGATGTGTGTAGGGATGAAGAGTCCATCAAAATCTTCAAGTCTATCATTACTCCCTGCATCCTGCCGATTAACTTCACATCGGCCATCCTCGGAAGGCCTCTTATGAATTTTATCACTCGACCGTCTGCTCTCGGTAACTTGGGTTTGGCCAACTCCCGATTGATCTCTTCTTCATCGGCCAACTTCAAATTCGTGGAGAAGTAAAGGATGCAATGGAGTACAATCGCCTACTCTCTATGGCCGATCAAATCCCCTTTGGTGTCATTACTTCCTGGTCGGCCTGCCGAGCGACTTTCGTCGGCTTCAACCAATGGTGGGGTGAATGGAAATACCATCTCTTCAATCGTCCCTCCACGATTTACTGCCTGTCGTTGTATCCTGACTTCGACGAGGTGGACTCTGAGGTACATTTCTTTTTTCCTCCTTTCCTTTACCAAGATCTTTACTCTTTTTTCTTCTAATCGGTGTTTTCATTCTGCAGGATGATTTGGAAGCACCCACCGATAGCCGAAGCAGCAGGCCTATTGTTTATGACCCTATATCGGCTACCACCAACTTGGGCACTGGCGCCCCCACTCCATCGGACTGGCTGAAAGGAAAAAGGGCGAAGGCCCCAGGGCGAAAACATAAAGCGCCGACTATGACTGCTCCAAGGGCCACCAGAGCCCGACCTAGCCCGGCCAATGTTAGTACTTCGATTCTACCACCCTCGGTACGTCTTTGTCTCTTCTTCTTTATAGAAGTCCTTTGGCTTATATTCTTATTGCCCTATTTCCTTGATCCTATAGCCGATGCCCCCTGTCTTGCCTGAAGTACCTCCCCCCATTGCCGAAGAAGTTGCGGAAGTATCCCCTCCATCCGTTGAAGTTATAGAAGTACCTCCTCCGGTTGCTGAAGAAGTTGCAGAACTGCCTCCTACTCAGGCTTGCATCTCCATGGTGTTGCACTATTCTATTACTTTTTTTAGTACTTACAATTCTTTCATCATCTTCTTCAGCCATCAGCCCTGGCTCTGACTGTGACCGACATACCGGTCGCCGCTGCTACCGATGTCAACATCCCGGCCGATGTTTCTGGTACCACCGATGTTCTGGTCACCACCATTGCCACCGTTGATGTCACGGCAACCACCGCCACCGACGCTGATGCCATGGTCGCCACTGCGGCTGCTAACGATGATGCATTATCCACTGCTGCTGCCGACGGCGATGCTTCGGCTACTGTTGTTGCCGATGAATCCTCCCATGTAACTTTTAATCTTCTGGTCATACCTATCCTTATGATACTAACATTGGCCTTGTTTCATTTTTTCAGCCGATGATCAACCCTTCTGCTGTGGCGGAGGATTCCAACATCCCTGCCCCTCAAGCTGATATTGAAGAAGAAGAGGGCGCAACCAGAAGTCATACTGCCAATATCGGTGATGAGAATATAGCCGAGGCACCCTGCGAATCTCCTGCAGCCGCCGATCCCACGCTTGTCCCTGATCGCGCTAAAGTAGCCGATGTAAGCTCTCTTTCAACTCTTCTATTTCAACTGTATTAACCTCTGTCTTACCCCTTGTCTTGTTTTTATTCAGTCATTTGCCCAAAGATTTCCTTTCGATATTAGCCTTTATCTGCAAGAAGAAGAAGTCGTTGGTGCCCCCCAGCCGCTAGTGCTCCACTCACCTCTGAAGTTAAAGAGGTCCTATCGGACATCCTGAATCGGCTCGAAGACCCTGTTGAGTACTTGGTAAATAATTTGGGTCCGATAAGGACACGCTTCAATGATATCATGGATCATCTCTCTGCAGAGCTTGTAGATGTGTTGACGCCGGCGGTCCACCTAGAGTTCCATCGGCCCTTGTTCACCAGAGCTCAATAGAGAATGGCCGACAGGGTGAGTCAGAGACTGCAGCTGGATGCCGCTCAAGCCGATGATGCTGCTATTGTTCAGGAGAAGACCAATCTGGACAATCTATTTGACGAGTCATCAGCCACTTCTTCTCGTCTAGCACAGCTGAAAGTGGAGGAAGCCGATCTGGTTTCAAGGCTTGCAGAGGTACGGGCGAAGATAGCTTCTGACGAAAATGCCCTGCAAGTCCTTCCTCAGCAGATCTAGGCGCAGAAAAATCAACTTGCCGAGGCCGTCCACCACGCACATGAGGAGCCATGGTGAATACCATGGGATGATGAGTGATTGTCAACGGGAGAGATGATCAATGCTTGTTTGTTTTACCAGAACACAGAATTGGCAGATTAAACACAAATAGATTGCCAAGTATCAGATGTCAATGCAATGAGATTATCCATCACTGCAAATTGATTGAAATTAACAAATCCAAGGTAAAAAATTTTACATGCAGAGTACTTTGTTATTTGGCATCTCCATTAAAACAACCCAACAAGTTCAGAGATAGAAGAAAACAACAGGTGAATGATACACAAACAAGTAGCATGTTAGCAGCAACAAATCTAGATGCAACAGCCATTTGACAATGAATGCATTCGATGTGATAACGCCTAACACTGACGCAAACAGCCCAGGGTGACAAGGGTGCGCCGGTGGGGAACAGCTAAGTCGGGCATGGAATTAAGCAGGAGGTGAAGCCGGGGGCAACGAGGGCGCACCGACAGGGTCACAGCTAAGTCAGGCACGAAAGCAGAAGGTGCAGCTGGGGGTGACGAGGGCACGCTGGCGGTGTTGATTGCCGAACCTATGGAGGTGGAGTCAGATTGGAGTTGGGACGGCGGTGGTAGCGGCTGGGGGATGGTGCGGCACTGACGATGACTAGGGGGAGGGGACGGCGAGTAGGGGGGACGGCGAGGGCAACGAGGGAACTAAGCATTGAACATCTAGTTTGGATTGTTACTTATCTTTACAACAACTAGAATTTAGATTGCATTTCATATATTTTTCCCACCAAGCTACACAAACAAGCCACCATTTATACTATCCTTGTCTTGTGTTTACTTAACCATCACACTTTTACCGCCACACATATAAGCTTGTAATCCGCAGGGAAGACATAAGAGTTTTGGTTGGTAAGAGAAGGCGAGGTTGTGAAACATTCCACATATTGTCCTATCATATATACCTCCTATTTTTGTTGTTGTTA
>KE372759.1:230117-243454 GCA_000418225.1 Zizania latifolia | reverse complement strand
TGCAACCTCCTCAACCTGAAGATTGTGTTACTATGGCTCAATTCAATGAGTTGAGACAGAACATAAAAGCAAGTATTCAAAATATTATGGCTTATCTTCAAGCTATTCAAGATGCTATGTTATGAAAGACAAGCTCTTTTGGTACACGGGTTTTATACGACAGCAACAAGTTTACGCCAAGATCAAATTTTATCTAAGGTATAAGTGTAAACTGAAGCGGAGGTTTATGCTCGAATGCCTTCGGAGTTTCCAGTGGTAAAGAGGCTACCAATTCAAGTAGAAAGAGTAAACCTACAGCTTCATCAACAACTTCTATTGGTTCTACCTCTAAAAGTAGAGACATCCAATATTTCAAGTGTGGAGGCCGTGGGCATGTCATCAAAGAATGTCCAAACTGATGGAAATATGACCTAGAGACAAGTTCTGCAGGAACTGGAAATTCTGGTTGGACCGAAACTTTTGGGCACACTCTGGTAGCTAGTTCTAGATGATCCAAAAGTTTCGGTTGGACCAGAAGTTCTGGGCACTCTCTGGCAGCGAGTTCTGGATGAATTGGAAGTTTCAGTTGGACCAGAAGTTCTGGGCACTCTCTGGCAGTGAGTTCTGGATGAATTGGAAGTTCCGGTTGGACCAAAAGTTCTGGGCCTCCTCTAGAGGCGAATTTTGGATGAATCGGAAGTTCTAGGATTCGGCCAGAACTTTCGGGTCGAAATAAATTCGATACAAAATGTTATTTTCAGAAGTTCCGGTTGGACCGGAAGTTCCAGGCCCAAAAGTTCCAGTTAGACCGAAAGTTTTGGGCAGAAATAAATTCATACAAAAGGTTATTTTCGGAAGTTCCGGGCCTAGACCAGAACTTCTGGGCTAGATGAACAGATTAAATATGTTAGGCTTTAATACTGATTAAAGGCCCATCAAAGGGCTCTATATAAGGAGGGGAGGGGCTAGGACGAAAAGGCTGCTGCTTCACCCTAACCTTAGCCGTCACCTCTCCCCTGGACCTGCTGTGGCCGCATCTCCCCTAACCTCGCGCGTGGTACTAGCATACTGGTATGAGGTGATCTTGTCCTTGTACATGTGGATACCGTAGAGGCGCTGCTGTGATTGTGGCGCAAATCATCTCAGCTTGAGGATCATAAGGCTGCATCATCTTCATCACCGAGGATCAGACAGAGCTGGACGATCCATAATCCCATTACTCGCATGGTTCCTGGGTTGAACGGGATAGAAAAAGTTTTATTTTATGCTAGCATAGCCTACTCGTTCCCCAACAATGGTATCAGAGCCTACATGCGTAGTGTTCGATCTGGATCATACACATATAGGCGATATGTGGTGAAAATAGATTAGATCTATTATTTTTGCGTCGAATTTTTGGAAGTTTTAGGCTCGAGCCAGAACTTCCAGGCTGAAATAATCCCAGTACAGAATATCATTTTCGGAAGTTCTGGTTGGACTGGAAGTTATGAGCAGAAATAAATTCCGTATAGAAGGTTATTTTCGGAAGTTTCAGGCCTTGAGCCATAAGTTTCGGGCCAAAATAAATTCGATGCAGAAGGGTGATTTTGGAAGTTCTGGGTTTTGAACTGAAAGTTCTGAGTCTGCTCTTCAGTCACTCATAGATTCTACGCCTAACTCATTTCTGCAAAGAATGTTGTGACTGGTATGGCCTTGTGATGTATATAATGCTCGTATGTAATTTTCATGGCCTGCGTGTCATGGTTAGTTGCAACCCAAGGCTGTTATGTCATTGTATAACGATCTGCATGTCGACGTGTGATGCTTCTCCTCATGTAATTCATATAGTGTTGTTAGATGCAATAGACTCATACAAGATCATGGAGGCTTGAAGCGTGATGACCCGAAAGACAGGAACCATGGAGATGGAGATCACCATGTGAGAAGGGTCATACTATGTTATAGTTAATATGATTGCCTGTGATGTTTACTTATGTTCATGTTATACTATTATTTTATGTTTTGTATGTGATAGACATCATTGTCATGTTATAATAGTTTTCCTCAGAAAATTAAGAGTTTTGATGCCATTTTCCAATAGCTGCACCTACAAAGGTTTTTGATCATTGTACGGTAGGTCTACTAAAGCAGAGTACCATCTTTTATCTTAACCAGTTAGGGTGGATGTCAGACATCATAGGCATAGTATTGGTTTGCTTAACAAAGCTATCAAAATGGTTTTGGGCTTTGGTGCATGGTGTTGGGTGCTGGAGCATTTGATGACATCCAACAAACAAGAGTCAAATAGGGATGTGATTAGCAAGTGGTTGCTAACCTATGTCACTAGTAGTGATGCCAAAGCTTGGGAGTATACAATGAAGTTCTAGTCTCACACCACCATCAAATCGCAAGCTCTAGCTGACTTCATCGTAGAGTGGACCGAGATCCAACTACCCCCGAGCTAGGAAGAAAAAGAATACTAGACAATGTACTTCGATGGCTCCGTAAACATAGACAGGGCTGATGGTAATATGCCCTAGAGATAAGTTTTGGAGGAACCGGAAGTTCTGGTTGGACCAGAACTTTCGGACCTGCTCTAGAGGTGAATTCTAGATGAACCTGAAGTTCTGGGCTTCAGCCGGAGCTTTCGGGCCGAAATAAATTCGATACAGAATGTTATTTTCGGAAGTTCTAAGCCTCGGCCAGAACTTTCGGGCCAAACGTGCAGATTAGATCTGGTGAGATTTAATGTTGATTAAAGGCCTATCAGTGGGCTCTATATAAGGAGAGGAGAGGGTAGGGCATAAAAGACTGTTGGACCTGCCCTAACCCTAGCCACCACCTCTCCCCGGGCTACACCTATTGTGGCCGCATCTCCTCTAGTCTCACACGCGATACTAGCATACTGACGTGAGGTGATCACGTCCCAATATGTGTAGATACCGTAGATGCACCGCTACTATTGCGGTGCCGATCTTCTTCCTGTGGAGATCATGGTGCTACGTCTTCATCGCCAATGGTTAGACAGAGCAAGGCAAAGTTGATCAAGGACACACTTCTCCAACTCTTCTTTTGCTGCCCTAGCACGTCTCGCGTCTACAGATAACAATCCATGATCCCATTACTCGCATGGTTCCTGGATTGAACGCCGTAGAGAAAAGTTTTGTTTCCCGCTAGCGTAGCCTACCCGTTCCCTAACAGTGGTATCAGAGACTACGTGCGTAGTGTTCAATCTAGATCATACACATATAGGTGATATGTGGTGGAAATAGATTAGATCTATTGTTCTTGCGTCGGATTTTTGGAAGTTCTGGGCTCCAGCCGAAACTTCTGGGCCGAAATAATTTTCGTACAGAAGGTTATTTTTGGAAGTTCCGGGTTTGACCCGAAAGTTCTGGACCAAAATAAATTCGATGCAGAAGGTTGATTCCGGAAGTTCCGGGCCTTGAGCCAAAAGTTCTAGGCTTCGGCCGGAAGTTCCAAGCCTTGAACCAGAAGTTTCAGATCTACTTTTTAGACACGCATAGATTCAACGCTTAACTCGATTTTGCAGAGAATATTGTGACTCGTATGGCCTTGTGATATATGTGATGCATGTATGTAATTTTCATGGCCTGCGTGTCATGGTTAATTGCAGCCCAAGGTTGTTACGTCATTGTATAACGACCTACGTGTCGACATGTGATGCTTCTCCTCATGTAATTTATCTAGTGCTATTAGATGCAATAGACTGATACAAGATTATGGAGGCTTGAAACGTGATGACCCGAAGGACAGGAACATGGAGATAGAGATCACCATGTGAGAAGGGTCATGCTATGTCATAGTTAATGTGATTGCCTATGATGTTTATTTATATTCTTGTCATACTATTCTTTCATGTTTTGTATGTGATAGACATCATTGTCATGTTATAATAGTTTTTCTCAGAAAATTAAGAGTTTTAATGCCATTTTCCAATAGCTGCATCTACAAAGGTTTTTGATCATTGTATGGTAGGTCTGCTAAAGCAGAGTACCATCTTTTATCTTAACCAGTTTAGGTGAATATCGAACATCTACAGGAATAGTATTGGTTTGCTTAACAAAGCTATCAAAACGTTTTGGGCTTTGGGGCATGGTGTTGCTGGAGCATTTGATGCCACCCAACAAACAAGAGTCAAATAGGTATGTGATTAGCAAGTGGTTGCTTACCTATATCACTAATTTTCTAGCAGTGATGCCAAAGCTCACTAGAAGTTAGTTGAATATGGATCTTGTCCCACTATATGTCGTAAGAGGGAAAACGATTGCATATCATGTAGTAGAGCATCTTTTATTTGATAGAAGATTCACATAGCATAGTGCTAAAACTTGCATTTTTCCATTATAGATCATGGCACCTACTGCTAGTAACATTTCTAATTTTAATTTACGATCAATTCTTGAAAAAGAAAAGCTTTCTGGAACAAATTTTATTAATTGGTATAGAAACTTGAGAATTGTTCTCAAACAAGAGAAAAAGAAATACGTTCTAGAGGAGCCCCATCCTGATGAACCAGCTGATAATGCATCTACCGCGGATCAGAGGGCTTATGAGAAGCATGCCAACGATTCACTTGATGTTAGCTGTCTCATGCTTGCCTGTATGTCCTCTGAGCTTCGGAAGCAATATGAGAACAGGGATGCCTACGATATGATCGTGGGACTCAAAGGCATATTTGAGAACCAAGCACGGACCGAGAGGTACAACACCTCAAAGTCCTTATTTGTGTACAGGTTAGCAGAAGGCAGCCCAGTCAGTCCTCATATGATCAAATTACATTGAGAGCCTAGAAAAACTTGGTTTTCCCCTTAGCTCTAAATTGGCTACAGATGTAATTCTCAAGTCGCTCCCCACGAGCTTCGAGCCGTTTATTTTAAACTTTCATATGAACAGCATGGAGAAAAGCATGGCTGAATTGCATAGGATGCTAAAGACTGCTGAGGAAAGCATTAAGAAAAGCTCTAGTCATGTGATGATGGTTTAGAAGGATAGCAAGAAGAGAAAACGTAAGGGCAAGGCTAAAGCTTCAGATGAGATCTTGAGCTCTAGGCCTAAACATGTTGGAAAGTCCAAGGTTAGCCCTGCTGCTTCTGATACTTGCCACCACTGCCATAAAATTGGTCATTAGCGAAGGAACTGCAAGTTGTATTTGGCAGAACTCAAGAAGGAAAGTAAGACTTCCACTTCAGATATAAATGTTATTGAAATAAATCTTACTACTCGTCCGAGTGATTCATGGGTAATCGGTACCGGATCAATGATTCATACTTGCAAATTGTTGCAGAGACTGAAAAGGAATAGAAAGTGTGCAAAAGGCGAGTTAGATGTCCACGTTGGCAATGGTGCAAGAGTTGCTACATTGGCCGTCGGCGTTTATTCATTATTGCTACCCTCAGGATTAGTTTTGAAATTAAATAATTGTTATTATATTTCTCCCTCGGGCAGAAACATTATCTCTTCTTTATGTTTGGAAGAGGATGGTTATAAATTCATAAAAAAGAACAAGTGTTGTTCGATATTTTTGAATGGTATGCTCATGGTACTTGTCCATTGATGAATTGATTATATATTCTGAATTTTGAGGATACACGTGTTTATAACATTAATACGAAGAAGCCTCGGCTTAATTATTTGAATCCCACTTATGTTTGGCATTGTCGTCTAGGTCATATAAATGAGAAGCGCATGCACAAACTCCATAAATATGGTCTTCTGGAGTCATTTGATTTTGAATCATTTGATACATGTGTCTTGTTTACTTGGCAAAAGGACTAAGACGCCTTTCACTGGTCAAAGTGAGAGCGCAAATGAATTGTTAGCCCTTGTACATACAGATGTATGTGGACCAATGAGTTCCACAGTCAGATATGGTTTTCAATACTTCATCACTTTTACCGATGACTTTAGTAGATTTAGTTACATCTACTTAATGAGACATAAGTCAGAATCCCTTGAAAAGTTCAAGGAATTCCAGAATGAGGTACAAAATCATATAGGCAAGACAATTAAATTTCTGCGATCGGATCGTGGAGGTGAATATTTGAGCCATGAGTTTATTGATCATCTAAAGCAGTGTGGAATTATTCCACAGCTGACTCCACTAGGCACGCCTCAATGGAATAGGGTGTCCGAGCGGAGGAACCAAACTTTGTTAGACATGATCCGATCAATGATGAGTCAATCAAATCTTTCATTGTCCTTCTAGGGATACGCTCTAGAACTACTGCTTTCATATTGAGCAGGATTCCATCTAAATCTGTAGAGAGGACGTCATATGAAATATGGACTAGGAAGCGTCCCGGATTGTCTTTTCTAAAGATATGGGGTTGTGAGGCCTATGTAGAACGTTTGACATCTGATAAATGCTTCTTTGTGGGGTATCCTAGAGAAATCAAAGGATATTACTTCTATAACGAGGAAGAAGGCAAAGTGTTTGTCACCTAGAATGGTGTTTTTCTTGAGAAAGAGTTTCTCTCGAAAAGAGTTAGTGGGAGCACGGTACGACTCAAAAAGATTCGGGAACTATTCGAAAGTGTTTCAGCTCTTATTGAACCACAACTTGATATGCAAGATGTTGCAGAACCTGTTGTTGAGACACAAGCCCCACGTCGATCTGAAAGAGTTAGTCGTACACCTGAGCGGTTTGTGTTTCTAACCACAGGGCAGCACGACATATTATTGGTGGACAATGATGAACCTAAGACCTACTCAGAAGCGGTGATAGGACTAGACTCTAAGAAATGGCTTGAAACCATAAGATCCGAATTAGAATCCATGCGAGAAAATCAAGTTTAGAACTTGGTCGATCCACCTGATGGTGTCAAAACTATCGAGTGTAAATGAATTTTTAAGAAAAAGGTAGACGTTGATGGAAATGTTCACATCTATAAAGCACGATTGGTGGCGAAAAGTTTTAGGCAAATTCAAGGTGTTGATTATGATAAAACATTTTCGCCCGTAGCAATGCTAAAGTCTATCCAGATCATCATAGCAATTGTCGTATATTATGACTGTGAAATATAGCAAATGGATGTCAAAACGGCTTTCCTTAAAGGAAAGCTATGTGAGGATGTGTACATGACACAGCCTAAAGGTTTTGTCGATCCGAGAAATGCTGTAAATATTGGCAAGCTTCAAAAGTCCATTTATGGGCTGAAGCAAGCTTCTCAGAGTTAGAATCTTCATTTTGATGAAGTGATCAAAGGGTTTGGTTTCATCAAAAATGAAGAAGAGCTTATGTTTACAAAAAGGCTAGTGGGAGTGCACTTGTATTTCTGGTCTTATATGTAGATGACATATTATTGATCGGAAATAATATTTCAATGCTCGATGCTGTTAAATCTTCGTTGCGAAAAAATTTCTCAATAAAAGATCTTGGAGAGGCGGCATACATATTGAGCATAAAGATCTATAGAGATAGATCGAGACGGCTAATTGGATTAAGCCAAAACATGTACATTGACA
This sequence comes from Zizania latifolia, assembly GCA_000418225.1. Classification (NCBI taxonomy): domain Eukaryota; kingdom Viridiplantae; phylum Streptophyta; class Magnoliopsida; order Poales; family Poaceae; genus Zizania; species Zizania latifolia. The sequence continues at coordinate 236,008 of KE372759.1, read as the reverse complement.
AGGTATTGAAACGGTTCAATTTATAGGATTCCAAGAAAGGTTTCTTGTCAATGTCACATGGTATTACTCTCAGCAAGAGTCAGTATCATTCGACACCTAATGAGCTAGAGAAGATGAGTGTAATTCCGTATGCTTCTGCAATCAGGTCAATCATGTATGTCATGCTTTGTACACCCCTAGATATTTCCTATGCTCTAAGTGTTACGAGCAGATACCAATCAAACCTAGGTAAAAGTCACTGAACGATAGTAAAGAATATCCTCAAGTACTTGAGAAGAACTAAGGATATGTTCCTAATCTAGAGAGGTGTAGAGGAGCTCGTAAATGGTTACACCGACGCTAGCTTCCAAACCGACAAGGATGATTCGAGATCACAATTTGGATTTGTGATCTGCCTTAATGGAGGCACAGTGAGTTGGAAGAGTTCCAAGCAAAAAACGATTATAGATTCAACAACTAAGACCGAGTATATTGCACCTTCTGAAGCTACAATGGAGGCTGTTTGGATCAGAAAGATTATTTCTGAGTTAGATGTTGTCCCTAGTGTGTCCTGTCCAATGGACCTTTATTGTGATAATAGCAGTGCTATTGCGCAAGCCAAGGAGCCTAGATCGCACTAGAAGTCCAAGCATCTACTATGAGGCTATCACCTCATCCGAGAGATCATAGATAGAGGTGATGTAAAGATATGCAAGGTGTACATGGATTCGAACATTGTCGATCCATTGACGAAACCACTCTCGCAGCCCAAGCATGAGGCGCATTTGAGCTCTATAGGTATTAGATACTTGTGTGATAGAGTCTAGTGTATGTGAGAGAAGGAGTCTTGTCTATATTAATGTATTTTGGATAATTGGTTATCTTGTTCCTTGAATAATTATCTTTTACATTGATCAGCAAGTATGTGACTTGTTTGTGAGACTCTTTGTTTTATAATGATGTTATTCTAAATGATCCCTAATCTTATATCATTATGTGGGACAGTGATAATTCATAGATTAGCACATTTGACTGATTGATGATCATGTTTTATGGATCATAGATATGTAGATATCAAATCAGTGATGTGGACACATGTTAGAGAACATGGTGTTGGATAGACCCACCTTGAGATACTACTGGGATTGTTATTCTTGATGTGCCATCAGTTGTCATCTCAAATGGTGTACCTACAGAATCCTTTGACATGAGATCGTCATTGATTCCAGAATGTGTAGTAACACACTTAAGAGCTTTCAAACGCTATTCCATAACTGGATAATTATAAAGGTTGCTTTCAGGTATGTTATGAAACATGTCGTGGGATGTGAGCGATCAAGATGGAATTTACCCCTCCTAAATAATAGGAGAGACATCTCTGAGCCCCTCGAGATAGTTGGATTGGGAAAGGGCATGGCCATGCCACTATAATTAAAGAGTTAATCATGATTAATCCACTAATTGATCGAGTGAAGTGTCGGGCTATCACAAGGGTGGCACGAATCTCGCCTTGAGCTTGACTGATGTTGTGTGATAAAGAGATTGGTGCATGAGTATATCAAGGTTCAGTTGATATGATCTTTTGTATGAATTCGGGAGTCAGTATTGCTGCTAGGTACAGCTATTGACTTGCGATCTAGAAAATGTTTTCGGGCAACAGGCGTTTACATATGAACCTATCGAGTCACAAGCTTAAGGGGATGGAATTAAAAGCTTGCGAGTATTAACTCTAGTGTAAGTGGGAGATTGATGGAAATATGCTCTAGAGACAAGTTCTAGAGGAATCGGATGTTCTGGTTGGACCGAAACTTCCGGGCCCGCTCTGGTAGCTAGTTCTGGACGAACCGGAAGTTCTGGTTGGACAGGAAGTTCTGGGCACGCTCTGGCAGCGAGTTCTGGATGAATCGAAAGTTCCGGTTGGACCGAAAGTTCCGAGCCTACTCTAGAGCCGAATTCTGGATGAATCGAAAGTTCTGGGATTCGGCCAGAACTTCTGGGTCAAAATAAATTCGATACAGAATGTTTTTTCAGAAGTTCCGGTTAGACCGAAAGTTCTAGGTCCAGAAGTTCTCATTGGACCGAAAGTTCCAGGCAAAAATAAATTCATACAGAAAGTTATTTTGGGGAGTTCTAGGCCTGGACCAGAATTTCTGGGCTAAATAAATAAATTAGATCTGTTGGGCATTAATACTGATTAAAGGCCCATCAGAGGGCTCTATATAAGAAGAGGGGCTAGGACAAAAAGGCTGCCGCTTCACCCTAACCCTAGCCGTCGCCTCTCCCCTGGACCTGCTGTGGCCGCATCTCCCCTAACCTCACGCATGATACTAGCATACCGACGTGAGGTAATCACATCCCTGTACGTGTGGATACTGTAGAGGCGCTCCTGCAATTGCGGCGCTGATCATCTTGGCATGAGGATCACAAGGCTTCATCGTCGAGGATCGGATGGAACTGGGCGGAGCCGATCGAGGACGCACTTCCCCAACTCTTCTTCCGCTACCCTAACGTGTCTCGTGACTTGATGTAACGATCCATGATCCCATTACTCGCATGGTTCCTAGGTTGTACGGGGTAAAAAAAGTTTTGTTTTATGCTAGCGTAGCCTACCTATTCCCCAACACAAACAACCGTACCATCATTGTAACTGAACAAGGAGAGTATGCATCTGCTAGTGAGGAGGAAGAGCAAGTTCCTGATGGCGGAAAAAATCAAGATGACACCAAAGAAGAGGACACAACTTGTGAATTTGAACAAGGTGCTACTCTTGTGGTGACTCAAGTTTTGAGTGGACAACACCATAATCTTTTTCAGACCCGAGCCAAGGTGAAAGGCAAGGTTTACAAGGTAATTATTGATGAATGTAGCTACCATAATCGTGCAAGCTAGGAGATATGTGACAAACTTGGTCTAAAATTACTGTGACATCCACATCCGTATCATCTTCAAATGCTGAATAGTAGTAGAGATATTAAGATTGGATATCGAGTAAAAGTTCCTTTTAAGATTAGTGAATATGAAAACATGGTTGAGTGTGATGTTGTGTCCATGATAGTGTGTCACCTGCTGCTAGGAAGATCACGGCAATTTGATCGGTCCTCGCTGTATTGTGGTCGAACAAATCAATTCACTGTCAAGTGAAAAGGGCGGAGATTTGTGCTTAAGCCAATGATACCTCAACAAATAATGGCTGAACATATGCAAAAGAATTCTAAAGTTAGGATAGAAAGTGAGAAAAAAAGAGAGAAAAACAAAATGAGAGGCATCCACTATTCGGAGAGTGGGAGCCACAAGCCAAACATGAGAGATAAAAACAAAAGAAAGGGTGAGGACTTGGTTATATTAGCCACAAAATTAGAAATGAGATATGAGGAATAACACAACTCATGCTCATTGTACTCTTATACAAGGATGCATTATTCTCAACTAATGACATAACGTCTTTTTCTAGTGTTGTTTCTCAACTTTTGCAGGAATACGAAGATGTTTTCCAAATGAAATTCCTACTGGACTTCCTCTACTATATGGCATAGAACACCAAATTAATCTTTTCTCGAGGGCTATGCTATCTAATAGAGCACCATACTACACCAACCTCGAAGAAACTAAGGAAATATAAAGACAAGTAGAAGAACTTCTAGACAAAGAGTATGTACATGAAAGATTAAGTCCTTGTGTTATTTTTATGATTTTGGTTCCAAAGAAAGATAGATCTTAGAGAATGTGTGTTGATTGTAGAGCCATTAACAATATTACCATGAGATATCATTATCCTATTCCTATGTTAGATAATATGCTTAATGAGTTGAGTGGTTATATGATATTTTCTAAGATTGATTTAAAAAGTGAACACCATAAAATAAGAATGAAACTTGTAGATGAATGAAAAACAAAGTTTGGGCTTTGTGAATGGTTAGTTATGCATTTTGATTTGACTAATGCTCATAGTACATTTATGAGATTGACGAACCATGTTTTAAGAACTTTCATTGGTAAATCTGTTGTTTACTTCGATGACATCCCGGTTTATAGTACGTCCTTAAATAAACATGTTGATCATATTAGATAAGTTTTGAATGTGCTTAGAAAGGATAAATTGTATGCTAACTTTAAAAAGTGCACATTTTGTATAGTGAAGGTTGTTTTTCTTGGATTTGTTATTTTCGAACAGAGAATTGAAGTGGATGAAACAAAGGTGAAAGCAATCAAGAATTGGCCAATTCCCATGAATATTAGTCAAGTAAGAAGTTTTCATGGTCTTGATAGATTTTATAGAAGATTTATGTAAGATTTCAGCACCATAGCTGCTCCTTTGAATGAGCTAACAAAGAAAGGTATTGTATTTCAATGGGAAAAACCACATGAAAATGTTTTCCAAAAGTTAAAGAAATATTTAACTGAAGCACCTTTATTAGCTTAAACCGATTTTACTAAAACTTTTGAAATTGAATATGATGCTAGTGGAATTGACAAAGGAATATTAATACAAGATAAGAAAGTAATAGCATATTTTAGTGAAAATTTGGGAGGAGCTCAATTAAATTATTTTGTTTATGACAAAGAATTATATGCTTTGGTGAGAGTTCTTAAAACTTGACAACATTATTTATGGCCAAAAGAATTTGTTATTTATTCTGACCATGAAGCTTTGAAGTATATGAAATATCAATCAAAGCTAAACCGAAGACATGCCAAGTAGTTAGAGTTTATAGAAACATTCCTATATGTTGTGAAGCACAAGAAAGATAAGAAAAATATTGTTGTTGATGTATTATTCCATAAAAATATTTTATTAAATCAACTTAAAGTAAACGTATTAGGACTTAAAAGTATGAACGAATTCACTACTACAGAAAACCTATTAGTGACAAGTATTAACCTTTATTAGTGATGGGTAAGTCTTCCGTCATTCTTATCTCATTAGTGAAGATAGGTTATTAGTGACGAGTATTTACCCATTACTAAAGGGTCAACCTTTAGTGACGAGCGATAATATTCATCCGTCACTAAAGGGTTAACCTATTATGGTCCTTTAGTGACGGGTTATAATGTCACCCATCACTAAAAGGTTCTTTAGTGAAAGGTAAATATTGTCACTCATCACTAATATTATAGTCATTTTTAAAAAAATAATTATTTTTAGGCTACATCCTAAATCAAAGCCAGGATTTAGCAGCTAACATATCGAACATTCCAAAGCACATCACAGACAATTCATCACACAACATAGATAATTCATCATAGAAGATTCATAACCAAATTAATATCGCATATATTAACTTCTAACATGTTATCTCAAAAAAATTGCATGGCTAAAACAAAGTTCCATAAGATTAACTTCTAACTTCTAGCTAACTTATAATTTCTACTAAGGCATTCCCTAAGAGCGATATTAAGAGGTTGAATAATGTCCTGTGAAGATTCTCTCTATCTACCCGCCATAATTTGCTTAAGGTTATGTGTCTAGTTTTGCAGCCTCTTTTATAGTCACCCTGTACTCCTTCCTAAAGAAAAAAGAATCAGTATAATATGCACAATGATTATCAGTGCAAAAAGAAAGATGAATAGGAAGACATCATACTCTAGATTTACACCACATACATAATAGCCTTAATTGTACTATTGTTGATGTTGAAATAAAAAGCACAGTATTCTAACGTGTCATCTCTAGGAAATGGCTAAAACCAGTAGTTAGGTAACACCGTCTATCTGTGGATTTATGCACCACAATTGAGACTACCTCAGTACCTAGCGTTGCTACTTGAATCTCGGTGTAGGTGAGGTGTGATATACTTCTCACAATACTGTCTTGAAAAATACTATTACAATAAAACTAGTAGTGTGCCTGTGCTAACACTACGATAAATTAAAAGATAATAAAAACTTGCTTTTTAAAAATTTCTAAGTTGCTT
>KE372759.1:170359-211309 GCA_000418225.1 Zizania latifolia | reverse complement strand
GAACAACAGCTAGCAGCAGCGACATACTCAGCTTCTGTAGTCGAGAGAGCAACTCCAGATTGTTTGCGAGAATACCACGAGACTAAGGACGAGCCAAGAAACTGATAGGTACCGGAAGTCGACTTACGATCCAACCGGCAGCTCGCAAAGTCAGCATCAGAATATCCACAAAGCTCAAGGGATGAAGACGCAGAATAAAACAAACCAAGGTCGGGTGCGTAAGTCAAATAGCAGAAAATACGCTTCACAGCTTGCTTATGAGAAACACGCGGCGAAGACCGAAAACACGCACCCGTCGATTCCGTACCGCGCACCCGGATTGGACCAATCTGACCCGGCGACTCCTTAGTCCAGCGATCGGTCATCCGTGTACCTGAGTTGCACCGGTCGACACCACGACGGATCCCGTTTCCCTCGCCGCTTCAGCTCCACGCACCCGGATTGGACCGGTATGCCTTCGTGACCCCTCTGTCCGATTGACGTCCGTCCATGTACCTGAGTCGCGTGCGAACTCCATCACGGTCGAGGCTTCTTTATCTCCATTTCTTCACATCTTCTCTTCTCAATGCTTCACGTCTTTTTTCCCGTTGACAATCACTCATCATCCCCATGGTATACACCATGGCTCCTCAGCCATGCACTTTCCCAATCTAACTATGTCAAGGGGCCCAGAGACGTCTCTCCCGTTATTTAGCAGGGGTAAATTCTATCTTGATCGCTCATATCCTATGACTTGTTTCATAACATACCCAAAAGCAATCTTTATAATTACCTAATGACGGAATAGCGTTTGAAAGCCCCTAAGTGTGTTACTACACATTCTGGAATCAATGACGATCTTAGGTTAAAGGATTCTGTAGGTACACCATTTGAGATGACAACTAATAGCACATCAAGAATAACAATCCCAACAATATCTCAAGGTGGGTCTATCCAACACCATGTTCTCTAACATGTGTCCACATGACTGATTTTATATCTCCATATCCATGATCCGTGAAATATGATCATCAATTAGTCAAATGTGCTAATCTATGAAGCATCATTTAGAGTAACATCATGATAATACAAAGAGTTTCACAAACAAGTCATATACTTGCTGATCAATGTAAAATATAATTATTCAAGGAACAAGATAACCAATTATCTAAAATACATCAGCATAGACAAGACTCCTCTCATATACACTAGACTCTATCACACAATTATCTAATACACATAGAGCTTAAGTGTGTCTCATGCTTTGGCTGCGAGAGAGGTTTCGTCAACATATCGACAATGTTCGAATCCGTGTGCACCTTGCATATCTTTACATCACCTCTATCTATGATCTCTCGGATGCGGTGATAGCGCCGCAGTATGTGCTTGGACTTCTGGTGAGACCTAGGCTCCTTGGCTTGCGCAATGGCAACACTATTATCACAATAGAGATCCACTAGACTGTACGCACTAGGGACAACACCTAGCTCAGAAATAAATTTTCTGATCCAAACAGCCTCTTTTTTGCAGCTTCAGAAGTTGCTATGTACTCGGCCTCCGTTGTTGAATCTGCAACCGTTTCTTGCTTGAAACTCTTCCAACTCACTGCGCCTCCATTAAGGCAGAACATAAATCCAGATTGCGATCTTGAATCATCCTTGTCGGTTTGGAAGCTAGCATCGGTGTAACCATTTACAACAAGCTCCTTCGCACCTCCGTATACTAGGAACATATGCTTAGTTCTTCTCAAGTACTTGAGGATACTCTTCACTATCGTCCAGTGACATTCACCTGGGTTTGATTGGTATCTGCTCGTAACACCTAGAGCATAGGAGACATCTGGGCTTGTACAAAGCTTGGCATACAGGATGGACCTGATTGTTGAAGCATACGGGATCACACTCATCTTCTCTAGCTTATTAGGTGTCGAAGGACACTAACTCTTGCTGAGAGTAATACCATGTGACATTTGCAAGAAACCTTTCTTGAAATCCTGCATATTGAACTATTTCAATACCTTGTCAATGTACGTGCTTTGGCTTAATCCAATTAGCCTTCTCGATCTATCTCTATAGATCTTTATGCCCAATATATATGCTGTCTCCCAAAGATCTTTCATTGAGAAATTTTTTTGCAACAAAGATTTAACAGCATCGAGCATTGGAATATCATTTCCGATCAATAATATGTCATCTACATATAAGACCAAAAATACAAGTGCGCTCCTACTAGCCTTTTTGTAAACACAATGCTCTTCTTCATTCTTGATAAAACCAAATCCTTTGATCACTTCATCAAAATGAAGATTTTAACTCCGAGAAGCTTGCTTCAGCCCATAAATGAACTTTTGAAGCTTGCAAATTTTCTCGGCATTTTTTGGATCGACAAAACATTTAGGCTGTGTCATGTACACATCCTCGCTTAGGTTTTCGTTAAGGAAAGCTATTTTGATATCCATTTGCCATATCTCATAGTCATAATATGTGGCAATTGTTAGGATGATCAGGATAGACTTTAGCATTGCGACTAGCGATAATGTTTCATCATAATCAACACCTTGAATTTGCCTGAAACCTTTCACCACCAATCGTGTCTTATAAATGTGAACATTTCTCTCAACTTCTTCCTTTTTCTTAAAAATCCATTTACACTCGATAGTTTTGACGCCATCAGATGAATCGACCAAGTTCCAAACTTGATTTTCTCGCATGGATTCTAACTCGGATCTTATGGCTCCAAGCTATTTCTCAGAGTCTAGTCTGATCACCGCTTCTAAGTTGGTCTTAGATTCATCATTGTCCAACAATAATATGTTGCGCTGCCCCGTGGTTAAGAACGTAAACCGCTCGGGCACACGGCCAACCCTTTCAAACTAACATGGGGCTGGTGTCTCAACAACAGGTTCTGCAACATCTTGTATATCTAGTTGTGGTTCAATAAAAGCTGAAACACTTTTAAGTGATTTCCGAATCTCTTTGAGTAGCACCATGCTCCCACTAACTCCTTTTGAGAGAAACTTTTTCTCAAGAAAAACACCATTCCGGGCGACAAACACTTTGCCTTCTTCCGATTATAGAAGTAATATCCTTTGGTTTTCGTAGTGTTGGAGATATGACTCCAGGGTACTCTCCGAGTGCACTCATGATGATCAGACAGAAGACAGGGTCAGGAAGACAGAGCATTAAATACGACCTAAAAGGGGTCGGACCAACATGCATCCTGGAAGCAGTCGGCTAAGGAGGGCCTTCCCGACCGCTAAGACTCGGGAAGACGCCTCGACTGCTCGCCCCGACTGCTTGTTCTGACTGCTGGCCCCGACCGCTGGGACTCGGGAGGTCTATCCAATAGGCGGTCCACCTCAACAATGATAATAACTCCAGGGCATAATAGTCAAATTAATGTAGCGAATAATGCTGTAATTATCAGCCCATGATCCTTGGTGATTTAAACCGTTTTAAAGGGGATTAATGGGGCTGATTAAGCCTAAACGGTAACCCCCTAATCCCTACAGTATATAAAGGGATTGAGGGTATGCCTTACAGGCGGATGATCCTTCAAAAGGGCTGAGAGGCTGACAGACAAGACTATTTTGCATACGCCTTTCACATATACACACATATGTGCTCACAGGACTAGGGTTATTATCCTCTGGGAGGCCCGAACCTATCTAAAACCCCTGTCTCATATTGTTGTGAGATAACCATTGAATCGCGACCATAAACTTCTCCATACACCGACACAAATCTCATCCGTGGGTAACCCTATAGGCTATTGTTGTTCTTACGCAACGATAGTTGGCGCGCTAGGTAGGGGTATATTTTGTGTGATTCTTTTTTCAATTGGATTCAATGGCCGTTGTTTGCAAGGTAAACACCAAGGTTCCTGTCGGTGCTGTCATCACCCTCAAGAACCTCACATTTTTGGTGATTCCATACGCCAACTTGTCCTCTCCACTGCCCCTGTTGGCCAAGCGAGGACTTCATGCACACTCCCTATGCGCCCTGCCGCTAGGAGCGCGGCGTGCTACCATGCCAAAGTGGCTTCAGCACCCGAGCGTGCAGCTCCATCGACCATATGTCGACCCGTCTCCACCGACTCCCCCGCTGACTTCGTCATCTTCGTCAATTCAGGCGGACGCACGGTTCGGTGACGCCAATTCATGGAGGTCACCTCGACACAGACTAGGAGGCAGGGCATGACAGGCACCCCATGCCTCCTCCTACAAAGGCTGTCATGATGATGACGGCCACCCGAGCCCTCCTCCTGCCTCCCACTAACTTCGTCGAGGGAGAACTCAAGCTACCGAAACCTCACAGCATGACACGCAAGAAGCCTATATGGTGGATTTTGAAGGTCACGTCGTATATCACACTCCCACGGCGAACCTAGTCACCATCGAGAGGGCACTCTCCGCCCTCTCGGATACACCTAAGTTCTAGAGGGCTCAGGCAATAACACAGGCTGCTGTCGTCCAACTAGCCAAGGCGGGTAACACTACTCCCTGACCGTCTAGTCGGTCGTGACGCTCCCGGCTGAGCGAACGCCATGGGAGCTCTTCTAGGGTAATGCCCGTGAAATTATCAACCAGGCACGTGATGCACGCAACATCATCTCTCGCCACCGCAGATTTCGCAAGCGCAGCGAGCTCCATCACTAGGAGCACGTCGATCGGAGCCACTGGACACCACGAGTCAGCCGACATGAGGACGTCGATTCTCGCCACAAAGGCTTCTCGGCCTTCACCGAGCGACTTCGCCGGGTGGTATGGCCAAGAGGCTTTCGCCCATCAGGGATAGAGCCCTATGATGGCAAGACCGATCCCTCCCAATGGTTGCGGCTATATTACACGGCCATACGAGCAGCGGTCATGCTCTCCCTGGCATGGCAAACTACCTCCCCATCATGCTCTCCCTGGCCACCATTAGCTAGCTGGCAGGACTCTAGGAGAACTCCATCAACTCCTGAGATCAACTGTGCGATGTCTTCATCGCCAACTATCAAGGCACCTAGCAAAGGCAGGTCTCACGGCACGACCTATGCCAGATACGCCAGAAGAGCAAAGAGTCCCTCCGAGATTACGTTCATCACTTTTTCGAGCGACGGAACACCATCACCAGCATCTTCGACACTGACATTATCTCTATCATTCAGGATGGACTAAGAAAGCCATCGGAGTTATTTTGCCACCTAGTGATGAATGAGCCAGCAACGCCAGGCGAGATGATCACCACCGCCGAGCAATTCACCAACACCAAAGATGCCGAGTGGGAGCAGATGCACCTGACCACTCGGGAGTCCCGCAAAGACAAGAAGCGCTCGTAGGACCATCACCGATTGCCGTGGCATGACGACCGCGACAAACCAGAGTCCTCCCGATCGAAAGATCGAAAGAGGAAATCTAAGCACGTCATGGTTACAGAGGAGAAACCCTGATCCCGAGGACGGGGGAACTCGGCGATGCAGGAGATGCTAGACAAGTCCTGCATTTTCCATCCCAATAGTAGCCACACCACCTGCCAGTGCTGCCAACTGCAGAACCAAATGGTCAAACAGATAGAAGAAAATCTCCAGCAAGACAAGCGTCGCTAGGATGATAAAAAGAAGAAAACTCACCAGGAGGACAAGGATACCAACCCCTCGACCGAAAATGACTTCTAGGAGCTCGCTCAGATGGTCTCCATGATCTTTGGCGGAGCGGTTGCGGCAGAGTCCAAGCGCTAGCAAAAGCTGCTTGCCCGTCACGTTAACACCATCAGTGATAGGGCGATCGAATGCCTGCGGTGGTCGAAAATCCTGATCACCTTTAGCTAGGATGACCAATGGACGGACGTCCCCAAGCCGGGTCGGTTCCCACTAGTGGTCGACCTAGTGATCCTGAAGGTGCACCTCAAGAGGGTGCTAATTGATGGTGGCAGCGGCCTTGATGTCCTGTTCAAGGGGACTCTCTCCGTACTCGGCATCGATGAGTTGGCGCTCCAGAAGACCGACACGCCTTTTTATAGGATTGTCCTAGGGAAGGCCTCCATTCCACTCGGCACCCTCACTCTGCCAGTGATGTTTGGCACTCTGGACAATTTCAGGACCGAGCACGTCAAATTCTACATTGCTGACTTCGAGACTGCCTACCACGCCGTGCTTGGTAGGCCCTCCCTCACTAAGTACATGGCGGTGCCCCACTATACATACCTGGTGCTCAAAGTTCTAGGACCAGCGGGGGCTTTTTCTGTTAATGGAGATGTCACCACCTCTCACACCTGTGAGCAGGATAGCCTCTCCTTGGGAGAAGCGGTGGATATTTCCATCTAGATGGAAGAGACTATCCAGGCAGCCAAGACCACGCCGACTACCGACCTCAACATCCCGATCGCCATGCCATCGACATCGGGCATGTCGCCATCGCCAGCTAAGTACAAGAGTATTCAGCTCTCAGACACCGACCCCTCCAAGACGGCGCTCATCGGGACAGCGCTAGATCCTAAATAGGAAAGCATGCTCGTCAGCTTCCTCCGCGCTAATATTGACATATTGCTTGGCACCCCTCCGACATGCCGGGCATACCAAGGGAGCTGATCAAGCACGAACTCCATGTCTTCCCGACCGCTAAGCCAGTCAAGCAAAAGATGCGCTGATTCGCCTAGGAGCGTAAAGAGGCCATCAAGGAGGAGATCACCCGCTGCTAGCAGCCGGGTTCATTAAAGATATATATCATCCCGACTGGGTAGCAAACCCAGTCTTTGTAAAAAAGAAAAATGGGAAATAGAGAATGTGCATTGACTACACCGATCTCAATAAGCGATGTCCAAAAGATCATTTCCCGCTGCCACGCATTGATCAAGTGGAAGACTTCACAGCCGGCTGTTCCCTTCTTTTTTTCCTGGATTGCTATTCGGGCTATCACCAAATCAGCCTGAAGGAAGAAGATCAAGAGAATACATCGTTCATCACTCCATTCGGCACCTATTGTTATACATCAATGCCCTTTGGACTCAAGAATGCCGGGGCTACATATCAACGCGCCATACAACGTTGTCTCGTCGATCAGATTGGACACAACGTGGAAGCCTACGTGGACGATGTCGTCATAAAGTCAAGGCATCCGAAAGATTTAATTCCAGACATCCAACAGATTGTAGACAATCTCCACAAATTCCGATGAAGGCTCAATCTAGACAAATGTGTATTCGGGGTGCCGACTGGGAAGCTGCTTGGTTTTGTTGTCAGCAGTCGGGGAATTGAAGCCAGAGTTTTTGACCCTATCAACAAATATGGCGGTCGGTGGATGAAGGAATTGCCAGCAGTTCTTTGGGGACTTCGCACTCAGCCTAGCCGAGCCATCGGTCAGACTCCATTTTTCCTAGTATATGGGTCGGATGCCATTTTGTCGGTAGATATGCTTCATGAGTCACCAAGGATCCAGCAGTATGATGAAGGTGCCGCCGAACAAACAAGAGAAGAGGACATCGATAGTCATGAAGAAGCTTGCTTGGCTACAACCATTCAGTCTGATCGGTACCAACAAGTTCTCCACCGATATCACGACCATAATGTATGTGGTCGGTCATTTCAAGTCGGTGACCTGGTCCTGCGCCGAGTTCAGTATGCAGTCAGTGTTCACAAGCTCTCTGCTCCATGGGAGGGTCTATTCATTATAGCAGAAGTAACTTGACCAGGCTCTTATCGACTGATGCGCGAAGACGGCCAACGTGTGCCTAACTCCTGGAATATCGAGCATCTTCGCCGCTTTTACCCATGATGTTACAAGCTACGTATTCTTATCTTGGGTTAATAAAGATGTTCTTTCAATTTTTTCTTTACTATCATTTTTTCACCCGCCTGACCCTGAGTGCTTGCCTTCTCATCACTCTAACCCAAAGTCTATGATCCGCTCTAGCTTTGATGAGTTATTGTTGAGATTTGTTGCCCACTCGGGGGCTCGCCGTTCGCCATGCTGTTTGCCCAACCTCCTTATTTTGTTATTTCCGACTACTTGTGAAGTTGAACGTTCAATACGCGTGCAAGCGGCTTAGTTTCCCTATGCTGTGAACTACAGCTATACCAATCACTCGAAAATCAGATAACGGTGGTCGGACACAGAACAATTTAAACTCCAAAATATCATTTCATTGAAAGTTAAACTATATATATTGTGTTCCTTTCTACATGTTTAATCTACTCGGTAGGTTCTTCAGGATACGGTTCTAAATCTTGCACAAGAACGGCATTCGTATCCTCTACCTCCACGTAGATCCACTCCACGTCGGACTCCTCTATGTTCGCTGGCCACCCTACCTAGATGTGATCCATCCGAGCAGTCAGGTATAGCGCTCAGACTATCCCGAGCGCGTGTGTGGCCGTCGACCGCATGAAGTCCCAGGCTTAGACCTGCAGACGTGCCGCCGACCCTTAGAGCCACTCCAAAAAATGCTCCATTGTCCACTCGGTGTTGGAAGGATCACCGTCAATCATCTTGATGAGTACCTCGGCCCCCGCCCAGCAGTGGTCGAGCTGTGCTTGAGTGCTGCTCAAACGCAACTCTAGGTCAGTGAACTGAGCGTTCACCCGCCGATGCAGTTCTGCAAAGTATCAACACAACCGTCAGATAATATTTCAATTGAAGCTTATTGAAGACAATATTGGACGACCGTACTTTTATACTCACCGACTGCTTCATCGGCCTTCTTCTATGCAACTGTGGTGATGGCCTCAGCTACGGTGATCTTCTTCTTTAGCGCTGCAGCCTCAGCCTCAGTTTTCGCCGCCCTTTCCTTGGCTTCATCACACTCAGCCATGGCCAACTCCATCGAAGTGACCGAGCGCTCTGCCATGGCAGTCGCCATCTCCAACTGAGCCTCCAGGGTCGCCCAGTCTATTAATCACACTGATTAGACTGATACAACACAACTACTGCCAACAACTTATGAAGTGGCTAGGTACTTACCGGAGGATCGGATGTCCAACTGGGAGCGAAAGATCTCATTGTCCCTCTCCACCAACCTCCAGGTGGCCTCCGTCCTCGCCAGCTACTCTGTTAATCGCTGAACTTGGGCATTGAGAGCTCCCAAGTCTAGGCTATGGCCAGGGTATGGTACACCCATATTCTCGACCAGACGGTTAAGCACACGCTGCAATAAGTGTACGGTCAGCTACAAGTGGTGGATAAAAAACAAATATTAAAATCAGCATGACTTACGCTGGTCGCGCGGCCGAGATGGCTTAGTGCATCATAGCACTCTGCCACCTCTCGCTGCACTTCATCAGCAACAGCACCACATTCTCTGCCTCCCCCATAACGGGGTCGGCGCTCGGCTGCTCCTCCACTCGAGGGTCAGCAGTCGGCTGCTTCTCCACTGTCACGTCACCGGTCGGACCAGCCGTGGTCGACATGGCTCTGGCGTCAGTCGGGGCATCGACGCTCGGCACGGTCACGGTCGGCACCCCTATGGTCGAGGCCTCCACCAGTCGGGCCTCGGTGGCTTGAGCAGTTGCAGTCGGCCTGGCAGCGACAGTGAAGACCACTACGTCAGTGGCCACCACCCTCGTCGCCGTAGCCGCCATCCCGACCGATGCAGCCGCTGCCACATCGCCACCGCTGCCAACCGCTCCGAAGCCACTGGTCGCCGGCTTGCTTGGAACATCGCCATCATCGGGCAACGGTGCCGGTGTACTGACAAACAAGCAAATGTTTAAACCCATAACATACATGGTGTTTATCAAATTTACTAAAACATAACCTTACCAGGAGGACTTCTGGAACGCACTCCTCTTCACCTAGGGATATTTACCCGACGGGCCTCCCGATGGTGGAGGAGGAGGAGGAGACGGTGGTGGGGGTAAGGGTGATGACGATGACGACGTCATCACTGCCGCCCCACTAGCCGGCCTGGCATCGGACGTCTCCGAGTCGGCACCGGCCTCTCCAAGAAACGATGATGGCACTTTAGGTTTCCCCTGAGATGCCACCACCATGCACGACTTCTTTGCCACAAGAGAACATATATTGGAATGACCCACTATGAGACACAGTTAAGATCCCATATGTCATCAGAAGGTCTCAGTAGTATTTATGTAAAGTTCTTAGACCTGAGATCATCATGGTTCTCATCATACATAGTAGCTTACTTTGAGACTACTAAACGCTATTTTATAACTAGGCGGTTATAAAAGTAGTCATCGGGTCTGCTATGAAACATGTACTGGGATGTGAGTGATCAAGATGTAATTTGCCCCTCCTTACGGGAGAGATATCTCTGGGCCCCTCGATGTAATAGATTATGGAAGTGCATGGCCATGCCGACATGATTGAAGAGTTAATCACAAGTTATAATCTAATACAGAGATCGAGACAGGATCAGGCTATTGATAGGATGGCACAAATCTCACCTTGAGCTCGATCAATATCAAGAGGCAAAGGGACATATACATATGGAACATTACATGGTTCAGCCGATATGATCTTTATGTATACTTGGGTTAATATGCTTACTAGAGGCCGCTATTACTGGAGTATTGAAAAGGAGTTTCTATATGTTAATCAAGCTATACGTGAACCTATTGGGTCACACACTTAACGGGTTGGAACAATGGACTCGAATAGGATTTGAATTGGGCTCAATTTGGATCTAGATCCAAATGGTTTGGATGGAGATCTGAATAGATTGGATAGGGATCCAAGTAGAGTCCTGGTTGGGCAAGGGAGGGACCAAGCTAGGACATCTATATTTATGAGGGTGTAGGGCACAAGGGAGCTAAGCTTTTGCCTCACATGTTGATGCATTTCTCGTGCTAAGTTGTTAGCCATCGAGAGCAAACCCTTGCCACCACCTCTCGAGAGCCTGACTATCTTGCCGACCACCTGAGTGCTAGTACACCATCGGTCGACGTTCTCACGCCAGATGTGTGGATACTAGTAGATGTGTTGCATTACTGTTTCGTTGACCTACATCGATATCGGTGTCGCTGATCAGATCAGTGGTGTCATTGGCTTAAAAGATTAGAAGTCCTTAGGAGTTCTCGACCTCGGGTGAAGGTTTCCTGAGGACGTTGATCGGCTTCTCGATGACATTGATCAGCTTCTCAAGGACATTGATTGGCTTCTCGAGGACATCAATCGGCTTCCCAACCACATCGGCATGCTTGAGTTGGATCGGCTTGCTACTCCAACTCTCCTTCCACTGCACTGCGTGCCTGAGGTAACGATCTATGGTCTCTCTCTTAGCAAGATATCCTATTGTGCGTGGTAGAAAATTTTTATTTTTGGCTAGCATAGCCTTCGTGTTCCCCAACAATGGTATCAGAACCATCTTGCATAGATTATGATCTAGATTGATGTATATAGTTGATATGCGGCTGTAATATATTGGAATTGTTATAGTCTAGATCGATCGGTTCATGTGATGAATCGATTGGCAGCATGGGTTGATGAGATCAATCGGTTTACGGGGTAGTTGTAGATTGGATCATAACACTTGAATCAGATAACTTGATGCATTGGATGCAAATATATATCCTGATCTGAGTAGATTACCGATTTGACAGCCTCGAGCGCCTCCTGACAGGTCTTCCCGACCACCTAGCAAACTTTGCAAACCACGAGGGGGCATCCTCTCGCTCGACCCCCCGCCCACTATCCGGCTAGCGAGACCGTCGTATGTGCATGCCTTGTATAGAGTCCTGGTTCACATCGTTAGCTAGAATGCGATTCTACGTCTAACTTGTTTTTGTATAGAATGATGTGAACGGTATGGCCCTATATAATTTATAAGAGATGTATGTGATGTATGTAACTCTTTTACATGGCTTATATGCCATGATCTTTGGCTATTGGATAGCTATCTCTGCTGTATTTGTGACCTGCTTGTCGACTTTGATGCTTGAATCATTATTTGTAATTTTCTTTTCTAGCTATTATAGTAGTAGCATAGACGTAAGATTGTAGGATTTCAAGCATGGTGGCCTGAAGGAGTGATGTGGAGGATGGAGATCGTCTACACCACTAATGAAGATGGAGATCACCATTTGTTTGGGCCATACTACTTCACAGTCGAATATGTTTATCTGTGATGTTTACTATCTTACTTTTATGCAATGTCATATGTGATATGTTGCCATCGTTGGATAGAATCCCTCAAGAAAAATTAAGTGTTCATGCCTTTTCAATTGCTACACCTAACTTGGTGGTGATCATTGTTTGGTGGATCTGAAAAAGCAGAGTGTTGGCAATTATCATCGCTAGTTAGGATAGTTGTCAGACATCTATATGCGGAAGCTTTTAGTTTGCTTAATAAGGTTATCAAAACAGTTTTGAACCTTAGGGCATAAGGTTAGAGCCAGAGCATGGAGATGCTAACCCAACAAAGAGGAGTCACATGGAGATGTGATTAGCAAGGTGTTGCTTACCCAGTGTCATTAATTTCTAGCAGTGATGCCAAAGCTCATCAGGAATTAGTGAAACGAGGATCCTGACCCACTATGTAACTATCGGTGAATCATAGAGCAGTCCACCCAAGGGGGTACCCACGGTTGTGATTAGATGTGTGTAAGGGAAGCACAGTGCTTCGATCCCGATGGTCGACTCTAGAACACAAGAGTCAAGATTTATACTTGTTGTTGTGTTCGAAACGACAGTATATCATGGGGGTATCCACAGTATGGATTTGATTGGGCGATGGGGAGTGCTGTGGACGAATCTTGATGGTTATCTCTAACTAAGAGACAGGGGGGACTTTTAGACAGGTTCGGGTCTCCCGAAGGATAATAACCCTAATCCTGTGAGTGTTGAATGAGCTTTGAGGCGTGAATAGCCTTAAGCATATGAAATCGTCTAGGAGATGACTAGACAATAATCTCTGCCCTTTACAGGCCCTCTTCGATCCCTTTATATGAGAGGGATCGGGGGTTACAATTTGCAGTTAATATGCCCCATTAATGACCAATTATGAGGATAAACGGTCAGTTCGTGAGCAATAACTCCAATCGATAACAGCAATAATAATTATACAACGTGGAGCTTAATGACGGCTTGGCTCTTGATGGTGACTATCTGAGTGCCTGTGGTCGAGAAGGCCTCCCGAGTGCTGACTCGGGAGCCTTTAGGTCCCCGACCGTTGGCTGTCTGGAAAATGTTAACCGTTGACTACTTGTCTTTAATGTTGAGTCTGTTGACCCTCCTTTACTCGATCATCATAAAACCATTCGGGAGGTAACCCGGGATCATATTCTCGACAGTAGCCCCCGAGCTCTTTGCGGCGTGCGGATGAAGTTGAGTAGTTGAAAAGGGCTTCAGAACTTAATCTTGATGAATTTTTCCCGATAGGTGCACCTATCGGGTGAAGCCCCCGGGACTAGAGTTTCTTGAGTAAAATAAGCTCCAGGATCAGAGAGTTTAAATCCCGCACATTCGGTGCATTGGCGTCCAATGAAACCGACTTGTGCATAGGGATAGATAGGCCCATCGAGTGGTTTTTTGGCGAAAAGGTGTCAGTTGGAGCAGTCTGGCGCAATGGAGTACTTGTAGTCTTCCTTTGGTGAAAAGACGTCTGCTGCCATAGACTGGCGCCTGCCAGAATCAATAGGTTCGACGAGACTCGCACTGGCTCCAAGGCCGCCTCACGGACGCGAGTACAGCTTTAAAAACTGTAGGCATCGATTCGCTTTCTGCTACCAACCGTTGGATCTGCAATTATCGGTTAGATGGATGTGTTGAAAAATATGTTGACCGACGTAGTTAATGCTGAAGATTGCTTTGAGACGTGTCCCGAGGCAATCGCGGCGCAACGGGGGGCCCGAACCGTCTCTCGGGAGGTTTATAAATAGCCCGATTGAGGGTGCTTCATCCTTCTGAACACTTCAAGCCTCCAGCCTTCATCTTCTTCTTTGAGCCCTGATTCACTGGCACCTCGCAACCCTAATCGCCACTACGGTTGCATCGTGTGCTACCGCAAGGCGAGGCGACTCTTCAATCTCAAGCCCGTAGCGTCACCACTTTCCATTCCAATGGCAGCCCTAGACCCCAATGCTAAAGTTGATCAGTCGGCGGAGTTCCAGAAGTCGAGGGCAGAGAAGAGGGTGGTGTCGCTGTTGGAGAAGCGAGGCGAGCTCCCGCCAAGCGCGCTATCGGCGTGGCATTCCGTGGGTGGCGAGGCGTTCCTGACCCCAAACACTCACGAGATCATGGTGTTCAAGTCTTTTTTCTCCCACGGGTTTGGTTTGCCGGCCCATCCTTTCTTCTACGGGATCCTCCACCACTATGATATCTCACTCTACAACCTCAACCCCAATTCCATCTTGCACATCACCATTTTTGTCCACCTTTGCGAAGCCTATCTCGACATTGATCCACATTTCAATCTCTTCCGCCATTACTTCTGTCTAAGGCCGAACACCAAGAACAAGGTGGTCGACGGCTGTGGATTGCAGCTGAGGGATGGCAAGGCAGCCGAGTACATCCCGGTGCCGCTCTTGACTTCCAACAAGGGCTGGCACTCGGGGTGGTTCTATGTCGTCAACCACGAGCTAGCCCTTTCACCGAAGATTGACTGAGTACCAATGCTGGCGCTCACCTGGTCCGACCGCTGTCAGCGGGAGGAACAGGGCCAGGTGGATGATCTGGTCGAGATGATCAAGAGGCTCCGAGCAGAGGGCTTATCAGGCGTCCACGTGGCGCTCAGCTTCGTGTCCCGCTGGGTCCAGCCGCTGAAGCTGAGGTCCCGCTTTGCGTACGAGTACTCGGGTAGGGATGACCTGACTAGGGAGACGGCCGAGTACTTGTCTTCGGACGAGGTGAAGAAGAGGGTGAAGCTGATCTTCGCCGATCGGCTTGGCCTCAACCCCGACGCCGACCCCAAGGCCTTCAAGCTCAGCCGCCCCCGACCACCGGTAAGAATGATCTTTTTGTTGATGATTTTTAATGACATTACCTGCCGGGTGCTGAGTGTTAAAATGTGTAGGGTCGAAAGGCATATTGCTCTCTGCCGCCATTGCCCGAGCAGCCCGGGCGGTCAGGCAAAAACACATCGACCCGCACGCCGGGCCTACCGGGGAGAAGAGGAAGGGCAAAGAGGTTTGTCCTCCCCCGGCGAAGAAGGCGAAAAAGATGGCGACGAAGACAGTGACTCCCAAGGTGCCGTCATCCTTCCTCGGAGAGACTGGTGCCGACTAGGAGATATCCAATGCAGCCCCGGCGACTGGCGACGCTACAGCGCCATCATCTTCTGAATTAACACCACCACCACCGCCACCGTCGGTCGGAGCAACTTCAGGTTTTGGGCGGCGAATGAAGACGTTGGCATTCTGGCAATCGGTGTAGTAAGTCTTTCTGCCATTGATTTGAATCAAATAATTAAACTTAATTCAAACTTAACTTTTTTGTTGTTGTTTTGATCAGCACTCCTCTGCCACTGTCTGGGAATGATGGGGCTGACCTGACCAGCGCTGATCCCCTAACTACGGCCACCCCGACCATCGACTTGGTGGTGTTTGTCGGGGCGACTGATCCGCGAGTGGCCGCAACGAGTGGGGCACAAGTGTTAGGTGCCCAGCGCCAAGCGGGCCGAGCGCCGTTGGACCTATTCCGGTGTAGCCGACCGCAGTGGTGCCGAGTGCTACCGCACCAGACTTGGTGCAGCCAACTGTAGCGGCGGCGGGTGCCGTTGATCCGTCACCGATGGTCATATCTGTCGCGGCAGCGGCGAACATGGAGATGTCTCCGGCGGCACCAGAGATGGCTGATCGCCCTGAGGTGGTGCAACAGGAGGCTGACCCCGTCAAAGTCATGGTCAGGGAGATGCCACCACCTGTCGTCGACCTGACTGGAGCAGTCGAGAGGAAGGTGGCCAAGTGCTACGAGGTACTCAGTTGACTTGGTCAAGTGACCAGTGTAAGTCCTCCTGCATGTGTTAGTTTTTTATACATAACTTAATATGTGCGTTTATACTAACTTGTTTTGTCTTGTGCAGTGCCTCGTGAGCCGGCTGATCGAGAGCACAGGGGCTAGCTGCCCTGCTCCCATCCTGGAATTGGGAGCGTTAAACGCCCGAGTCCAGCAGCTGACTGGTCAGTTGGCACAGAGGGATGCCGACTTGAGGAGGTTGGAGAGGGATAACGACATCCTCCGTGGTTAGCTTGAAATCCATTCCTATGTAAGTGCTTGATCACTTTTTGTCGTCAGTACTGCTTATTGTGCTTGTATTTGATCAGCTCTTGTGTAACTGAATAGCTGGTGGCAGAGGAACAGATTGAGACAGCCGCTAGTTTGCAGACCGATCGGTCGCTTCTACCAAAACGGCTTTGACCGAGAGGGATGAAGCCATTGCTAGGGCGTCGCAAGCGGAGGACAAAATCACCGAGCTTGAAAAAAAGTTCAAGGAATCTGAAGCGGCCATTGCCAAGTGGTTCGGTGAGTACAAAAGTACGGATCACCGGCTTAGACTTTTCCTTTGCCATTTTTGATGAAGTTTTCTCTGAAACAAAGTTGTGCTTGTAGAGGTTCAGGCACAACGGGACCACTATCGGGCTGGTGCCGAGACACTCATCAAAATGATTGACAGTAAACCGGCCAGCACCGTGTGGTCGGTGGAGCAGTTCGTGGATGAGGAGCCATGGTGAAGACTGTGGGCCTCATGGCTCTGAGATGATGAGTGATTGCAACAGTGGTGGATCGAAGCCCTCCGAAGGGAGGCACTTCAAAGTGGAGCTCTTCGAAGGGAGGGACTTCGAAGGGATGATGACTTGTCGTGGCGTTGGTCATGTGTAACACAAGTAAACGGATGGACGGTCGCCGGGCTGAAGGAGCTGTGGGATCGTGGTGGTCCAATCCGGGTACATGGCGCAAGGGCGGCAAGCGCTTTGATAGCTTCGGCTCAAAACCGTCAACCTGACAAAGCCCCGGTGAATTTTTGGCTGGCACTTGGAGTGAAGCTATTACCAAGCCTACGCGATGCGAAGCTCTGACAAAGTTTACGCAAAGCAAAGCCGTGACGAAATCTGCGTGCTGCGAAGCTCCGATAGAGTCTATGCAATGCGAACCCGTAATGGAGTCTATGCTATGCGGAGCATCAACTCGATAGCACGCGCTTGGGATTGTCCGAGCTCTATACCCGACAACACATATGGACTACATCCAAGCGGGGTGGTCGGCGACCGTCAAAGAGTCCGACGTGGAGCGTATCTACTTGGAGGTGGAGGAGACAGCCAATGTCCTTGTTGCGGACTTAGAAACTTATCCGGCTGAACCTGCTGAGTAGGAGAAACATTGTAGAAGAAAAACAATTATATATATACTTTTTGTGCAATGGAACAATGCTTTCCTTTTTATAAATGTGTTCTATGTCCAACTATTTGTGGTGAATTTATGACTGTATGTTATAGCTTTGGCCCATAGCGCAGGGAAACTTGAGCCACGTGCACGCTGTTTGGAACCATAGGCGTTACATGTAGTCAAAGAACAACACTTAAGAGTAGTCGGATGAATCATAGAACAAAAGACCAAGCCCTCGAGTAGGTGAAAGAATAATTTAACCTGGCCAGAGCGGATCATGGACTCAAAGTTAAAGTGATAAAACTTCGGACGCTCGAGGGTCGGGCAAAGAAGAAAGAAAGAAGGAGAGTAGAAAAAATCAAACATCTTTATTAATCCAAAACAAGGACTTAGCTTATTGTATCAAGGATAAAAACGTCGAAGATGTTCAATATTCCAGGAGTTTGCAATCCGTTGACCGTCTTCACGTATTAGGCGATATGAACCTGGTCGGGTGACCTCGGAGATAATGTATGGTCCCTCCCCTGGTGCCGACAGCTTGTGGGCACCGACTGTAGATTGTACTCGGCAAAGAACTAAATCTCTGACTTAAAAAGACCGACCACGCACATTACGGTCATGGTACCTTCACAAACCTTGCTGGTACCGATCAGATTGTATTGCCGCAGCTAAGCGAGCTTCTTCAAGACTGTTGATATATTCTTTTCTAGTCTGTTTGGCTGCGCCTTCTTCATAGTGCTGAATCTTGGGGGACTCGTGCAGCATGTCCACCGGTAAAATGGCCTCTGATCTGTATACAAGGAAAAAGGGAGTCCGATCGGTGGCTCGGCTGGGCTGAGTGCGAAGACCCCAAAGAACAGCTGGCAAATCTTTCATCCACCGACTGTCATATTTATTGAGGGGATCAAAAATTCTGGCTTTTAATCCTTGGAGTATCATGCCATTGGCTCGCTCAACTTGACCATTTGCTCTTGGATGTGCAACAAAAGCATACTTGACTTCAATACAGCAGTCTTCGCAGAATTCCCATAATTCATTGCCGGTAAATTAGGTTCCAAGATCTGTGATAATCTGATGAGGAACGCCATACTGGTAGACTATGCCTTGGATGAACTCTGCGGCTTTCTTGGCTGTGCTTGTCCTTAAAGGCATGACTTCTATCCACTTGGTGAATTTGTCAATGGCAACAAAAAGATGATCATAACCCTGGGGGGCCTTTGGAAAAGGTCCAACTATATCAAGCCCCCAGCATGCAAAAGGCCATAAAAATGGGATGGTCTGGAGAGCTTAAGCAGGGAGATGATGCTGCTTGGTGAAAAATTGACAGCCCTAGCAGCTACGAATTAGAAGCTTGGCATCTTCAAGAGCAATCGGCCAATAAAATCCCGACCTGAAGGCTTTACGACCAGTGTCCGGGCGCCAGCATGATTTCCACAAATACCCGAGTGTATCTCTTTGAGGATTCTTGACCCTTCTGATTTGCTGACACACTTCATGAGCATTCGGGTTGAAACAGCCCTTTTATATAATTCTGATCCCACCACAACATACTGTTTGCTCCTCCTAGAAAGGCAAATTGCTGTATCCTTGTCTTCAGGAGCTTTAGCAGTAAGAATGAAATCAATAATTGGTTGTTGCCAGTCTTCTTCATTATCGGTGATAACTAATACGAATGGAGCTTGTTCGGCTTCAAAAGATTGAATTTCATCATCTTGAATTGATGGCTTCAGGAGCTCTTGAAGAAAAACACCGCTCGGCATAGGGACTCTTGATGAGCCAAGCTTAGCCAAGAAGTCAGCAGCCGAATTATCGTCCTTAGGGACGTGATGAAACTCAAGCCCACTGAACTTGCCTTCTAGCTTGCGGATCTCTTTGTAGTAAGCATCCATCTTCTCATTGGTGCAGGACCAATCCTTGTTAACTTGGCTGATAACCAACTTGGAATCTCCATATACCATTAATCTTTGAATCCCAAGGAAAATGGCGATTCGCAAGCCATTAAGGAGTGCTTCATACTCGGTTGTATTGTTAGACGCCATAAATAATAGCTGAAGAGCGTACTTTAGTCTTTCACCTTGAGGGGATATAAGAAGAATTCTCGCTCCTGCCGCTAGTAGGCGGGTAACTTCTTCTTTAATGGCCTCTTTACGCTCCTGGGTGAAATGGCGCATCTTCTGCTTGACCGGCTTGGCGGTCGGGTATACATGGAGTTCATGCTCGATCAGCTCCCGAGGTACGCCTGGCATATCAGAGGGTTGTCGGGCGAATACATTGATGTTGGCGCGGAGGAAGCTGACGAGCACGCTTTCCTATTTAGGATCCAGCGTTGTCCCGATCAGTGCCGTCTTCGAGATGTTGGTGTCCGAGAGCTGAATACTTTTGTACTCAGCCGACGAGGGCGCTAAGCCCGATGGCGATGGCGTGTTGGTCAGGATCTCCACGCTTGTGGTCGACGTCGTCTTGGCCGCCTGAATGGTCTCTTTCATTCAGACAGAGATGTCCGTGGCCTCGCCCAATGCGAGACTGTCTTGTTCGCACGCGTGCGAAGTGGCAACATCCTCTTTTATTGAAAAGGCCCCACCCGGTCCTGGAATCTTGAGGACCAAGTAGGCGTAGTGGGGTACCACCATGAATTTGGTGAGGGATGACCACCCGAGTACAGCGTGGTAAGCAGTTTCAAAGTCGACGACGTAAAACTTAATGTGCTCGGTTCTGTAGTTGTTCCGAGTGCCGAACATCACCAGCAGAGTGAGCGTGCCGAGTGGAATGGAGGCCTTCCCCGGGACAATCCCGTAGAAAGGTGTGCCAGTCTTTTGAAGTGCGGACTCGTCGATGCCAAGCGCAGCCAGGGTCCCTTTGAATAGGACATCGAGGACGCTACCACCATCAATCAAGACCCTCTTAAGGCCCACCTTGAGGATGACCGGATCGACGACTAGTGGGAATCATCCCGGCTTGGGGACGTCCGTCCACTGATCATCTCTGCTGAAGGTGATTGGGATTTCTGACCACCGTAGGCATTCGGTCGGCGTGGTGCTGATGACATTGACACGGCGGGCCAGCAGCTTCTGCTGGCGCTTGGATTCGGTGGAGATTGCTCCATTGAAGATCATGGAAACCGTCCGAGCGGGCTCCTGGAAATCGTTTTCCGCTGGGGATGCCTCGGCTCCTTTATTGTCTTCTTTGGACTTCTTCTTTTTATCATCCCGGCGATGCTTGTCTTGCCAGGGGTTTTCTTCCGCCTCTTTCACCATCTAGTTCTGCAACTGGTAACACTGGCAGGTGGTGTGGTTGCTGTTAGGGTGAATAATGCAAGGTTTATCCAATACCTCCTGCAATGCCGAATTCTTCTGGCCTTGAGGTCAGGAATTTTTGTCAGCAACCATAACCTCCTTTCCCTTTCGCTTCCTACTCTTGTTCCAGGAGGAGGATTCGGGCTTGTTGCGGTCCTCACGTGAGGGCGAACGACGACGATCCTTCTTCTTCTTGTCTTTGCTGGATTCTTGAGCGTTCGGGTGCATCTGCTCCCGTTCAGTATCTTTGGCATTGGCAAATTGCTCAGCGATGGTAATCATCTCGCCTGGATCGGTCGGTTCGTTCATCATCAGATGGGGAAATAACTTCGAAGGCTTACGCAAGCCATCTTGAAAGATGGACATGACGTCGGCATCGAAGATGCTGGTGACGGTGTTCCGACGCTCGAAGAAGTGACTGATGTAGTCCCGGAGGGACTCACCGTCCTTTTGATGTATCTGGCGTAGGTCGTGCCGTGAGGCCGGCCTTTGCCAGGTTCCTTGATAGTTGGCAATTAAGACATCGCACAACTCGCTCTAGGAGTTGATGGAGTTCTCTAGGAGTCTAGCCAGCCAACTGATAGCGGCCGCGGACAGCATGACAGGGAGGTAATTGACCATGACATCTTGGTTCCCTCCGGCTGCACGGAGGGCCGTGTAGTACAACCGCAGCCATTAGGAGAAGGCTGGAAAGCCATCATGGCATGAGATGTTGGTGTCGAGCCGACCTACCCCCGGTGTGCCATGGCTTCAGTCGTATTGCTCACGACGATAGAGCTCGCTGCTCTCGTGTTCACTACGGTGGCAAGAAATGGTGTTGTGCGTGTCATGCGCTTCATTGATGATGGTTCTGGTGTCACCCGAATAAGAGCTCCCACGTCGCTCGCTTAGATGCAAACGTGCCGGCCGCTGGGACGGTCGGGAATGTGAGCGATGGTTAGGAGACCGTGACCTTGGAGGTGAAGCCACGTCAACAATTTGAGCGGCGGCCGTCTGGGTCATAGCCCAAGCCCTTTGGAGCTCGGGTGAATCGGGAAGGGTGGCTAGCATCCTCTCGATGGCGATCAGGTTCACAATCGGCGTGCGGTTCACAGCATGGCCTTCGAAGTCCATCGTGTACCGATCCTACGCGCCGTGTCGCGAAGTCCCAGGTGTTGCATGGGCTCTCGTGCGATGGTCTGATTGGGTGGCATTCCTCCTTTGGGGATCGCGCCGGTGAGTACTGGACTCAGCGGCTTCAGAGGGCTCGTCATTGAAGACATCCCTCGTCACCATCATGATGATGTTAGAAGATGGCACCAGCTTGACCGTAGCAGTCAGCTAGCGAGGTCGCTTTGAAGCAACCCTACTGAATTGGTGCCATTGGACTGTGCGCCCACCTGCATTGGCAAAGATGATGAAATCGGCGGGTGAGTCGGTGGCAACTTGTGGGTGAGCCCTGGGTGGAGCTGGGTGCTCGGACGCCCGGGGTTCCAATGAGGGTGCCCTGAGCTGAGCAGATTGCTCGGGCGCTCAGGGGGCAAACGGGCACACAGCGGTGGTGGTCGAAACCAATTGACGCATATAATCACCAACGAAAGTCAAGCTCCCGAAGGTGATCATGGCGCTGATGGGAACGTAGGTGTTGACCTTGCAAATAACAGCCATCAAGTCAATCAAAAACACAGACTGACCGCCCCCTACCTGGCACGCCAACTGTCGTTGTGTTCGAAACGATAGTATACCACGGGGGTACTCGCAGTACAGATTTGATTAGGCGATGGGGAGTGCTGTGGACGAATCTTGATGGTTATCTCTAACTAAGAGACAGGGGAGACTTTTAGACAGGTTCGGGTCTCCCGGAGGATAATAACCCTAATCCTGTGAGTGTTGAATGAGCTTTGAGGCGTGAATAGCTTTAAGCATATGAAATCGTCTAGGAGATAACTAGACAATAATCTCTGCCCTTTACAGGCCCCCTCCAATCCCTTTATATGAGAGGGATCGGGGGTTACAATTTGCAGTTAATATGCCCCATTAATGACCAATTATGAGGATAAATGGTCAGTTCGTGGGCAATAACTCCAATCGATAACAGCAATAATAACTGTACAACATGGAGCTTAATGATGGCCTAGCTCATGATGGCGACTATCCGAGTGCCTGTGGTCGGGAAGGCCTCCCGAGTGCTGACTCGGGGAGCCTTTAGGTCCCTGACCGCCGGTGTCTGGAAAATGTTGACCATTGACTAGTCGTCTTTAATGTTGAGTCTGTTGACCCTCCTTTACTCGATCATCATAAAACCATTCGGGAGGTAACCCGGGATCATATTCCCGATAATACTTGTTCGGGTCTTTCGGAGGATAATAACCCTACGTCCAATGTTTTGATGTATAATATGGTGGATGAACTTACAATGCGACGCAATTAAGCTATTGAGGCTTAAGCATATGAGACATCTGGGCATGTACATAGCATGGCATACACGATGGATCCAATTGCCGAAGCATATGGAATCCCATTCATCTTATCTCGCTCATCAGGTGTGCTCGGACACTGAGTCTTACTGAGATTTATGCCATGTGATATTGGTAGGAAACCTTTCTTGGAATCCTACATGTTGAACCTTTTCAACACCTTGTCAATATATGTATACTAGCTTAATCCAATTAGCCTACTTGATCTATCTTTATAGATCTTGATACCTAGAATATATGCTGCTTCTCCTAAGTCCTTCATAGAGAAACTATTTTTCAATGAAGACTTAACAGACTCTAGCATAGGTATATCATTTCCGATCAACAATATGTCATCCACAAAGAAGATTAGAAATACAAGTGTGCTCCCACTAACCTTCTTATAAACATAAGGCTCTTCTTTGTTTTTGATGAAACCAAACCGTTTGAGATGCCTGCTTCAATCTATAAATGGATTTCTGCAGTTTGCATACCTTTTCAACTGATTATGGATCGACAAAACCAGTCGGCTGTTTCATGTACACATCCTCACTCAAATTTCCATTAAGGAAAGCTATTTTGACATTCATCTATCATATTTTATAATCAAAATATGCAGCAATCGCTAGAATGATCCGAATAGATTTTAGCATTACGACGGGCGAGAAGGTTTCATCATAATCAACACCTTGAATATGCTTAAAACCTTTTGCCACCAATCGTGTCTTATAGATGTGAACATTTTCATCTTTGTCTATCTTCTTCTTAAAAACCCATTTACACTCAATGATTTTTACACCATCGGGTGGATCACCCAAGTTCCAAATTTGATTGGTGTACATAGATTCAAGCTCGGATCTCATGGCTCCAAGCCATTTCTTAGAGTCTGATCCCACCATCGCATCCTCTTAGGTCTTGGTCTCATCGTTGTCCAACAATAATATATCCTGTTCCTGAGTGGTCAAGAACATGAACCTCTCAGGTGTATGCCGTACCCTCTTTAACCTATGTGGTGTAACAGGTTCTTCAACACCTTGATTATCCTGTTGTGGTTCTATGGGAGTTAAAATATTTTTAGATATTTCTTGAACTTCTTTCAGATGCACCGAGCTCCAACTAACCCTTCTTGATAAAAACCCGTTCTCCAAAAATACACCATATCGGGCGACAAACACTTTGCCAAGTTCCTTGTTATAGAAACAATATCCTTTGGTTTCCCGAGGATACCTGATAAAGAAGCACTTGTTGGATTTGGGAATCAGCATGTTGGACTATAAACGCTTTACATAAGCATCACAACCCTAAATTTTAAGAAAAGACAGATTAGGACGACGTCCTATCCATATCTCATATGGGGTCTTTTCAACCGACTTCGATGGAACCCTATTTAGTGTGAAAGCTGTTATTTCAAGAGCATATCCCCAGAAAGAGAATGGTAGATCACTTTGGCTCATAATCGATCGGACCATATCTAATATGGTATGATTTATCCACTCGGAAAACCCATTCCACGGAGGTGTTCTGGGTGGAGTCAATTGCGGAACGATTCCACAATCTTTTAGATGATCACCAAACTCAAGGCTCAAGTATTCTCCTCCACGATATGATCGTAGAAACTTGATTGTCTTTCCTAAATGATTTTGTACTTCATTATAGAATTCTTTGAACTTTTCAAAGGACTCCGACTTATGCCTCGTTAGGTAGATATATCCATATCTACTAAAGTCATCGGTAAAAGTTATGAAGTACTGAAAACAACCTTTGGCTATTGAGCTTATTTGTCCGCATACATTAGTATGTATGAGTGCCAACAAGTCATTTGCCTTCTCACTTTGACCCATGAAAGGTGCCTTTGTCATCTTGCCAAGTAAACAAGATTCACATATCTGAAATGATTGAAAATCAAAAGAGTCGAGAAGACCATCTTTATGAAGCTTCTCCGTGAGTCTCTCATTTATATGGCCTTTGCGATAATACCAAATAAATATGGGATTCACATCATTAAGATGTTATCTTTTTCTATTAATGTTATAGACATGACAATATTACATTTCTTTGAAATAAAGAGAACAACCATTGTTCATTGATCTAAAGTCATAACCTTCTGCTTGCAAACATAAAGCAGAAATTACATTCTTAGACAGAGATGGAACACAATAAAAATTATTTAATTCTAAAACTGATCCTAAAGGTATAGATGTCGGGGATGTGACACCTGGGTACCCTGTATTGGGCTTATCAGTTCAGACCGAGAGCAGGCCAAGCCCATCATTATCGTCTGGTATGGCCCATGAAGGGGGGTTTGGTCCTGATAAAGATGGATATGTCCTTATCGGGGAGTCGAACCTTAGATATGGTAGGAGAGATATGTTTGTACCAGAATCCTTGTAATTAGAAGATTTGCGCCCGAGTTCGGTAGGTAATCGTAGATATCGAAGAGACAAACTCGGAATAGAGTTCTGAATTGTTGGGCTCGCTCCTTGAGTATATAAAGGGGGTGAGGGACTCCCCAAGAGGCATCTAATCATCTAGTCATCGAATCATCGAGGCACATCTTATTTTTCTTGCTTTCGATGCCTTAAGCATTCATAGCTTAATTGCGTCGCATTGTAATCTTAGACACCATATGTCGGTGAATCACCGAGCAGTCCACCTAAGGGGGTATCGAGGTGGTGATTAGATAAGTAAAGGAAGCACAGCGCCTTCGAACTCGATGGTCGACTCTAGTAAAAAAGAGCCAAGATTTAACTGGTTCGGGCCTCTTGGAGGATAATAACCCTACGGTCAGTGTTTTGGTGTATAATATGGTGGATAAACTTACAATGCGATGCAATTAAGCTATGAAGGCTTAAGCCATCGAAAGCAAGATGAATAACCTAAGATTGGATGCCTCTAGGGGTGTCTTGCCTCCTTTATATACTCAAGAGGTGAGCCTAATGACCTAGGAATCTACCCCGAGTCAGTCCTGTTAGGGAATGAAGAGGCTACACTAGCATAAAATAAAACTTTTTCTACTTCGTACAACACAAGAACCATGCGTGTAATGGGATCATGGATCGTTACCTCTAGTCGCGTGACGCGCTAGGGTAGTGGAAGAAGAGTTGGGAAAGCGCGTCCTCGATCAACTCTACCTGGCTCTGTCCAATCGTCAGTGACGAAGTCGATGTATCCTTGCGATCTTCACGAGAAGATCAACACCGCAGTAGCAGCGGCGCCTCCATGGTATCCACACGTACAGGGACGGGATCACCTCACGCCGGTATGACAGTACAACACGTGAAGTTAGGGGAGATGTGGCCACAGCAAGTGAGGCTAGGGGAGAGGTGGCGAATAGGGTTTGGGTGGGGGCAATAGCAACAGCCAACAGCCTTTTCGTCCTAGCCCCTCCTCTCCTTCTATAGTGCCCTCTCATGGGCCTTTAATTAGTATTAAAGCCCAATAGATCTAATCTGTTCATCTGGCTTGGAAGTTCTGGTCCAGGCCCAAAACTTCTAAAAATAACCTTCTGTACGAATTTATTTCTATTTAGAACTTTTGGTCCAACCGGAACTTCCGGACCCAGAACTTTCGGTCCAACCAAAACTTCTGAAAATAATATTCTGTATTGAATTTATTTCGACCCAGAAGTTCTGGTTCCACCCGGAACTTCTGATTAGTCCAAAATACCTCTCTCAGGCAGGCCCGGAACTTCCGGTCCAACCTGAACTTCTGGTTCCTCTAGAAACCAAAACTAAGGTTGGTTCGGAACTTCTGGTTGAACAGAAACTTCCGGTTACACCAGAACCTAGAACTTCTGGCCTCAGGCCAGAACTTCTGGTTTCCCTAGAATTCTCTTGGGCATATTTCTATCAATCTCCCACTTGCACAAGAGCCAATTCTTGCAAGCTTTAATCCTATCCCCTTAAGCGTGTGACCTGATAGGTTCATATGTAAACGGCCGCTACCCGGAAATCTTTTCTGGATCGCTGGTCAATAGAGGTACCTAGCAGCACATATTGACCCCTGAATGCATACAACGATCATATCAACTGAACCTTGATATACTCACGCACCAATTCCTTTACCACAAGACATCAGTCAAGCTCAAGGCAAGATTCATAGATTAATCATAGTGGCATGGCCATGTATTTTCCTAATCCAACTATCTCGAGGGACCCAGAGACGTCTCTCCCATTATTTAGGAGGGGTAAATTCCATCTTGATCGCTCAGATTCCATGACATGTTTCATAACATACCCGAAAGCAACCTTTATAACTACCTAGTTACGGAATAGCGTTTAGAAGCCCCTAAGTGTGTTACTACACATTCTGGAATCAATAACGATCTTAGGTCAAAGGATTCTACAGGTACACCATTTGAGATGACAACTGATGGTACATCAAGAATAACAATCCTAACAGTATCTTAAGGTGGGTCTATCCAACACCATATTCTCTAACATGTGTCCACATCACTGATTTTATATCTCTATATCTATGATCCGTGAAACATGATTATCAATCAGTCAAATGTGCTAATCTATAAATCATCACCGT
Organism: Zizania latifolia; assembly: GCA_000418225.1. Taxonomy (NCBI): domain Eukaryota; kingdom Viridiplantae; phylum Streptophyta; class Magnoliopsida; order Poales; family Poaceae; genus Zizania; species Zizania latifolia. The sequence goes on along the minus strand of KE372759.1, from coordinate 183,812 downwards.
CCCACATGATGATATGAGATTAGGGATCATTTAGAATAACATCGTAATAATACAAAGAGTTTCACAAATAAGTCACATACTTGCTGATCAATATAAAAGATAATTATTCAAGGAACATCATAACCAATTATCCAAAATACATCGGCATAGACAAGACTCTCTCTCTCACATACACTAGACTCTATCACACAAGTATCTAATACCCATAGAGCTCAAGTGTGCCTCATGCTTGGGCTACGAGAGAGGTTTCATCAACGGATCGGCAATGTTTGAATCTGTCTGCACTTTATATATATTTACATCACCTCTATCTATAATCTCACGGATGAGGTGATAGCGTCGTAGTATGTGCTTAGACTTCTGTTGTGACCTAGGCTCCTTGGCTTGCGCAATGGCACCATTATTATCACAATAGAGGTCCACTGGACTGGACGCACTAGGGACAACATCCAGCTCACAAACAAACTTTCTGATCCAAACAGCCTCCTTTGCAGCTTCAAAAGCTGCAACGTACTCGGCCTCCGTTGTTGAATCTGCAACCGTTTCTTGCTTGGAACTCTTCCAACTCACTGCACCTTCATTGAGGCAGAACACAAATCCAGATTGCCATCTTGAATCGTCTTTGTCGGTTTGGAAGCTAGCGTCGGTGTAACCATTTACAATGAGCTCCTCCACACCTCCGTATACTAGGAACATATCTTTAGTTCTTCTCAAGTACTTAAGGATACTCTTTACTATCGCCCAGTGACTTTCACTCGGGTTCGATTGGTATCTGCTCGTAACACTTAGAGCATAAGAAACATCTAGGCATGTACAAAGCATGGCATACATGATGGACCCAATTGCGGAAGGATACGAAATCACACTCATCTTCTCTAGCTCATCAGGCATCGAAGGACTCTGACTCTTGCTGAGAGTAATACTATGTGACATTGGCAGGAAACCTTTCTTAGAATTCTGCATATTGAACCGTTTCAATACCTTGTCAATATACATGCTTTAGCTTAATCCAATTAGCCTTCTCGACATATCTCTATAGATCTTTATGTCCAAAATGTATGCTGCTTCTCTAAGATTTTTCATTGAGAAACTTTTCCGCATTGAAGATTTAATAGCATCGAGCATTGGAATATCATTTCCGATCAACAATATGTCATCTACATATAAGATCAGAAATACAAGTGCGCTCCCACTAGCCTTTTTGTAAACACAAGGCTCTTCTTCATTCTTGATGAAACCAAACCCTTTGATCACTTCATCAAAACGAAGATTTCAACTCCAAGAAGCTTGCTTCATCCCATAAATGGACATTTGAAGCTTGCAAATTTTTCCAGCATTTTTTGGATCGACAAAACCTTCAGGCTGTGTCATGTACACATCCTCGCTTAGGTTTCCATTAAGGAAAGTCGTTTTGACATCCATTTGCCATATCTCAGTCATAATATGCGGCAATTGCGAGGATGATCCGAATAGACTTTAGCATTGCGACGGGCGAAAATATTTCATCATAATCAACACCTTGTTCAATGTTAAAGCAATAGTTTCTAGAGCGTATTCCTAGAAGGACAATGGAAGATCAGATTGACTCATCATTGATCGGACCATGTCTAACAAAGTTTGGTTCCTCTGCTCGGACACCCCATTCCATTGAGGCGTGCACGGTGGAGTAAGTTGTGGATCAATTCCACATTGCTTTAGACGATCAATATACTCATGGCTCAACTATTCACCTCCATGATCCGATCGTAGAAATTTAATTGTCTTGCCTATATGATTTTGTACCTCATTCTAGAACTCCTTGAACTTTTCAAAGGATTTGGACTTATGCCTCATTAAGTAGATGTAACCAAATCTACTAATGTCGTCGGTAAAAGTAATGAAGTACTGAAAACCACCTCTGGCTGTAGAACTCATTGGTCCACATACATCTGTATGTACATGGGCCCACAATTTATTTGCCCTCTCACTTTGACCAGTGAAAGGCGCCTTAGTCATTTTGCCAAGTAAATAAGACTCACATGTGTCAAATGATTCGAAATCAAAAGACTCTAGAAGCCTATCTTTATGGAGCTTCTCCATACGCTTCTCATTTATATGACTTAAATGACAATGCCGAACATATGTGAGATTCAAATCATTAAGTCGAGGCTTCTTCATATTAAAGTTATAAACATTTATATCCTCAAGATTCAGAGTATATAATCCATTCAATAATGGACAAGTATTATAGAGCATACCATTCAAAAATATCAAACAACACTTATTCTTTATTATGAATTCATAACCATCTTCATCTAAACATGAAGAAGAGATAATGTTTCTGCCCAAGGTAGGAATCAAATAATAATTATTCAATTCCAAAACTAATCTTAAGGGTAGCGACAAAGAATAAACGCCGACGGCCAACGCAGCAACTCTTGCACCATTGCCGACGCGCACATCCAATTCGCCTCTTGCACACTTCCTAGTCCTTTTCAGTCCCTGCAATGATTTGCATGTAAGAATCATTGATCTGGTATCAAATACCCATGAATCACTTAGACGAGTAGTAAGATTAATTTCAATAACTTTTATACCTGAAGTGGAAGTTTTACTTTCCTTCTTTTTCTTGAGTTCTTCCAAGTACAACTTGCAGTTCCTCCGCCAATGACCAATCTTATGGCGGTGGTGGCAAGTGTTAGAAGTAGAAGGGCCAACCTTGGACTTTCTAACAGGTTTAGGCTTAGAGCTCAAGATCTCATCTGAAGCTTTAGCATTGCCCTTGTGTTTTCTCTTCTTGCTATCATTCTGAACCATCATCACATGACTAGAGCTTTTTTAATACTTTTCTAAGCAGTCTTTAGCATCCCATGTAGTTCAGCCATGCTTTTCACCATATTGTTCATATGAAAGTTTAAAATGAACGGCTCGAAGCTTGCAGGGAGCGACTGGAGAATCACATCCGTAGCCAACTCTTGGCCAAGGGGAAAACCAAGTTTTTCTAGGCTCTCATTGTAACCAATCATCTTGATCACATGAGGACTGACTGGGCTACCTTCTACTAACCTGCACATAAACAAAGACTTTGAGGTCTTCTACCTCTCGGCCCGTGCTTGGTTCTCAAACATGTTTTTGAGTCCCATGATCATATCGTAGGCATCCCTATTCTCATATTACTTCTAAAGCTCAGAGGACATATAGGCAAGCATGAGACAGCTAACATCAATTAAATCGTTGGCGTGCTTCTCATAAGCCCTCCGATCCGTGGCAGATGCATTATCAGCTGGTTCATCAGGATGGGGCTCCTCTAGAACATATTCCTTTTTCTCTTGTTTGAGAACAATTCTCAAGTTTCTATGCCAATCAATAAAGTTTGTTCCAGAAAGCTTTTTCTTTTCAAGAATTGATCGCAAATTAAAACTGGAAGTGTTACTAGCAGTAGGTGCCATAATCTACAACAAAAATGCAAGTTTCAGCATTATGCTATGTGAATCTTATATCAAATAAAAGATGCTCTAGTGAGCTTTGGCATCACTGCTAGAAAATTAGTGACATAGTTAAGCAACCCTTTGCTAATCACATACTTATGTGACTCTTGTTCGTTGGGGTGGCATCCAATGCCTCGACGCCGAACTCCATGCCCCAAAGCCCAAAACCGTTTTGATAGCTTTGTTAAGCAAACCAATACTATGCTTGTGGATGTCCGACATCCACCCCAACTGGTTAAGATAAAAGATGTCACTTTGCTTTAGTAGACCTACCATATAATAATCAAAACCTTTATAGGTGCAGCTATTGGAAAGGGTATCAAAGACTCTTAATTTTCTGAGGGAAACTATTCTAACGTGGTAATGATGCCTACCGCACATAGAACATGAAAGAATAGTATGGCAGGAACATAAGTAAACATCACAGGCAATCATATTAACTATGACATAGTATGGCCCTTCTCACATGGTGATCTCCATCTCCACGGTTCCTGTCCTTCGTGTCATCACACTTCAGGCCTTCATGATCTTGTATCAGTCTATTATATCTAATAGCACTATATGAATTACATGAGAAGAAGCATCACATGTCGACACGTAGGTCATACAACAATAGAACAGCCTTGGGCTGTAATTAACCATGACACGTAGGCCATGAAAATTACATACATGCATCATATACATCACAAGGCCATACCAGTCACAATATTCTCTGCAAAAATGAGTTAAGCATAGAATCTATGCGTGACTGAAGAGCAGACCCGAAACTTCTAGCTCAAAGCCTAGAACTTCCAGCCGAAGCCCAAAACTTCCGACTCAAAGCCCCGACCTTCCGAAATCACCCTTCTGCATCAAATTTATTTTGGCCTGGAACTTCCGACTCAAGGCCCGGAACTTCTAAAAATAACCTTCTGTACATAATTTATTTCTGCTCGAAACTTCCAGTTCAACCGGAACTTCCGAACCCGGAACTTCCGGTCTAACCGAAACTTTCGAAAATGACATTCTGTATCGGGATTATTTTAGCCCAGAAGTTCCGGCTGGAGCCTGGAACTTCTGAAAATTCGACGCAAGAACAATAGATCTAATCTATTTCCACCACATATCACCTATATGTGTATGATCTAGATCGAACACCATGCACGTAGGCTCTGATACCACTGTTGGGGAATGAGGAGGCTACGCTAGCACAAAACAAAACTTTTTCTACCTGCCTTATCGGAACCAAACTCTCCTTCATAGGCCATACCAAACTCCATTGCTAGGCATGGCCTGCTCCTAGTCTAGACTGATAAGCCCAATCACGGGGTACCTAGGGGTCACATCCCCGATAGTAGCCTCCGATCTCTTCTTAGCTTGATTAAAAAATATTCGACTGATCAAGCTGAGAGGAGCTCTTCTTTTAATCTGAGTCTTTGAAGTCTGATGGTCCTAAAAAAGCTTTTCTTCTTCCTGTGAGGTGTACCCACACAGTTTTGCCCTTGAGCCTCGAGTTAAATGGAACATTTAGCCCAAAGGTCAAAAATAATATGCAAAGAAAGTCTTCTAGGACTTCTAGCTTCTAATGAATCCTTTGAAAACCTTGTCAATATTTGTTGATTACCTTGTCCTTTGGAGCTGTCTGTGTTGAAACCTAGTCGAGAAAAGACTATTGTCAAGATCCCAAGGCTGATGAGGTCTCGAGCATAGCGGATCTCAAGTCCTCAGGGCTTGATCCCTCGAGCGCATAAGCCTTCGAGCGCACAAGGTCCTGGCCGCACGAGCCCCTGGGCGTCGGAGCCCTCGAGTGTACAAGTGGTCGGGCGCATAAGCCCCCGAGCACTCGAGGTCCTGGGCATGCGAGCCCCCAAGCGCGTGAGAGTCCCCGAGCGTGTATGGAATCCAAACATCGTGAGCTCCGCCGATCGCCCCAAAAGTTGCCTTTTAGTCTTCTCCACACGTAATTAATGCACTGTGGTTGCAGGGATAGAGGGGATGCCTCTGCTTCTGACAGGGCCACACGTGGGCGTAGGTGGTAGGTGTAGATAGAGAGGCGAAACCATCCCATCCACCCTACCATAAAGTGTGTGGTAATTGAAGCGATGCCCTTCTGCAGTGGTCGTGGCTGATGTCATGGCTAAGGTGGTGCTCTTATTTAACCTACAGAAATCTCCTTGTCCTCGCAACGGATCTTCTCCACCTTCTCGTATGCTTCTCCTCTCCCCCGCTAGGTCTTCTGCCATAGCTCTCTGCCATCTCCCTTGACCTCTGATGCACCAAGCGAGGAAAGATTCATCACTGTTTCTGCCAATGTTGCTTGTCATTACGAAGATCCATGGAGCATCAGCCCTTCTGTCAACCATGGATTTTACAGGCCTTGGTGTTAGGAGCTCATGGCTATAGGTTTGTTGTTGATCTATTCACCCTTGTTTGGATCTGTTTTGTCTTCATTGCATGGCGTGTGATCTTCCGCCTGGTGCGACGCAGGATGATATTGCGCCAACCCTAGGGTCATCCTCAGGTGTCGTCCTTTCCATCGATGTCTTGCTTCCAAGTGCTTCTGTACCGCTTACCTCCATGCCTAAAAGATGGCGTGGTGTGTTGGTCAGGCACTAGAGACTGGTGGCATCCACTGAAGTAGGCGCCTTGGCTCCCGACGTCAGGACCGCCCTATTTTTCCTCTCGGTGAAGAAGGCGGTGTCCCTTTGTGCTATTCTCTCAGGGGTGATGGCAATATCCTCCCATCTGCAATAGCTAGTGCACAGAGTCGAGGCTGCTACGGTAGTAGTTCCCGAGATCAAATTAGTTTGAAATAAAGAGAATTTCATATCCTTGCCTTGCGGGATTTTTTACTGCGCATTGTGCTTTATCACTCAAATAGTGTATTGGCGAAGTTGATGAAGGTGCATGACTACGGGTGTATGGCTAAAATGCCTACCCTCTCTTGGGTCTGGTTGCATGCACGGTGACCATATGGCACCCAACTCGGAGGGTGATGTAGTCTGTATAGGTCGGCGAGGTTGGCAACGCTACATGATTGTGGGTGTATGACTAAAGAGCCTACCCTCTCCTAGGTCTGGTTGCATGCACGACAGCCATCTAGCGCCCAACATGGAGGTGGATGTAATCAGCATGGGTCGGCGAGAAAGATTCTCGACTGTGGGTGTACAACCTTAAGACTTACCCCTTCCTGGCCCAGTTGTATGTCTGGGGGAAGTAGTCGATCAGGTCAGCGAAAAAATATGCTCGACTGTGGGTGTATAGCCCAAAGGATTACCCCTTCCCTGGCTAGTTGCATATTTGGGGGGAAGTAGTCGGCGAGGTCAGGGAAGAAAGAGCGCCATGGGGTCAATGAGTGCCTGAACATGTTAACTTTATTAACAAAGGCAATAGAAGTTATTTTAAAAAACATTCTTAGGCATAAAATCGAAGAAGGTGCTTGATGCTCCATGAGTTTGGTACTGCTTACCTGTCTTCTCGTATTAGCCTATAGGCCCCTAGTCTTGTTACATCGGCGACGATAAAAGGTCGTTCCTAGGGGTAGAAAGCTTGTGAATCCTGATGGTTGATTGTACCCGGCAAAGTACTAAATCACCGACCTTAAAGCTTCTGCTCTGTATGTTGCGGTCATGATATCACCGGAGAGCCTATTGATATCGATTTGCTTGTACTACAACCACTATCTTTGGCCCTAGTTTGCTCTGCTGTTCCCTTGTTGTAGTGCTGTACTCGAGGGGATTTGTGTAACATGTCGACCAGAAGGATTGCCTCGGAGCCATAGACGAGAAAAAAGGGAGTCTGTCCTATATCCCTGTTTGTTTATGTGTGGAGCCTCTAGAGTATTGTAGGGAGTTCCTACAGCCACCTCCCAGCGTATTTCTATAGGGGGTCAAAGATTCGAGCTTTTAGGCCTTGGAGGAGCATCCCGTTGGTGTGTTCGCATTGCCCATTAGCTCAAGGGTGTGCGATCGACGCATACTTGACCTTGATCAGTCTTTCCTCACAGAAGTCCTAGAAGACATTTGCGGTGAACTGTGTCTCGAGGTCAGTTATGATTTGGTTTGGGACCCCAAACCTATATGTGATGCCTTCGATGAATTTTGCTGCTTTTTTGGCTATGTAGTTCTTTAGCGGCATCACCTCTATCCACTTGGTGAACTTGTCAATGGCCAACCAGAGTCTTGGCCCGACATGATTATCGCACGTGCCTGCATGGACTTCGTTGAGGATCTAGAGGCCTTCGCTTGGTAGGATGCATTTCTAAAGTATTCTTGTTGAGGCCGCACGCTTGTACAACTTATCACCGATGACCACGTATTGTTTGCTTCGTCATGCCAAATGTTCAGTTACGGTCTTATCTTCTGGGGTTGTGCCCTTCAGGATATACTCGATGAAGGGCCGCCGCTAATCGTCGGAGTCTTTAGCCATAGCCATGATTACCGGTGAGCCAGTGGTCTAGTGTTCTTCACCTTTGATCGATGGTTTGGTGAGTTCCTAGATGAACACACCTATGGGGACTATAGCTCAAGATGATCCGAGACGTGCCAGGGTGTCAGCTGATGAGTTATCATTACTAGGGATATGGTGAAATTCCAACTCGAAGAATTTGCCCTTGAGCTTTCGAACCTCGACACAGTAAGTGTCCATCTTATCGCTAGTACAAGACCAATCCTTGTTGACCTGGCTGATGGCTAACTTGGAGTCCCCATAGACCATGAGTCGCTTTATCCTGAGTGATACCGCCATCTGAAGTTCGTGCAACATGGCCTCACACTCGGCAAGGTTATTAGAAGCTTTGAACGATCACTGTAGTATGTAGCGCAATTCTTCCCTCTTTGGAGATATGAGGAGAATTCCAGCGCTGGCCCCATCTATATTTATGGAGCCATCGAAGTACATTGTCCAATACTCTTTTTCTTCCTGGCTTGGGGGTAGTTGGATCTCGGTCCATTCTATGATGAAGTCGGCTATAGCCTATGATTTAATGGTGGTGTGGGACCAGAACTCCATTGTGTACTCCCCTAGCTCGATGGCCAACTTTATGATTCGCTCGATTGCATCACGGTTATGAAGTATGTCGCCCAGTGGATACTCTGTGACCACCACAATATTGTGAGCTTGGAAGTAGTGTTTCAGCTTCCGAGCGGTCAGTAGAATGGCATAAAGGAGTTTCTGCACTTGAGGGTACCATGCTTTTGATAAGCCGAGTACCTCTGAGATGTAGTATACCGGCCTTTGGACTGAGAAGACATGTCCTTCCTCGGGCCTCTTGATCACAATTGTTGTGCTGATGATGTTGGTTGTGACGGCGATGTAGAAGAGAAGGACCACTTTTGGGTTTGGAGCTGAGAGGATTGGAGGTGAGGTCAAATTTTTTTTCAATGCTAAAAATGCTTCATTGGCCTCGCCTATCCATTGCAAGTCTTCTTCTTTCTTCAGGAGTTTGAAGAAAAGAGCTCCCCTTTCCGCTAGTCGAGAGATGAATCTCCCAAGTACTATCATGCAACCCATGAGTTTCTAGACCTTCTTTGCGTTGTTGGGTTTTTCCATCTTCAGTATTGTAGTTATCTTGTCTGGATTAGCCTCGATGCCCTGGTTGCTGACGATGAACCCGAGTAGTTGCCCCAATGGTACTCCAAAGACACATTTATTGGGATTGAGCTTCCATCGGAACTCCGAAGGTTCTTGAATGTTTCGGTGATGTCATTGATAAGATTATCTTTTTCTTTGGACTTTATGACCACATCATCAACGTAGGCTTCAACATTGCGGCCAATTTGATCTGAGAGACATCGCTGTATGGTACGCTGATATGTTGCCCCTGTGTTTTTAAGCTCGAATGATATGGTGGTGTAGCAGTACACCCCAAAGGGCATGATAAAATATGTTTTCTCCTGATCTTCTTTCTTGAGCCTGATCTGGTGACACCCGTAGTAGCAATCGAGAAAACACAAGAGAAAACATCTTGAAGTTGAGTCCACGACTTGGTCTATTCATGGTAATTCGAAGGGATCCTTCGGGCAGTGCTTGTTCAAATCGGTATAGTCGACGCACATCCGCCATTGTCCTATCTTCTTTCTTACCAAAACTGGGTTGGCGAGCCATTCAAGGTGGTAGACTTCATGGATGAATCCTGCTGCCAGAAGGCAAGTGATGTCGGCTTTGATCGCTTCTTTCCTATCCTGTGCAAACCTCCAAAACTTCTGTTTAATCAGCTTGGCAGTCGGGTATATTTAGAGTTCATGCTCGATCAGCTCCCGAGGAACCCCAGGCATATCAGTGGGCTGCCATGCAAAGATGTCTATGTTGGAGCACAAGAAGCTGATGAGCATGATTTCCTATTTGGGGTCGAGTCCTGCCCTGATAGTCGCTGTCTTTGAAGGGCCAGCCTCGAAGAGGATGATCTTCTTGGTGCTCGAGGGCACAATGGAAATCCCTAAGAAGGATGAAGCTTTAGCTGGTATCTCTAAGGCTTCGGGAGGGTCCACCCGGACCTACCTAAGGGTTTCCTCCATGCGAGCCAACAAATCGATGGCCTCGGCCAAGGCAAGGCTATCCTTCTCACAGGCACGGGAAATGCTGATGTTTCCTCGTACAGTAATGACTCTGTTCAGGCCCGGTAGCTTGAGCATGAGAAAGGGATAGTGCCCCACGGCCATAAATTTAGATATGAAGGGTCTTCCGAGGATGGCGTGGAACAGGATGTTGTAATCTGTGACCCAGAAGGTTATATGCCCAGTCCTAAAATTATCGCAAGAACTGAACATGACCGGCATGGTAATCGAGCCAACTCGACCCTTCTCGCTAGAGAAGATGATGTAGTGCTTGGGGCCGATTAGACACCGGGTATGGCTAGACCGGCTGGCCTGTTCGAGGGCCAGTGGGAGATCTGTGCTTCTCGATTTGGCCAATCCGTGGGTAGTGCTCGGCGAAGGGCTCGATAGGAAAAGTCGTCCCGTCGAATCCCCGATGAAAGACAAACTCCTGAACATACGGCGGGTACGAGAAAATCCGAAGGAGATGCCATCGAATTCTAGTGAAAGTGACATGACCCCCTACCTAGCACGCCAACTATCAGTTAATCACCGAGCAGTCCACCCAAGGGGGTGCCCGAGAGGTCCAAATTAGTATAAACCTTGGCTCTTGTTTATTAGAGTCGATGATCAGATTCGAAGGTATTGCACTTCCCTTACATATCTAATCAGTACCTTAGGTACCCCCTTGGGTGGACTGCTCGATAATTCACCGACAGTTGACACGTCAGGTAGGGAATCACAGCAGTCTTTACCAGGATTCGATGGCATCCCCTTTAGAATTTCTCCTGCCTACTGGCTCCACATTTATGTTCGGGAGTTTGACATTCGTCGAGGATTTGATGGGATAACTCGTCCTATCGAACCCTTCGTCGAGTACTACTTCTGGATTGTCTAACTCAAGGAGCACGGCCCCTCTTTCGGTCCTCGAGCAGGAGGACGGAGTCCGCCAAAACCTCGAAGATGAATTCACCCTAGAGTTTGATGGTTAAAGGGTCTTCAAGACTCCTGCCGCTAACTCCCCAAGACACCGGAGTTGCGATGAGTAAAGGCCTCTACCTAGGCAATGGTAACACAGATCAATGCCCTAGCTCCGACTGTGACCCGACCTCCATCTCATTCCCCACAAGACAAGGAAAACAACAACTTTGGTGGGGGCAGTCTTTGCACGAAACCTGCCTACCACACTCAGCTCTCAGCTCAGCAAGGTTATCAAGATGGTGGGGGTAGTCTTTGCACGAAACAGCAAGGGAGGCTTGGGCTGCAATAAGCTCATCACGCGCATTAGCTAGCTCTACTGCAAAAGCGTCTCTCTCGTCAACCCTCTCTGTATACTTCGGCTTAAGCGCAGACAGGTCACTCAGCAGAGACTCACAGGTAAGACACTCAGCAGCATCGGGAGAAGGAGTAGAAGAAGAGGTAAGACTCTCATTCTTGCTATTAGCAATAGCAAGCTCACCCGTCAGCTCATCTAATCTCTTCTTAGCCTTCTTTAGCAACTTATCCCGATATTTCAACTCCTGATCATTTTCTTTAAGTAACTCGCAAAGCTCAATTTCACGTGAAGTTATCTTCTCATTGTCGTCGTCGGAGTCGGAGCTGCTAGAGTCGTCCTTTTCTTTAAGAGCCATACTGCAGAAGTTCTTGCGTGACTTGCTCTGGTACTATCGTCGCGCCTTTGGTTTGTCGTCGAAGGTGACGAAGCAGAGGCCGGCATGATCACCCTTGTCTTTCTTCTTCCCTTTCTTTACTATCATCTCATCATCACTTGAGCTGCAAGAGGAAGAAGAAGAAGACGATGAAGGACAAGCAAAATGACTCTCAATCTCAGCAAGAAAAGCCTTGTCCCTCCTCCTGTTCTCGCACCGGTAGTCCTTTAGTACCTTTTGGACTTACCGAGAACGGGGCTTCCCTTTGGAGTGATACCTACTAGGGTGATCATGCTCAGGGGGAACATAGGAGCGGTCGCCTGAGTCCCTTTTATAGTGATCATGCTTCTTGGGACACTCAGCAACAAAATGACCTGGGTCACCGCACCCAAAGCAACCCTGCTTGGTGTCGTGTCTCTTGGACATCCGACGATCGTACACACGATGAACACGGCTGTTGAAGAGACAAAGGTCATCATCTCCTAGCAACTCCAGTTGCTCTTCAGTAATAGACATCAAAGAAGACAGAGCAAAACTGGGACTCGAGCTAGCGTCAGCAGTGGTCGCAAGGGCCAAGGTCTTGAAACTAGCGTCAGTGAGATTTGATCTCAACTGGGTATCCACCTCAGTGGCCTTGAGCTTACTGAAAAGCTCTGCGATAGTCAAGGTATCATAACCAGAACTCTCAACAATCGAGGATACCTTGATCTCCCAGACCTTAGGATCTAAAGTATGCAGAATCTTTAGAGCCTGTTCGTGGTCGGTCACCAACTAATCTGCATCGGCCTTGTTGGCCCGGAGCTTATTAATGATCGACTGAAAGCGACCAAACAGCTCCTCTACTTTCTCACCCGGCTTTTGTGTGAAGTTTTCGTACTCACGCCGGTAGGTCTGATAGAGTCAAGCCTTGACCTGAGCGGTGCCCTCATGGTGTGCCTGGAGGATAGCCTAGATCTCTCAAGCTGTGTCGAGAAGGCTCACTCTCTCAAATTCAACGGGACCCAAACCAAAAAAGAGAATGTTCACTGCTTTGTTGTTGTTCTCATGCTGAGCAACAATAATAGAGGTATTGCGCTCAGCAGGAGGACGAACAGAAAAACTGGGGTGAACACACATATCCCAAATGTCCGAACCCTGGCTCAAAAGATAAGCTCGCATGCGAGTCTTCCAATAGGTATAGCCAAAGACTTCGAAGGATTGGACCTTCCCCGAAGACGTCATAGTCGCTCTACTTTGGGTCTCGAACAGGTTAAGGTATGGAAAAACCCTAACCAGGCTCTGATACCACTTGTAGGATCGAAACTGGCGACCAGAGGGGGGGGTGAATGGGTGCAATAAAAAATACAGCGGAAAAATAAAACTCCTGAAAACTTCGAGTATCGGACATATCAGTGACTTGATGAGATTTAGCACAAGGCTAGACAATAATAGTCACACCAAGCAAGTCGATACAAAAACTCTACCAATTAACACTTGAACATAGCAACTATGGAAAAATACAAGTATCGATCAGGATGCGTTCATGAGGAAAACAGACGTTCTCATAAAAAGAAAACGCACAAAACGCTCTCATGCAAAAGATCGAGTACTTGTTGAATAAATCAGTACATTGCAGATCCTCTCAATTAAATCAACAAACACTCGATATACACTAGAGCACGCAGAAAAGTATTCGCAGTGTAATATAAAAATCAAGCGCTTGTAGACAATCTATCAAACACCTAAAGTGCAGTGCAGAATTCTTTGAAGCATTTCATCAAATACATGGTGTGCACAAGAGGTATACTGCAGATCTCGGTGTAGGTCTTGCCGGAGTAGAGTCGCC
>KE372759.1:126183-148891 GCA_000418225.1 Zizania latifolia | reverse complement strand
ATGGAATGAAGAGATATATTTGTACCAGAATCCTTGTAATTAGGAGATTAGTACCCGAGTTTGGTAGGTAATCGTAGATATCCAAGAGACCAACTCGAGATAGAGTCTTGGGTTGTTGTGCTCGCCCCTTGAGTATATACAGGGGGCGAGGCACCCCTAGATGCATCTAATCATCTAGTCATCGAATCATCGAGGCACATCTTATTTTTCTTGCTTTCGATGCCTTAATCCTTCATAGATTAATTGCGTCACATTATAAGCTTAGACACCATATTATACATCGAAAACACTGGACGAAGGGTTATTATCTTCTACGAGGCCCGAACTAGTATAAATTTTGGCTCTTGTTATCAGAGTCGACCTTTGGATTTGAAGGCGATATGATTCCCTTACACATCTAATCACCACCTTGGGTACCCCCTTGGGTGGACTGCTCGGTGGTTCACCGACAACAAACAATGGCATGGTGCCGGCAGCAACTGCAACAACTCTTGCTCCATTGCCTATGCGAAGATCCACTTCGCCTCTAATCAAACTTCTACTTCTTCTCAACCCCTGCAATGACTTACAAATGTGAGCCTCTGATTCGGTATCAAATACCCAAGAATCAGTAGATAAAGTAGCAAGATAGATCTCTATAACATTTATACCTAAAGTGGAAGTCGTACTTCCCTTCTTCTTGAGATCCTCCAAGTACTTCTTGCAGTAACGCTTCTAATGACCCAGCTCCTTGCAGTAAAAGCATACCGCATCTTGAGCCACCCATTTCTTGTCCTTTAGGTCTTGGAATTGCTCGCGATCTCATTAGGAGTCAATTTCCTCTTGACCGCACATTTCTTGACACGGGGCTATTTCTTGCCTTTCTGTAGCATCATCACATGATTGCTATTTTTCTTAATGCTTTCCTCAGCGGTTTTCAGCATCCTATGCAGTTCCATCAAGGTTTTGTCCATGCTATTCACATGATAATTTTGTATGAATGGTTCAAAACTTGATAGCAGGGATTGAAGAATCAGATCAGTAGCCAACTCTTAGCTAAGGAGAAAACCAAGCTTTTCCAGGCTCTCAATATAGGCTATCATTTTGTTAACATGGGGACTGACGGGATTCCCTTCAGCAAGCCTGCACGCAAATAAGGATTTTAAGGTGTTGAGCCTCTCGACCATCGCTTGGTTCTCAAACATGCCACGCAGACCCACAATAATATTGTAAGCGTCTGTGTTATCATATTTCTTCTGAAGCTCATAGGGCATTGTGGCAAGCATGAGACAGCTCACATCAAGGCAATCATTAGTATGCTTCTCATAAGCATACCGTGCAGCCATAGTAGCATTATCAGGCAAGTCATCAGGGTAGGGATTTTTAAGAACATACTCTTTTCTTTCTTGTTTGAGAACAATTCTCAAATTTATATATCAATCCATAAAGTTTGTTCCATTAAGCTTTTCTTTCACAAGGATAGATCGCAAATTAAAAGAACTAGATGTGGTAGAAGCTGACATGATCTACAACATATGATATATAAAGTTCAGCACCTACGTTTATGTTAATCTTTCATTAAACTATTTAACAAAAGATATTCCCACTATGTTTTGGAAACTAATACCTTCCTTTGGGTAACATAGCTAGTCAAGATCCTCATATCACTAATTCATAGTATGCTTCGGCATCACTGCTAGAAATTAATGACATGGGGAAAGCAACACCTTGCTAATCATATCTCCATGTGACTCCTATTTGTTGGGTTAGCATCACCATGTTCCAGCCCCAACTTTATGACCTAAAGTCCACAACTGTTTTGATAATCTTATTAAGCAAAGCAAAATCTTCCGCATATAGATGTCTAACATCTATCCCAACTAGCAATGATAACTGCCAGGACTTTGCTTTGGCAGGCCCACCAAACAATGATCATCACCATGTTAGGTGCAATAATTGGAAAGGTGTTGCAGAAGAGCGAGATAGAAAACATCACAGATAAAAATATTCAACTGTAAAATAGTATGGCCCAAGTAAATGGTGATCTCCATCTCCATTAGTGATGTAGACGATCTCTATCCTCCACATAATACCTTTGGGCCATCATGCTTGATATCCTGCAATCTTATATCTAGGCTATCATAGCTAGAAACAAAAGATTACAAATTAAGCATCAAGTCCGACACGTAGGTCGGCAAATACAGTAGAGACAGCTATCATATAGCTAAAGATCATAGCAAGCAAGCCATGCATAAGAGTTACTTGCATCACATACATCTCTTACAAATCATATAGGGCCATACCATTCACATCATTCTCTGCAAAAACAAGTTAGACGTAGAATCGCATTCTAGCTAACGATGTGAACCAGAACTCTATACAAGGCGCTCACACATGACGGTCCCGCTAGTCGGTTATCGAGCGAGTGGTTGAGGGGGAGGATGCCCCCTTGAGGGGACAATGCCCAATCCACCAGTGAAAATCATTGATCCGATCTATGAAGTTGCTTTGGAAAAACTGCTCGGGATAAATAATTTATCCTGATCCGAGACAACCTCTCGAGAACCAGTTTTTCTCTAGCCGATGGGGTCGGCCAGGTGGTCGGGCGATGTGCTCGGAAGTCGGTGACAGTGGTCGGTAAGACCAGTTGGGAAGCGCCCGAGGCGGTCGGATCAGTAACCTACTCAGATCAGGATATATATTTGCATCCGATACAACAACTTATCTAATTCAAGTGTTATGATCCAATCTGCAACTACCCCGTAAACCAATTGATCTCATCAACCCGTGCTACCGATGGATTCATCACATGAATCGATCGATCTAGACTGTAATAGATCCAATCGACTACAACCGCATATCCACTATATGCACCGATCTAGATCACAATCGACACAAGACGGCTCTAATACCACTATTGGGGAGCGCGGAGGCAACACTAGGCCAAAAACAAAAATTTTCTACCACACACACTAGGATATCTTGCTAAGAGAGGGACCATATATCATTACCTCACGCATGCAGTGTAGTAGAAGGAGAGTTGGGGTAGTGAGCCAATCCAACTCAAGCGTGCTGAAGTGGTTGGGAAGCCAATCAACGTCCTCGAGAAGCTAATCAACGTCCTCGAGAACTCTCAAGGACTTCTCCCGAGTACTTCTCCCTTTAAGCCGATGATGCCACCGATCCGATCAGCAGTATCAATGTCAATGCGAAGCAGTAATGCAACGCCTCTACTGGTATCCACACATCCGAGGTAGGAACACTAACTGGTGGAGTACTAGAACCCGGGTGGTCGGTGAGGTGGTCGGGCTCTCGAGATGTGACAGCTAGGGTTTGCTCTCCATGGCTAACAGCTTAGCAAGAGGAATGCATCAACATGCGAATCAGAAAATAGGAATTTCATCGCTTCCCTGCGCCCTACACCCTCATATATATAGACGTCCTAGCTTGGGCCCTCCTGGGCCCAACCAGGATTCTACACGGATCCCCATCCGATTTGTTCGAATCTCTATCCAAACCGCTTGGATCTCTATCCAAATTGAGCCCAATTAGAATTCTATTCGAATCCAGTGTTCCAACCCATTAAGTGTGTGACCCTGTAAGTTCACGCATAACTTGGTTAACATATAGAAACTCCTTTCCATACTTCAGTAACAGTGGCCTCTAGCAAAGCATATTAAACCAAGTATATGTACAGATCATATCGGCTGAACCTTGTAATGTTCTATATGTACATACCCCTTTGTCTCACGATATGAATCGAGCACAATGTGAGATTTGTGCCATCGTATCAATAACTCGATCCTCTCTTGATCTTCATATTGAATTATAACCTGTGATTAACTCTTTAATCGCCTCAACATAGCCATGCATTTCCATAATCCATTACATCGAGGGGCCTAGAGATATCCCTCTTATAAGGAGGGGCAAATTCTATCTTAATCACTCACATCCCACTACATGTTTTATAGCATACCCGAGGACTACTTTTATAACTACCCAGTTACGGAGTAGCATTTGGTAGACTCAAACTAAGCTACTACGTTTGTTGGGAACCATGATGATCACAGGTCTAAGGACTTTACATAAACACTAGTGAGACCAACTGATGACATATAGAATCTCAATAGTGTCTTATAGTGGGTCTATCCAACATATGTTCTCTAACATATGTCCATGTTATTGAGTTAGTATCTCCATACCCATGATCCATGAGACATGATCATCAATTAATACACATACCGATCTCAGTCATATCTATTTCACATATGACTTATATCCGATCAGGGATCATTTAAAAATAGTCACATTATAAGTCTCATGAACAAATCAGGCATTCGTTGATCCATAATGACAATCTATTTTAAGGAATAGTAAACTTATTTTATAAACATAGTATGCCACATACAACATCTCCATGTTGTCTCTAGGGCATAATGCTAACCCTAAGTATCCAATAAGAGTGCTCGACAACTCGACCAAAGTGCCCGACTACTAAAACTAATCAAAACCAATTTGTTCATCACATACCAATATCAAACCAATTTGTTCATCACTTAACAAAGATCATACACATGATCTCACAAAAAGGCTGGGAAAAATATCATGTGCATGATGTTTCTTATTTAGAGCTAACGAAATATGTATTCCAAATTATTCAGTTACACATTTGTTGTTAAGAACAATGATAAATAAGAACTTGAAGGAGTGGGAAGATTGTTTGTCACATGTGAAGTTTGCTTATAACTGGGCAGTACATTCTACCACTATAATGTGTCCCTTTGAAATTATTTATGGATTTAAACCTATTGCACCAATAGATTTGTTGCATCTTCCCTTGCAGGAAAGGATTAACATGGATACCTCAAAATGTGCTGCATACGTAAAGAAAATACATGAGAAAACAAGAGAAGAAATAGACAAGAAAACTCTGCACAAAGCCAAAAAGATAAACAAACATAGGAAGAAGGTTGTGATTGAACCTGGAGATCTTATTTGGACCCATTTGCACAAAGAAAGATTTCCTGATAAGCTCAAGTCAAAGTTGATGCCATGAGGAGATAGTCCATTCAAAGTTCTAGCAAAGATAAATGACAATACATATAAGATTGATCTTCCAGCAGAATATGGTGTAAGTAAATCCTCCTGATGATACAGAGTCAAGGACGACTCCTTTTCAAGAGGGGAAGGACGATACGGATCAACCTAGTAAACCATTAACAAAAGAGGTTATAAATAGACAAAAACAAGCTAAGAAGAAGTAAGAACTATTTACACCATTACAAGGGCCAATTACACGGAGTCGAGCAAAGAAACTAGAGCAAGATGTGAACTTGTTCTTAGCTGATACATATTTTAATATTAATGAGAATTTTATACTGCCTAAATCTTGTACTTTGCTCTTGCTTAGGTTTATTAGTAAATAGGAGTCCTGTTGGATTTCAAATACAACAACTCACTGATTGCGAGCTTAGGAAAACGGTCCAGTCATCTATTACTTTTCTCTACGGTGTTACTTTACATCGTATGTAATGGTCTGGTCATCTGTTAATTTTCTCTATGGTGTTACTTTACACTGTACATAATGGTCCGGTCGTCTATTACTTTTCTTCCACGGTGTCATCTTACACCATATATAATGGTCCGGTCGTCTGTTACTTTACACCGGTTTCTCTCGTGGTGTTACTTTCACAAGAGGGTGGCATTTGAAGAGTGGCTCATGAAGAGACTAACAAATGTTCCAACTTCCAAGAGATGGGCAACCCGACCTATCTTGATTCAATAGCCATAATACACATGGTTAGAAAGATAATCAAGTCTACTTTCATCTCTAACAAATGAATCATCTTTTGGACTTCCTAATAAAAAGTTATGGCTGTTTTAATGAAGACTGCACAATAGCTAAACTGGCTGCGCGAGGCTGTTCGAAAATTCTTCCTGGAGACCTCTGAGCTACCCACTTCTCAAGAAACTTAAGAGTCTTTTGATGCCCAGCTAGGAGGGTTATTTCTAACATAAATACTTCTCATTGTTCTTGCAAGAATAAGTCTTTTGATAATAAAAAACAGAATCTTTGTTTAGCAGTATGCTAACAAATCCAGAGAGGATTCTCTACCCCTTTGCTCTTGTGATTTCCTTGTGAGATTACAGAAGCGGACGTTTGACGTCTCCCAATTATTGGTGCTCCTACTCCCTTTAAGGCTTCCTTGATTGGCTGTATTGGTTGGTAACTTAGAGTGTGGTTGGGCGAACCCTTGATTCAGGCTGCCTTAATCGAGACGATGGTTGGCTTCAAGTACGATCGTCAAGTTGCACTGTTATCTTGGCTACTGGCAGTTAGTTATCTTGATCTCTTTGATGCTAGTTATATGTTCATGATCCTATATCGTGAAGATTAGGACCACACCCCGTTCCAAAAACCCTAGATGAAAGTGAAAAGACTAAACCATAATTTTTCTCTCTTGATCAATCTCTTAATTTTGCTCTCCCCTCTAGTCTATTTATATACATGTCATGTGGGCCATGGCTACCACCATGAGCCACAAAAATTAATAACTTTTAGAGTCCTAATATAATTAGCAATCCTTATCTCTTACTACCTCTCAAATCCTAACTCCTTCTAAAATTTCCTCCTTTCTATATTCGCACACATCCTACGTATGCCATATGGAAACCTCATCTTCACTTGTAGCATCCTCTAGCCTGAGTGTCCCACATGACTTCCTCAATCATTCTGAACCTCAGCTCCTCTTCAAGCCTAGCTCTAATCCCGTCATCGACCATGAGTCACCGTCAAGCAATGCCTGCACATGAACAAACCGAGAAACCTTTTTTTCGAGCACAAGTTCTTTCCAACTTGACTCAATCAATCATAAACATAGTGTATTTATTGAATATACATTTAAAGCATACGATCTAACTTGAACTTTAAAAATCCGAGTGATCTAAAAACCCGAGTACTGGATTTTCCCGGGTGTTGAATTTTGAGTGCTGAATTTTTTCGAGTACTGAGTGCCCGACCACCTGACCAGAGTACCTACCCAACCACCTAACTAAAGTACCCAACCACTCAAAATCAAAACTAATTTGTTCATCACGTATCAATGATCATACACATGTTCTCACAGATTATCGTACAATAAAGAGGGATGCGTTGGAAAGTTATTCCAAAACTTTGTTCTCAAACGAAAATATTTTTGAAAGCTTTTTGGATCTTTTCAAACTCAATTCTTAATTTTTCAACAAGCCCAGAATCTCCAGACTGGTCCGGATGTTTCGAAAACATGGTTTTTTTTCTGAGTTTTTCTAAGGCATGGAATCTCTAGACTGGTCCGGATATTCCAAAAATATGGTTCTTTATTGATATGTTCTTATGCCCGGAACCTCTAGACCTGTCCAGATGTTCTAAAAATATTATTCTGTATGGAATTATTTTTTAGGCTCGCAACGTCCTGATTTATCCGGATGCTCCAAAAATGTTGTTCTGTTTGGATTTATTTCTAAGGCCGAAGCCTTCGGATTGATCCAGAACGTTCGGGTTTTGAATCCTGGAACATTCGGATTGATCTGGAACCTATGGATGAATAGTTGCAAAATATCCAACAAATGGTCACTTTTTGTGTGGTGGTATAAATACCCTCTCACCTCATTTTGGCTAATTAGAACTCTTGAACAAATATTCTCATACACTCTTTCACTCTCCCAAGCTAGATCTTGAGCAATTCATTGTTATTTCTCTTTAGAGTGCAACACAAAATTTCTAGCAATCATCTTGCTTCATCATTTTGGAAGTTTGTGTGGTTGAGTTCATCGATTTTCTTGATAAATCTTTAGCACAAGGATTTTGGGCCTACAAAGCTTTCAACAGATTTGTTACTCTTGGAGGTGCTACCTTCCAGATGGCTAGGCATCAATCTAAGAGCACCCATAGTGATTGTGGTGTGCTCGAAGAAATTTGTACAAGCTCTACCTTGGCTTTGATAAGGTAACTAGTAGAAATCCAAGCTCGACCTCAATGGACGTTTGTTAGAAAAAGGATTGAAAGAGACATAGCCTTTTGGGGCCCTCATCAAAGATGTAGAATCGTTGGATCCAAACTCTAGAAAATAATCATTGTGTCTTCGTCTTCTTATTGTGCTTGCTAGCTTATATTTTTATATAGCTCGATCTACTTGCCAGCTAGCTTGCTTTACATTTTGTTGTGTAAAAGTTGTTGCTAACAATCTTTCTAATACCTGTATTCATTTAGATTGTTAGCTAGATTTCATATTATATCTGTTTGTTGTTTTCTGGTGTGCCCGAAACCTCCGCCCGGAAAATCTAGACCCTAGAGCACTTGAGATTTCCTCTGGCTACCAGAATATCTGGGTCTAGGAAATCTTAGACTAACAGTTTTCCACAAGAAATTTTTAGATCGCCTATTCACCCCTCTCTAGGTAACTTTTAATTGGTATCAGAGCCTGCTCTTCTCAAAGGCCTAACCACTTGAAGATAAAAGATGCCGGGTGACAACTCTATCTCGAGGGATCGTGATGGTGCCAATTCAAGGCCTAACTCTTCGCTTTTCGAAAAGAAAAGCGAATATGAAAGAAAAGGAGCTTCATATCCCTATGATTACTCTAAGCTAAACCCTAATAATAATTATATCTTCGTGCCAATTGTTCATGCATCATACTTTGATAGTACACTCTATGCGGCATGGAGACATAAGATGAAATTGCATTTAATTGCCATGCATTCAAATATTTGGAAGATTGTATGTACATGTTTAGATACAGAAGATGCTCACTCCGAAGAAAGACCCTTGACTTTCGAAGAAGAGAAAGCCATAAATTGTAATGCTCAAGTGGCTAGTGTCATACTTGTCGCATTGAGCCTCGAAGAGTTAAACAAGGTTAATGGTATTGAAGAAGCCAAAGAAATATGGAAAACCTTATAAGTTGCCCATGAAGGTACATCAACCATAAGGGAGTCAAAGATTGAGCTTCTCGAATGGAAGCTTGTAAGATTTATCATCGAAGATGATGAGACTCCCCAAGAAATATATGATCGTCTTATGGTCTTGGTCAACAAGATTAAAGGACTTGGGAGTTGTGAGATCATGTGTATGATCATTGATAAGTGATGAACGAATTGGTTTGATGTTGATATGTGATGCACAAATTGGTTTTGATTGGTTTGAGTGGTCGGGTACTTTGGTCGAGTTGTCGAGCACTCTTGTCAGGCACTTAATACTTAGCACTCGAGAAATTCAGCCCTCAAGAAACTCAGCCCTCGAGAGAATTCAGCACTCGGGAGAATTTCAACATCGAGATTTTGGATCACTCAGATTTTTGATGTTCAAGTCAGATCATATACTTTAATTGTTTGTTCAATAAATTCACCATGTTTATGATTGATTGGACTGATTGAGTCAAGTTGGAAAGAACTTGTGCTCAGAAAAAAAGGTTTCTTGGTTTGTTCATGTGCAAGCAATGCTTGAGAACGAGTCGTGGTCGATGACGGGATTGGAGCTAGACTCAGAGAGGGGCTGAGGTTTAGAATGATCAAGGATGTCAGACGGGATGCTCGGGCTAGAGGATGTGGCATGTGAAGATGAGGTTTCCATATATCGACATGGGATGTGTGCGAATATGGAAAGAGGTTTCCATATGGCGTACGCAGGGTGCGTGCAAATATGGAAAGAGAGGAAAATTTAGAAGGAGTTAGGATTTGAGGATTTCTAAGAGATATAGATTCCTAGTTAGATTAGGATTCTAAAAGTTGTTAATTTCATTGCTCATGGTGGCAGCCACAAGGGGATATAAATAGACTAGAGGGGAGAGCAAAACATGTATCGAAGAAGAGAGAAAAATTTGGTTTAGCCTTTTGCTCTTCCATCTAGGGCTTTGTTTGTCATTTGGTGAGGGGTGCTTTGGATGCATCTTGTAAATACTCTTATGTAATAAAGATTCATCTTCAAGCATCAAGGAGTGTGGTATCACTTTCTTTCTTCTTAATGTTCAACAGTTTGCATCGTTTTGACTTATTCTGTGATTTTACTTTTACTTGTGATTTAATTCGAATTGATTCATCCAAAAGCTTTCTAAGATATTGAGAAAGAAGTCTGGAAAGTTTCATTGGTTAATTTCTCATATTTTAGGAGTAATTAAGGTTTTAATTTTCAGATCAGATCTACTTTGTTTTTACATTGCAGCAAATCCCAACGAGCATAACTTTTGATTGATAACTCATATTTGAGTGAAACGACTCAGAAAATTTTGTATTGAAGTCTAGTTTATTGTGTTACAATTTTAGATCAATCCAAGTTATAGTTTTAAAGTTATGCTTATTTTACCATTCTTTGGTCAGGCTATTTTCAACTCTTGAGAAGCCTTGGGGAAACATGCAGAGCTTTTGGGAAACTCCTCAGAAAATTTCCAGAACCCTCGGGAATTAATTTTCTGATTTTGTTTTAGTTATTTTTTTGGGTACTGCAACCATTCACCCTCTCTCAGGTTGCCATGGTTAGTCTATTTCGATCTTATAGGAGTGAAGACATGTCTGATCATATGGTTGTAAAGAGATTACTCCGTGCAATAGTGCTAAGGAACCCAGCTTTGGTTACCTTGATTCTAGAGCATAAAGACTTCAAGAAGATCACTCCTAGTGATGTGCTAGAAAGAATAATAGCGCATGAGCTCATGGAAGAAGAAGCTAAAAAAATCAAAGACCTTGCCAAGCATCATAGCAACAAGGGCAAGAATGTGACACTAAAGTCCAAAAAGAAAAAAGAATCAAGTAATGAGAGAGATGATAAAGAGTTTGTCCTATTCATCAAGAAGTTCATGAGAAAGGGCGGATTTGACAAGTACAAAATAAAGTATGACAAGTAAAGAAGAGGCAATCCAAGAAGGGTTGCTATGAGTGTGGCGATCATGGCTACTTGATAGCCGATTGTCCCAAGAAAAGGAAGGAAGAAGATAGCAAAGA
This sequence comes from Zizania latifolia, assembly GCA_000418225.1. Classification (NCBI taxonomy): domain Eukaryota; kingdom Viridiplantae; phylum Streptophyta; class Magnoliopsida; order Poales; family Poaceae; genus Zizania; species Zizania latifolia. Next base: position 137,941 of record KE372759.1, on the reverse strand, counting down.
GAATGACGAGTACAAGAATGGGAAGAAAAGTGGTCATGCTCACATTGGAGAAGAGTGGGATTCTAATTTCGAATCCGAGTTAGAATCGGACTCTGATTCTTACAAGAAGGGAGTAACCACAATCATCAAAGCCAACCCATGCCTCCAAAGCCTTCACTCTTTGAGGAGTCAAGCAACGATGAGATTGTCTCCCCCAAGTGCTTCATAGCAGAAAGCAAGAAGATATCATTTATGTCTAAAGCTCTAGATAAAGATAATCATAATGATACTAGTGATGATGAATCTAAAAATAATGATAGTATGCTTAAAACCGTAAATAAACAAGTATTAACAAAATTTAAACAACTTATAGAAACAATAGAGGCGCAAGAAGCAACTCTTGAGAATCGAGAAGCATTGCTAATTCTTTAAAAAAAAGAATCTTGAGCTTGAGCGGCTTCTTGCTAAGAAAAAGAAAAAATATAGACAAATTGACTAGACACTCTAGTATAGTCAAGGAGGCTAATGGAGACTTAGAGAAAACAATCAAAACTCTCAATAGCGAGCTTATGGGTCTTGATGAAACCAATAAGAGTCTTAAAGAGAGGATTGAGTCTCTAATATTTCAACCTATTTCTACTCCTATTGCTTCCATAAGTAATGGATGTGTTGTACATGGTATACCATGTTTATGAAATAAAGCAATCTTATTGCTTGAAATAGACATTATCATTATGGATCAATGAGTATGTGACTTATTAATGAGACTCATAATATTAGTATTTCTAAATGATCCCTGATCGAATGTAAGTCATATGTGGAACAGATATAACTGAGATCGGTATGTGCATTGATTGATGATCATGTCTCATGGATCATGGGTATGGAGATACCAAATCAATAACATGGACGTATATTTGACAACATATGTTGGATAGACCCACTACGAGACAGTGTTGAGATTCTGTGTCATCAATTGGTCTCAGTAATGTTTATGTAAAATCCTTAGACCGGAGATCATCATGATTCCCAACATACGTAGCAGTTTACTTTGAGTCTACTAGACGTTACTCTATAACTGTAATTATAAAAGTACTCTTCAAGTATGCTATGAAACATGTAGAAGGATGTGAATGATCGATATAGAATTTGCCCCTCCTTATAGGAGAGATATCTCTAGGCCTCTCAATGTAATAGATTATAGAAGTGCATGACCATGTCAATATGATTACGGAGTTAATCACAAGTTATAATCTAGTATAGAGATTGAGAGAGAGATTAAGCTATTGACAGAATGACACAAGTCTTACCTTGTGCTCAATCAATATTGTGTGGCAAATGGATTTATACATGAGGAGCATTATAAGGTTCAGCCGATATGATCTTCACATATACTTGGCTTAATTTGCTTTGCTAGAGGCCGCTATTAACAGAGTCACACACTTAATGGGTTGGAACACCATATTCGAATAGGATTCGAATTAGGCTTAATTTGGATAGAGATCCAAGCAGATTGGATAGAAATATGAGTAGTGTCCTGATTGGGCCTGGAAGGGCCCAAGCTAGGACGACTATATATATGAGGATGAGGGGCTCATGCAACATAGGTTTTTGCATGCTAATCTGATAGCCATCATAGGCAAACCCTAGCCATCGCCTCTCCCGATCCCGACCACCACGCTGACCACCTGAGTGCTAGTACATTATCGGCCGGTGTTCCACCCCTAGATGTGTGGATTCTAGGAGAGGCGTCGCTATATTGCTTCGCTTATCGGCATCATCATCACTGATCAAATCGGCATCATCATTGGCTCAAGAATAGAAGATCGGATCGGTTGTTTCCCGACCACGCTGATCGGCTTCTGACTACATCGGCACGTGCGTGTTGGATCGGCTAGCTTCTCCAACACTTCTTCCACTGCTCCCCGTGCCTGAGGTAATGGTCTATGGTCTCTCTCTAGCAAGATATCCTGTTGTGCGCGGTAGAAAATTTTTATTTTTAGCTAGTGTAGCCTCTGTGTTTCTCCAACAGTGGTATTAGAGCCGTCTTGCATAGATTGTGATCTAGATCGGTGCATATAGTTGATATGCAGTTGTAGTATATTAGATCTATTATAGTCTAGATCAAGTAGTTCATGTAATGAATCGGTTGGTTGCATGGGTTGATGAGATCAATCGGTTAAAGGGCAGTTGCAGATCGGATCATAACGTTTGAATCACGATAAGTGGTGGCATCGTTTGCAAATACATATCCTACTGCCTCGGTCGATCACTGACCTATTGGCTAGTTGAGCTGGCCAACTGCCGACCTATTATCTAGTCAGGCCTCCCAACTGTCAACGCATTTGTTGATCGGATTCCTGACTGCCAACTAGTCAGTCGACCACCTCAACAACGGAAAATCTAGCCTTCTGAGATAGTCTCGGATTGAGACAGATTGGTTGTCCCGAGTAGTTTTTTCATAGTGATTTCATAGATCAAGACCGCCGTGTGTACCCCCCTTGTATAGCGTCATGGGTTCATATCGTTAGGTAGAATATGATTCTACGTCTAACTTGTTTCTACAGAGAATGATGTGAATAGTATGACCCTATATGATTTGTAAGAGATGTATGTGATGCATGTAACTCTTATGCATGGCTTGCATGTCATGATTATTTGGCTATTTGATAGCAGTCTATGCTATATTTGCCGACCTGTGTGTTGACTTAGATGCTTGAATTAATAATTGTAATCTTCATTTTCTAGCTATTTATAGCGTCATGGATTGTAGCTATTTGATTACAGGACATCAAGCATGATGGCCCGAAGGAATGATGTGGAGGATGGAGATCGTCTATATCAATATAGAGATGGTGGTCACCATATGATTGGGCCATACTACTTCACGAATGATTATATTTATCTATGATGTTTACTATCTTACTTTATGTAATGTCATATGCGATATGTTGCCATGGTAGGATATAATCCCTCAAGAAAAATTAAGTGTTTATGGTTTTCCAATTGCTGCACCTAACATGGTGGTGACCATTGTTTTGTGGTTCTACCAAAGCAGAGTGCTGATAATTATCATTTCTTGTTGGGATAGATGTTGGACATCTATATGCGGAACACTTTGGTTTGCTTAATAAGGTTATCAAAATGGTTTTGGAACTTAGGGCATAGGTTGGGGCCAGATTATGGTGATGCTACCCAACAAACAGGAGTCACATAGAGATGTGATTAGTAAGGTGTTGCTTATCCATGTCACTAGTTTTCTAGCAGTGATACCAAAGCTCACTAAAAATTAGTGAAATGTGGATCTTGACCCACTATGTAACCTAGAGAGGTTTTGATTTCCATAGACATAGCGGGGGAATCTTTTATTAAATAGTTTAATGAAAGATTAACATAAACATAGTGCTAAACTTTGCTATTCTTATGTTGTAGATCATGTTAACTTATACCACGTCCAGTTCTTTTAATTTGCGATTTATTCTTGAGAAAGAAAAGCTTAATAGAACAAATTTTATGGATTGGTATAGAAATTTGAGAATTATTCTCAAACAAGAAAGAAAAGAGTATCTTATTGAAAGTCCCTACCCTGCTGACTTGCCTAATAATGCTATTACGGCTGCATGGCGCGCTTACATATGGGTTCCATCATTCTTGTAATTTTTTTAGTGAGTTAGGATAGGTATGTTGGACCTAATGATAAGTCCAGCCTCTGAAGCTAGCTTAGCGGCTTGTACAGGCTTCTCTGACCTTTTGTTCCTTGCAGCAACTTGAATCGGCAACCTTCTTCCCATAGCTTTTGTCATATTGTCCAGCAATGTGCCCTTTGTTGGTGGTCTTGGTTTTCTTGGAGCATGTTGTTGACCTACAAAGGTGGCGCTGAGAGTGTTAGAGTAGTCCAAGTAAATCAAAGAACGTAAGAAAGCATGATCTGTTACTTGCCTTCAGGAACAGCCTATAACTGTTCTGAGAACTCATCTTCATGTGCATTACTTGGTTCATCAAAAATAGATCAGTCCAGAACTGGACTTGGGGCATGATATTCTTCTTTGCCTTGTACCATAGTGACTGCACCATTGTTCTTGGGTTGTGAATTTAAGTGTTCCTCAGCCATATATTCTTGGAAGTTGGTGTTGTACTTTTTTCCAAACCTTGTTGAAACTCCAGGAGCTGTCTCGCTTCCTGGAGTTGCCCTCACTCTTTTTGTTCCACCTGGAGGCATCTTGGTCTTCTTGTTCTTGGATGCTCGACCCCGCTTCTTGCTGTCATCAATTTCCTAATACATAAGGGACAATTATGTTATTAGAACTTGCATGAAAATAAGTCTCAGAATCTATATTAGACAATGTAATGTAAGATCCCAAACCAAGATTGAGAAGAGACCTTTTCTAAGCTAGTATTAACACATTCATCTTGCTCTTCCTGGCCCTCTTCAGCTCTAGGAAGATATTCGGATGAATCTGACCCCTCATCAGTATTTTTCTTGTTTGTTTGCTTGTTTGGCTTCTAAGAACTTGCACCTGGAGCCATGCTATTATTAACAGAAGTGGTCAAGGAATGGAGACCCAAGGCTTCCATCTTTCTATTGTTCTCCTCAATTTGTAAGGCCTGCAGCCTTTCATAGTATCCTATTTGTGGAACAAATTTTAGTACAATTATTACCTATGTAGTGAAAGAACTATCTAGACAACTAGAAGACATTTTAACACTACACAAGTTGCTAGTTCACAATATTCCCCAGTTAGCACATATCTTTGGCCCATAACCAGCCCGTTTAGAAAACAACCATACATTGTCCCTATAAAAATTTGCAAAATCCTGTCAAAAAACACAACGTTTCTGCAGAAATACCATTTATTATTTTGACAAAAATAATTATTCTTTTTTGTGAGGAAAAATAATTCTGATTTGGCATACCTACACGGATGACTGGTGTTAAAAACAAGTTTTTAAGAAAGAAAATGATCGAGAAAACAAACAACCAGATAAATGAACCAAGGACCATACGGAGTAAGAAATTGGATCATATGGGCTGTTCACGTCTGCAGCTTTCATGCGACATCTGACCATCGATAAATTTCCATATAACATAATTTTAGAGACCCTAGGTATTAAAAAATAACATGTTTCCCTGCTATATTATAAACAAGAATGTGTTTGCAGTGCACTGATGCTGATGTATAGAATCTAGTTTCAGCTAGCTGTGTGGAACCTCACTAAATCTACTAAGAAATTAAACTCCATCATATCTCAAACAAAATAATTTCACTTTTCAAGCAACCCTTGAATCAAATTAGGTGTTGCAAAAATCACATTTGACAGATAGTGTAGCAGTCAATATGCTGAGATTCTAGGACGAAGCATGAAGGGGTTGAATGATGGCTGGTTTTAGGGTAGCAAACATATCTCCATAATTCAGATAACCTTTAGTACTAATACATCAAATTAACAGTGTTCGCCTAAACGGGCTGAATGGCCATATACACAGCATGTAAATGGTAAACGGGAGCCTACTGCAAAGTTTTGCCCATAAACGGTGATTAAACGGTCCTGCCATGTACACGGTCAAACACGGAGTAAACGGGCTAAACGGAGCGGCAATTAAATGGTTTTACACAGTGAACAGAGCGAATAGCTTCACGTTTAGGTGATAGACTATGCGGGAAAATAAAAAAAATTGAGATCACTCAGCGCGCACAACTGCTTTCTTCTGTAGTTCTATTTACACTTTTATGTCTAGGGTTGCACACAAGCCACACAAGCAGAAACAGCCAGCCCGTGACTCAAAACACAGAACTCCATATAGCTAAATCTATGATTCAAGTACTTAAAGAGTACACTGCAAATTAATCTAGGTGAACAATGCAAATTAATCTAGGTGAACACTACAAATGTAAGTGTCGATTTTGGCTATTCAAATGCAAAATCATGAGCATTTGGCAGAACCTGGGCTCACGGGGCAACAGCGTGCTTTAGACATCGTCGATGGGTCATGTCTCTGGTGGGTTTGAACCAAGCTCGATGGAGTGGTGTGGCTCCTCCATCTCCAGGTTGCAGGTCACGGCTCCTCCGTCTCCGTCTCTGTCGACTGTCGCGCTTCTGGGTTGTGGTGGAGTGGATCTAGGCTTCGGCATGGAGTGGATCTAGGTGGCGGCGGAGTGGATCTAAGAGGGTGGCGGCCAAGTCGATCTAGGAGGATGACGGTGGAGTGGCTCTAGGAGGGCAGCGGCGGAGCGGATGTAGGAGGCGGTGGCGGCCCAGAGGTAGCGGGCGGCTAGGTTTCGGCTGAAATGAGAGGCTGTGGCTAGGTTTCGGCCTGATGGGAGTGGATTCACGAATATATACTCCGTAGTGTATTTACTATTTTGTCCCTGGTCTAGTGGTTGAGGAGCCGTCATGCTGGAGGGCAGTATGGGGTTTTCGCAGGTACCAAAATTTGGGCGGGGGAAGCGCACCGATGGCCGGAGCATTAGGCAGGAGCTAGAAAAGGAATTCCTTTTTTCTCATAATAAAAGAAAATGGTTTTTTTCTTTTTTTGGTAGTACTATTGAAATGTAAAATGATATTTGTTTTCTATGAATTTGACATAAATTTTCACGTGTTTGGGATTCAAATTATTTTTGTTTATAAAGATTGTTTTTATAGTACTATACTAATCTACAATGATGTTTTTTAGTACTTGTTACCTTCTTTCATACATTAAGTACAAATTATAGGGAGATATACACGATCCCTTATTTGTAGCTATGCACTACACATTATAGTTATGTACTCATCATTACCGAAGAGTGGTTTTGTCTTGTCATTATACGGCATATAACAAAACACATATACAACAACTCAGTATATTCAATGTGTGCATGAATGAATTTTATGTGGTTAAGAAAACACATATACAACAACTCAGTATATACAACAATTGTCATAAGATCATATACATGCTCGGTTAACTTTTATGTTGTTGTAGAGTTATATACTTATATATAAACTACACTTGATATGGACCGTAGATGAGTAGGAGTTCTCTACAACAACACACATATACCACTTGATATGATGACCACTAGAGTACAATTAACACACATACAATAACACACATATACAATTAACAGTATAGGACAATACACTTGATATGATGACCATTAGAGTTCGAGTTCTATAATTATTGTACTTTAATGTAGGACTTCAACATTCCATTGAAAATTCGGTTGAAATTAGATTCAAATTGAACTGAAATCATGGATTTGACTACCATTTGACCATCATGGACCCACCAGTCAGCCTCACCCCAAGCTGAACTGAGTCCAGCCATTTGAAGAGCTGACCGCCTGGACCCACCCCCTCCCCCACCATGCCCAAACCCCACGAATCCCCCAAATCAGCCAGGCGCCACCGCAGTCCTTCGACGTGCCGCCGCCATGCACCCACGACACCGGCCACCACGCGCCGCTGCCATGAACCCACGCCGCCATCCACCACGCACCCCCGTCGTGCACCCACGCCACCGGCCACCACGTGCCACCGCCGTGCACCCACTCCACTTCTGTTATATTTTGAAATATGCGATATTTCCTTCAGAGTTAAATGCTCATACTTTTCCGTGTGTTGCTATTGATCATATGTTGAGTGGAAAGACTCGGAAGGAAGCATCAAGACAGTTTTTTGAAACATTGGTATGGTAATTATGTCTCTGTCTTCGTTCTCAAATAAATGGAATTGCTCCTTGCAGCACCAATGCCATTGAAGACACCTAGGATTGCATATTAGAGCATCATCTCATTTTACATTGCCTGTTGCAATCAATATCTTCTGCAATCATGCTTTCACCAGCATCATCTCTTGACATCTATCAATATCTTCTGTTCAATTCATAGGTTCTGATTGCAAAGGACTTCATTCATGTGGATCAACCAAACCCCTATGATTTTGTCAGCATTAAGCCAGGTCCAAAGCTCCTGATGTCAGATTTCTAGATCAAAATTGGCGAGCGTGGCGTGATACATACATCTTACCATATCTATCACATTACTAACATCATACAGATCTCCCATCGCCATGACCACCATTTTACGCAGAGGATGTGTAAAGGAGTGGCAGATGCAGGGCAGGATGAGCAGAGAATAATGGGGTACGAGTTCTTGGAGGATGATGAGTAACAACAGATCATGCCAGAATAGTTGATCAGAGGACAGACAGGGTAAGCCGACCAGAAATGACGACAGAGCAGCAGAAGTCGGTGCTTCAGTTTTGGAATCCTCTGAGATTGTAATGTTATATTTTGGTGTTCTCTAAAATTGTAATGACATATTTCAATGTTCTCTGAAATTGTAAAGGCAGAAATCGAAATATACGAAGTGTAATGGTATTTTCAGTATATATAGAAGGTTTCCAATAGATGGTGATAATAATGTCAATTTTGTGCATTGTGTCCCTAATGATCTATCCCACTGCTAGTTTCATTCATCATCAAGTGGGGTATGGTTGATTAAATTTGCTTTGCCATGTAAAAACAGTTTTAGCTAAATGTGAAAACACATAACATCAATTTAATTACCACTTAAGTGACTTTTGAACTACTTGATGTGATTTTAAATTAAGCTAGCTTCTGTTATTTTGAAAGGCTATACGATATTTAGGATTTGGGATTCCATTACTATCTTCTAATGTTAAGTACGAGTCCTGAAATACTTTTGCTGCTGAAGCCTATCTACAGACTGATGTAAATACAGGAAAGTATAGCCCCATAGTAATTTTGTGGACAGCACACTGAATTATTATTGTCATGCTATTTCTAGTGAACAAGTAAAAGGGCTATTCAAACATGAGGCTTTAATGTTTATGATCTTTCTTTGTGTTGTTTTCACTGAAACTGAAGAAAGAATTCCAACAGAGATTCAGGAACTCATTGACAGATATAAAGAATTATGTGATGAGCTGTTTATGGTCTGTCTTTGTGCTTAGTATGAATGTATGAATGTCTGAATGTATGAATGAGTTGCATGTATGAAATTCAAGAACTCATTGACAGAAATTCAGGAACCCATTGACAGAAATTCAAATATATGTTGGCTCTGCAACAAACATCATGGTGTGTTTACAGAATATATGTACTTAATAGAATGTTGAATTGGTTCACACAATGTATTACAACTCCAAAAAATGTGGCTTTGACAGAATGACAGTTAATAGCCAAAAAAGATTGGTACTGGAGATTCATACATCAACATCCCAAAAATGACAGATAACAACCAAACCATACTCTAAAACATACAACCTAATCATCATCATTATATTCCAAGGGATCTCTATCATTCTCACTAAAATACTCTAAGACGGTGTCATCTTCAGAACCTTTGGAGTCACTGTCTTCAGCCATGTCTTCTTCCCTTCTATTGATAAGAACTTGTAGGTTAGCAACAATAGTAGATATTTCTCCATCTACACGTCGGTACACTAGTGTAGGCTCATCTAAGCCATCATCATCAATTACTTCCCCTTGATCTGGATCTTGCACCTCAAGTTCATTATCAGAACCAGTCTATCTTGGTGCACATTAGTCAACTCTGTTTCAGTGACATTGTACATGCTCCTATGTTCAAATTTTTGGACAACATGCCAATTTTTGCCAAACAGTGTGTCCTCCACATAGAAGACCTTTCTTGATTGAGTTGCTAATATAAATGGATCTGCCTACCAAAACCTCTCAATATTGATGGATCTAAAATGGCCATCATCTCTAATGATTCTAGCTTTGCCATCTTGACTGAACCACTCACACCAAAAAAGTACCACCGTTCGATGGAATTTCAAATTGGAGTTGTAGTTCAACTCAAATATCTGTTTCAGCTGGCCATAAAATTCAGTGAACACCCTGTTATGTGATCCATCCACCAGCACACCACTATTTTGTGTCTTCCTTTGTCTGTCATGGCCGACAGTGTTGTACCGAACACCATTCACATTGCATGATGCCCATACTTTCACTCTAAGGTCAGGACGACATGATAATGCATATAGCCCTTCACTAACCTCTTCACGATTATCCTTCCATAGCGTCTTGATCTAAGAAATAAAATAAATGAAAAATTGAAATATATGAAAAATAATAATTCAGGATGACATGACATGATCGTGTGAAGTTAAAAATACTTCTGGATCCACTTACATGACTCCTAAACCAAGCAGGAAATTCATTTTCCAACCTTTTCTCAACATCATGGGCACCTTCTTTCTATAACTCTTCTCTAAACATGCTGCACACATAGTTCAGAATACGTATTGGTCATGCATGTTATACAAAAAAATACAATTCTGTAATTAGCCATTCATGTTATACAAAAAATACTCACCCCAAATATGGCTCTACCTCGTCACAGTTGTTTAGCACATACCAACAAAGCTAGTTAAATTCTTTGTCCTCAAGATATGTAACCCTGTTGGCTCCTAACAGTTTAACACCATGCTAAAAAATAGAGATGTCACCATCTGATGCTCCCTCCCATTTGTCATCATCCCGATTAAATCTAGTGGCAACATCTTCCATGTACCCTGAGCAAAAGGTCAAGGCCTCATTAGCTATGTACGCCTCGGCGATGGATCCTTTAGGTCTGGCCCTATTCCTCACATACCCCTTCAAAGTGCCCATTTGACGTTCGATCGGGTACATCCATCCGTATTGCATAGGACCTCTTAGGAGTGCTTCATCAGGTAGATGGATAGCCAAGTGGACCATCACATCAAAAAAGGCAGGAGGAAATATTTTCTCCAGCTTGCATAGGATCACAGGGATTTCTGCTTTCAGACGTTTGATTGCATCAACCTTTAGTTTTCTACTGCATATCTCCTAGAAAAATTTACCCAACTCTCCAACTGCTTCATATATGTCCTCGTGCACTAGTCCCCGAAGACCAATAGGTAAAATTCTTTGGAGGAGGACGTGGCAATCATGAGTTTTAAGGCCCTACACCTTGGAACCATCTGCACTAATGCATCTTGTCAGGTTGGAAGCGTATCCATATGGAAACCGTATACTTTTTAGAAATCCATAAAACGCAACCTTTTCTTCTTTCTTCAAGGAAATGGAAACGGAATTGCCATCTTGTTCTAAATGCAAGTCAGCTCGTATGCCCATATCCTGCAAATCAAGTCTCGCATTAACTATATCCTTATTCTTGCCCTCAAGACAGAGTATTATTCCTAGACGGGCATCACATATATTTTTTCTATATGTATCACATCAAGATTAAGTGCCAACTTCAAGTTTTTCTAATAAGGTAGTTTCCACAAAGCGGACTTGCGGCTAAACAATTTTGGCTCATCGTCCTTCACTCCATGCTTCCTTTTCTTGGCTTACCAGGCCTAACATCTTTTCACTACCACAAAAACAGTTTTTAGTGACAGAGCTTTACTGACGGATAATTGATGGTTGTCACTAATACACTTTTAGTGACGGGCCGTTTTGGACACGTCAGTGATATTGCTTTATTAGTGACGGGTCGTAGTTAGGCCTGTCACTAAAGAGGGAGCACACCCATTAATGATGGGTTAAATTACAACCTACCACTAATGAGCGTGACGGGCGGCAACTATCGCCCGTCACTAATGATCCAGTGATGGGCGGTAGTTACTGCCTGTCACTAATGGCTTGATCATTAGTGATGGGTAGTAGTTATCGATCGGCACTATAGATGTGTATAAAAAGGTAGGGCCAACAGAACGCTTTCATATTGTGCAGAACCCTAAACCCTAGCGGCCACGCGTTCTCCTCCGCCGTCGTGCTCCA
>KE372759.1:68751-87058 GCA_000418225.1 Zizania latifolia | reverse complement strand
GCACCGCGTCGCGCCGCCGTGCACCGGCCACCGCGCTGCCGCTCACCACCGTTGGCCGTCGCCACCGTGCAGCCGTGCATAGGCATAGCCCCTTTTGTGGGCTGTTTTGGCAGTTTTGCAGAATAGCCCCTGAGTTCTATAGAAAATAAAACCTGTTCTGTATAGTAGTACTGTTTTCATTTAAAAATCAGCTAAAGCTTCTAAAATGCATAACTAATTCAGCCTAGCTCTATTTGGAGTGATTCAAATTGCTAAATTTTTCTAAAATTGCAGAGAATCCATTTATGCACTGTTTTTGTACTGTTCATGTGTATTGATGTACTGTTTTGTATTATTTTTTATGTGAACATGTAGACGCCACCGATTACGGACCTCCGGAGCCGTACTACGTCGACGACCAGACTTTCGCTGATCAAGGCAAGCCACACACCCTGAACAGTTGAACATGTTGAATCCCAATCTTTTAAAATTATTTCGCTTTCGCTTAATGCATACTTGTTAGAACTATAACATCCTACTACTTTATTTAGTTATGCCTATTGTTCACTATTATAGTCTTGTTAAATTGTTACCATACTCTTTGTCAACCTAGGCAAATTACTGGTTTAGCTCGTATCTTAATGAGGGTAGAGTTGACCGACATAGGATGAACTGCTTAGCCATGCTTAGTTCAACTAGTCTTTTTAAATGGGTTAATTATTCACCTCTTTAATGATAAATGTTGTACCATTCATATTGATTAATTTGTTCCCTACGGTAGGGTTTCTACCGTTAGGGGTTTGGGTTAAAACTTGCTCAACTAAAATATTGTAAAGGGCTGGTCATGGGTGCTTGCTAGTGTTTTGGATGTAGCACCCATAGCGATTAAGGACCAGTCCGTGACTACTGTTGCAATGCACTTTTGAACTACCACAAGTCTAATGGGTAAGGCCTGGCTTGGAGTATTACTTGTACCTGCATACGGCACCATTGGTATGAAGGGTGGCGGTTCATGGTGGGTCGCACCCCCAGCCCTGGTGTCACTTGGTGCAAGAGGGGGCTTACTTGACTAGGGTTGGCCCTACGGGAAGCAAAACCTTAGCGGGTGTTTATATGTTTGTACGGTATACAAAGGGCCTTGGCATGGGCTTGGGTCGGAGTACCATGGTGGTATCCCGGTGCTAACCGAGACCGTGCCTTGTGGGTCAAGAAGTACACCTCTGATCAGAGTTAAACCTATTTGAATAGCCGAGCCTGCGGTCATGGGCGGGCAAAGTGATGTTTTCACGGTTAGAATCACCTTCCACATTAATTCTAGAATAGAGGTTGGGTTGGAATCTAAGGATCTTACAGGTGGTTGTAACCTGCCAGTGTTGGTGCACTGCTTTAATTGAAACTTGCTCATAGTGTAGTCTTGAATACTTGTAGATGCTTTAGAATTGTTTTTAACTGTAAATCAGCTTTATGCAAATGAGCCCTATTATGCCATCCTTGTTATACCCTTGCATTTTTTGTATTTCCTCATGTGCCTTGTTGAGTACCAATGTACTCAGCCCATCATTGCAAATCTCTCCAGAAGTTGAAGGGGTCTACTCCGAGGAAGACGAAGAGGAGGCGTGAGGCTTGGCCATACTCGAGCGCTTGTGGGAATAGGCCGTTATCCGCTATTTTATGATTTGTTAGGTAAATCTCTGTTCAGGCCATTTAGGCCATGTAAGCGACTGTGTGTAATATGTTTTAATTCGCGTGAAACTCTGTTGTATCTACTTGTTATTGTGTATCTTGCCTTTTCCTAGGACAGGGACTTAATGCACAAAGGATTCGGAAAGGTATTATTTTTGGGCCTGACACCGGAGCAGCTGCCCACCAGAGAAGGCCACAGCAGGTGCCCGCCAGAGAAGGCTGTAGCAGGTGCCTACCGAAGAAGGCCGCAGCAGCTGCCCGCTAGAGCAGGCCACCGCTGCATGAATCTAGATTGGACCTAGGTGACAACACGTGGTACGGTGAAAGGGTCATATGAAAGATGAAAGATCCAACAAGAAAAAAACGTTACCATTTGTAACCACGTCCAATCTTGTAGTCTAATGGTAAGCCAACTCGGTTCTAAACTAGCAGGTGTCGGGTTCGATTCCCAGACCCCACACATTTTTAAAAAAAACCCAATTTTATGACAAAGAGCATTATCTGACAGGTGGGGCATGAACGGTGAAACTGTATAGTTTCACTTCTATGATGAATCTCTGTTAATTTATATGACGAATATTTTTACTTCGTCACAGTTGTATGAAGGGGCTGACACCCACATCCAACATCCATGACGAGCAAGGTAGAATCATCATTAATTAAACTTTTTCAGTGACCAAAATCTGAATCATCATTCTCAAATTGTCATAGATCAAAGGATTTCTAGTAGTGATCTCAAATGATTATTTAGTTTCTAAAGTCCTATTAGTTAAGTCTTTGAGTTACAGTTTGTTTTCTGTTTCACAATTGTGTGAGATGGGGTATAATTGTCTCTTTTCTAATGAGGGTATGACCATTTTGAGAAAAAGTGACAATTCCGTAGCATTCACGGGTAGGTTGAAAGGAAAACTTTATCTAGTTGAGTTTGCACAAAATAAGGTTGAACCTAAAACTTGTCTTGTGGCTAAGTCTATCATGGGTTATTTATGGTATCGCTAACTAGCTCATGTTAGTATAAAAAACTTGTTAAAACTTTTCAAAGAAGAATACATCCTATGACTAAATAATGTTTTATTTGAGAAAGATAGATTGTGTAGCGCTTATTAAGCAGGAAAGCAAGTTGGAGCGCCACATACTACGAAGAATATTATAACGACAAGAAGGCTACTTAAGCTACTTCACATGAATCTATTTGGACCCGTGGCCTACTTGAGCGTTGGCAGTAACAAATACGGTTTTGTAATTGTTGATGATTATCATCGTTTCACTTGGATATTCTTTTTGCATGATAAAAGCGAAACACACTGTGTATTAAAAAGTTTTACAAGAAGAGCCCAAAATGAATTTGAAGTCAAGATCAATAGAGTAAGAAGCGACAATGGGAGTAAATTCAAAAACACTCAGATTAAAGACTTTTTTGATGGAGAAGGCATCAAGCATAAGTTCTCCGCTCTATATGATCTACCTTAAAATAGAGTGGTGGAACAAAAGAATCAAACTCTAGTGGAGGCGGCAAGGACCATGCTTGATGAGTATAAGCTAGACTTCGAACATCTTTCGGGCTGAAGCAATCAACACTGCATGACATGCAATCAACCATCTCTACCTACAAAAGATACTCAAGAAGATGGCTTACGAACTCCTAACCGGTAATAAACCTAATGTTTCATACTTTAGCATTTTTGGGAGTTAGTGCTTTATCTTATGTAAGCGACCAAGAAGCTCTAAGTTTGTCTGTAAGGTAGATAAAGGATTTTTGGTTGGTTACAAGTCAAATGCGCGTGACATGCAATCAACCGTCTCTACCTACACAAGATACAAGGATTTTTGGTTGGTTACAAGTCAAATGCACAATAAATTTCTAGTATTGTTGAAGTCACTAGGGATGTGATATTTAATGAAACTAATAGCTCTCAAGTAGAGTAAGTTGATCCAAGTGTTGTAGGTGAAGAAGAGCCTCCATGTGAATCAATCAAGAATATGCAAATTGGAGACATAAAACCAAGAAAACAAAAATCTTTGGATCAACAAGAATGTCAAGTTGAAGAAAGTCAAATTCAAGAGACACAAGAGCAAGAGGTGCTGGATAAAGAAGAAGAGGTTGTTTAACAACCCGCTCAACACCCAAGAGTCCATCAAAATATTCAAAGAGATTATCCTGTGGACAACATCTTTGGAGACATACATAAGGGGGTAACTGTTAGCATTATGCCCTAGAGGCAACATGGAGATGTTGTACATAACATACTATGTTTATAAAATAAAGTTATTTTGTTCCTTAAAATAGACATTATCATTATGGATCAATGAGTATGTGACTCATTCATGAGACTCATAATAATACTATTTCTAAATGATCCTTAATTGGATGTAAGTTATATGTGGAACAGATATGACTGAGATCAACATTTGTATTGATTGATGATTATGTCTCATGGATCATGGGTATGGAGATACCAAATCAATAACATGGACATATATTGGAGAACATATATTGGATAAACCTACTATGAGACACTGTTAAGATTTGATGTGTCATCAGTAGGTCTCAGTAGTGTTTATATAAAGTCCTTAGACCTAAGATCATCATAGTTTCCAACATACATAGTAACTTACTTTGAGTCTACTAAATGTTACTCCATAACTAGGTAGTTATAAACATAGTCTTCGGGTATGCTATGAAATATGTAGTGGGATATGAGTGATCAAGATAGAATTCGCCCCTCCTTACAGGAGAGATATCTTTGGGCCCCTCGATATAATATATTATGGAAGTGTATGACCATGCCAACGTGATTAAGGAGTTAATCACAAGTTGTAATTCAATACGGAGATCAAGAGAGAGATTGAGCTATTGATAGGACGACACAAGTCTCACCTTGTGCTCGATCAATATCGTGAGGCAAAGAGATTTGTACATGAGAAACATTACAAGGTTCAGCCAATATGATCTTTACGTATACTTGGGTTAACAGCTTTGCTAGAGGCCGCTATTGTTAGCATTATGCCCTAGAGGCAACATGAAGATGTTGTGCATGGCATACTATGTTTATGAAATAAAGTTATTTTGTTCCTTGAAATAGAAACCACCATTATGGATCAATGAGTATGTGACTCATTCATGAGACTTATAATGTAACTATTTCTAAATAATCCCTGATCAAATATAAGTCATATATAGAACAAATATGACTGAGATCGGCATGTGTATTGATTGATGATTATGTCTAATGGATCATGGATATATAGATACCAACTCAATAACATAGACGTATGTTGGAGAACATATGTTAGATAGACCCACTATAGAACACTGTTGTGATTTGATGTGTCATCAGTAGGTCTCAGTAGTGTTTATGTAAAGTCCTTAGACCTGAGATCATCATGGTTCTAAACATACATAGTAGTTTACTTTGAATCTTCCAAATGCTACTCCGTAAATGGATAGTTATAAAAGTAGTCTTCGGGTATGCTATAAAATATGTAGTGGGATGTGAGTGATCAAGATAGAATTTGCCCCTCCTTACGGGAGAGATATCTCTGGGCCCCTCAATGTAATGGATTATGAAAGTGCATGGCCTTGCCAACGTGATTAAGGAGTTAATCACAAGTTATAATCCCATACGGAGATCGAGAGAGGGATCGAGCTATGATAGGATAACACAAGTCTTACCTTGTGCTTGATCAATATCGTGAGGTAGAGGGATTTGTACATATGGAATATTACAGGTTCAGTTGATATGATCTTTACTTATACTTGGGTTAATATACTTTGCTAGAGGCCGTTGTTAACGGAGTATTGGAAAGAAGTTTTCATGCATTAACCAAGCTATACGTGAACCTACAGGGTCACACACTTAACGAGTTGGAACACTGAATTTGAATAGGATTCTAATTGAGCTTAATTTAGATAGAGATCCAAATTATTTGGATAGAGATCTAAATAGATCGGATAGGGATCCAAGTAGAGTCCCAGTTGGGCCTAGAAGGACCCAAGCTAGGACATCTATATATATGAGGTTGAGAGTCTCGTGCATGACATGCTTTTCTAGCGTGCTAATCTATTAGCCACCACAAGAAACCCTAAGTCACCATCTTTGCTCCTGAGCCCAACCACCTCGTCGACCTCCTAGGTGCTAGTACATCATCGGCCAGCATTCCACTGCTAGACATGTGGATACCAGTAGAGGCGTTGCTATTTTGCTTCACATCAGTGTCGGCATCGGTGTCGCCAATAGGCATCAGCATCGGCATCGGCGGCATTATCGGTTACTTCTCAAGGACCTTGATTAGCTACCTTGAGACAACGTTGATCGGCTCTCGACAACATCGACACGTGCGTGTTAGATCGGCTCACTACTCCAACTCTTCTTCCACTGTGGTGCACGCTAAGTGGTAATGATTTATGGTCCCTCTCTAAGCAAGGTTTTCTGGTGTGTGGTAGAAAATTTTGTTTTCTGCTAGCGTAGCATCCATGTTCCCCAACAGTGGTATCAGAGCCATCTTTCTTAGATTGTGATCTAGATCAATGCATATAGTTGATATGCGGTTGTAGTAGATTAGATCTATTACAATCTAGGTCAATCAGTTCATATGATGGAGTGGTTGGTAGCATGGGTAGATGAGATCATTCGGTTTGAGGGATAGGTGTATATCGGATCATAACACTTAAATCAGGATAATTTGCTGCATCGGATGCAAACACATGTCCTGATACAAGTAGGTCTCAGATCTGACCGCATTGGCTATTCCTGACTAGTCTTCACGACCACTATCACCAACTACCGACTGCGTCGCCTGACCACATCGGCTAAAGGAAAAACTAGTTCCCAAGAGGTTGTCTTGGATCAGGATAAATTAGTTGTCCCGAGTAGTTTTTCCATAGCGATTCGTAGATCAGATCTGTGATTACCCACGTATATAGCATCATGGGTTGACATCATTAGGTAGAATACGATTCTACGTCTAACTTATTTTTGTAGAGAATGATGTGAATAGTATGGTCCTATATAATTTATAAGAGATGTATGTGATGCATGTAACTCTTATACATCGCTTGCATGTCATGAATTTTAGCTTATGGTTAAGCTGTCTCTGCTGTATTTGCCGACCTACGTGTCAACTTAGATGCTTGAATCAATAATTGTAATCTTTATTTTCTAGCTATTATAGTAGTAGTTAGACATAAGATTGAACGATTTCAAGCATGGTGGCCTGAAGGAGTGATTTGGGGGATGGAGATTATCTACACCACTAATGGAGATGGAGATCACCATTTGATTGGGCTATACTACTTCACAGTTGAATATGTTTATCTGTGATGGAGATCATGGAATGTCATATGCGATATGTTGCCATGGTAGGATAGAATCCCTCAAGAAAAAATTAAGTATTCATGCCTTTCCAATTGCTGCACCAAACATGGTAGTGATCGTTGTTTGGTGGGTCAGCCAAAGCAGTATCGGTGAATCACCGAGCAGTCCACCTAAGGGGGTACCTAAGGTGGTGATTAGATGTGCATACGGGAAGCACAGCGCCTTCGAACCTGATGGTCGACTCTAATAAACAAGAGCCAAGGTTTATACTGGTTCGGGTCTCCCGGAGGATAATAACGCTACGTCCAGTGTTTTGGTGTATTGAAAGTGCATCTTGATGCATCTAGGCCCCTAATTTGTTTTGGTATTTCAATGACAATAGTGATCAAATGCTACTAACATGATTGCTAAGATAAATGCAGGAATTAAGAACTAAAAGTGGTATTGCAGCTCTTTTGATCTTAAAGAAATCGAGTTATTCGTTCCACTTAGCTCAAGTAGTGCTTATTGCGTATATTTTTCATTTTCTTGAGTGTAGGTATACCGTACTATCACAAGGGATGAGTCGATCGTTGATCCAAAGCTAAGTGCTCAAATCAATATCTTTCGTTGAAAGTTTTGAAATTTTTCAAAGTTGGTTTTTGATTTCTAGAAAAGCTAGATTGTCCAAGTTTAGCCGGACTATCCGAGATTTGCCTTCTATTGAATTTTATTTATACTATGGACTGTCCGGATTCAAACCAGACAATCTGAAAATAGGCTTCTATTTGATTTTTATTCCGTGGCTAGACTGTCCGGACTTTGGTCGGACTATCTGGAAACACCTTTCTGTTTGGACAAGTTTTTGGCCCGGAATATCGGGACTCTGACCGGACTGTCCGAAACACTCATTCTGTTTCGACTTTATTTGGTCCAGATCATCCGGTTAAGCCCAGACTGTCTGGGTGAACAGTGCACAATTTTTTACCCTAACGGACAGATTTGGTGCAGGGATATAAATACCCTTCCCCTCCATAATAAGGGGGACGTGATTTGCAACCCTAGACCTCCTGCCATTCTTCCTCATTCTTCCTTATGCGTTCTTTTGGATCTTGAGGGAAGAAGAGTGTTCGCTCCACACAATCTCCACAGTTTTTATTGGATCAATCTCTTTAGAGTTGTGTGGGTGTGTGCTTTGAGTTCTTTGCTGATTCTTGAGCACACGGCGTTGGATCACATCATTGAATCTATTACTCTTGAAGATTGAGATCTCCTAGGCGGCTAGGCATTGATCCGCGAGCACCGAAGGATTGTGGGTGACCGGACAAGTTTGTACAAGGCCTCGCCTCGGCTTGAAAGAGGTAACTGAGTAAAAACCAAGACTTACGGAGGTAAGGGTTTGGTGAGAATTAGGGTTGAAAGAGACCTGGCCCTTTGGGGTTTCCTCAACGGAGACGTAGGATCAGAGGATCCGAACATCAGGAAAAATCTCTGTGTCCATTATTGTTCTTGCTAGTTATGTTCTTTGTTGATCTATCTTTTTACTAGCAAGTTTAAGTATCATTGAATTCATTGGGTAGTATATTTTCTTAATAATGTGAATCCCATGTTTATCTGGCATTGTCATTTGGACCATATAAACGAGAGACGCATGAAGAAGCTCCATAAAGATGGTCTTCTTGACTCGTTTGATATTGAATCATTTGAGACATGTGAATCTTGTTTACTCAGCAAAAAGACAAAGGCTCCTTTCACAGGATATAGTGAGAGGGCAAGTGACTTATTAGGACTAGTACTTCATAACTTTTACCGATGATTTTAGTATATATATATATATATCTATCTAATGAGGCATAAGTCTGAGTCCTTTGAAAAGTTCAAATAATTTCAGAATGAAGTATAGAATCATTTAGGCAAAACAATCATGTTTCTATGATTTGATCGTGGAGGAGAATACTTGAGCCTAAAATTTGGTTATCATCTAAAGGATTGTGAAATTGTTCCGCAATTAACTCCACCCGGAACACCTCAGTGGAATGGGTTTCTGAGCAGAGAAATCGTACCTTATTAGATATGGTTCGATCAATGATGAGCCAATGTGATCTTCTATTATCCTTCTAGGATATGCTCTTTAAACAGTCGCTTTCACACTTAAAAAGGTTCCATCAAAATCGGTTGAAAAGACTCCATATTAGATATGGACAGGACGTCGTCCTAATCTATCTTTTCTTAAAATTTGGGGATGTGAAACTTATATAAAGCATTTACAATCTGATAAGCTTACTCCTAAATTCAACAAGTGCTTCTCTATGGGGTATCCTAGGAAACCAAAGGATATTATTTCTATAACAAGGAACTCGGCAAAGTGTTTGTTTCTTGATATGGTGTATTCTTGGAGAAAGAGTTTCTCTCAAGAAAGGTTAGTGAGAGCTCGGTGCATCTCGAAGAAGTTCGAGAAATATCTAAAAATGCTTCAACTCCCACACAATGACAATAGGATAATCAAGGTGTTGAAGAACCTATTGTAGATACACCAGCACCACGTAGGTCAAAGAGGTCACGCCGTGTGCCTGAGAGGTACATGTTCTCGACCACTCGAGATTGGGATGTATTGTTGTTGCAAAACAATGAACCCAAGATCTATGAAAAAATGATGGTAGGACTAGACTCTGAGAAATGACTTGGAGCTATGATATCTGAGCTTGAATCCATGTATAGCAATCAAGTTTAGAACTTAGATGATCTACCCGATGGTGTAAAAACCATTGATTGTAAATGGGTTTTCAAAAAAAAGACAAATATAGATGGTGTCATAGCCTGAATTTTTAAGGAAAAGAAAATAATAATAATAAGCCAAAAACAAAAGAAAATAAAAATTCAAGAGAGAAAAGAAAGTTTTTCTTTAAAACAAAATTTGGGAAAAATTTTCTAAAATTAATTTTCACTAAGAAGATTTTTTTTTAAAGCCTTTGAAAAAGTCTAGAATTTTCTAGAATTTTTCTGGAATTTTCTGGAGTTAAAAATCTATTTTTAGAATTTCAAAAGGGTTTTCCTAAAGAAAGAAAAAGAGAAAACCCCTCCCCTCCAGCGTGGGAGCCCGCTCTATCATTTTCTCTCATGCCGGCGCACCTCCTCTCCCCTCCTCCTCTCTCCCGTGCTAGCCCAGCCAAGCCACCGGCCTAGCTAGGCGGTAGGCCCAGCTACCGCCCCTAGCCACTGATAGGTGGGCCCTACCTGTTAGGCCTTCATCCTCCTCCAGCCGGCCGCCCCGTGCCCTAGAGCTGCCCATCGCTGTGCAATCTGCCGCCGCCATCATCCCCAGCCCAATCCGAGCTTGGCCCCATGTTCCTCGAGGCCCCTCGTTGTTTTCCCCGTAGGATCCAGCCCAACCTGTCGCCCTGGCCCCGCTTCACCCATTGTCATGTCTACAACCAACTCCTTCTGACCGCCCATATAAAACCAGACCTCGGGAGCCCCTCCACCCTATCTTGCCCCCATCGGAGCCTGAGAAGCAACCTCTAGCACCTGCCACGCGCTCCTCTGCCTTCGTCGTGCTCCACCGCCTTCGGTCACTATTCATCATCGCTTCGATGCACACTGAGCTCCGATGATCATGACGTTAGCTCCGCTGCCACCTGCTGGTCCCAGCCACCCCTCTGTCGAGCCTCCTCGTCACCAGAAGACCCTTGCCACCGTAGACTCGAGCGCCCCAATGCCATCCTCTCGCCGCTGGCCGCTTCTCATCGCCACCGCTCGCCGTCGTGTACTCCGGTGAGTCCACCGTCACCTCCTGGTCATGTTGCCATCCTCGCCATCGGCCACCGAGCCACCGCTTGCTAGCGACCATTGGTCCCCGAGTCAGCAACGTCCTGCCTCAGCGTGGCATGCTGACGTGGTCGCCTTATGTGCGTCGCATCAGTGCCACATCCGCCGCCCTTACCAGCATGGCTGCCACATGTGCGCCCCATGGCACACCGGGTCTGTCGAGCCCACCCCTACTGTGATGATGCAATAAAAGTTATTTTTCTTTAGGAAAATAAATCATTATTGCATCATAAATCCTTTTTATTTTCTAAAATTCCAAAATAATGCTGAAACATTTAAAAATTCATAACTAATTTAATTTAACTCCAAATTTGACCATTCAAATTGCATAATTTTTCATAAAATGAGCTCTATGCATTAAAAATACTTCCACACATGTCATGATTGATCTATTATATGGTTCTTATTTGTTTGGTTTTGGCATATAGTTCTCAACTTTCAGAAGAGCCTATTTTCATCGAAGAAGCATCTGTTTATCTTCAAGAGCCACAAGGCAAGTCACCTGAGTCCTCTTATTAATGATGATTGGACTCATGTTTTAAAGCTATGTTTTCATTCAAAACATGCATTTATTTTCGAATGTCACTAGGAAGGGATTTACCTACTGTTTAAGACTTCTATCGTTTTACCCTATTCCTTGAGTACCATGGTTTAATATTAACTAGTTAGGCCCATACTATGGTCTGACTAGATTAATTAGGCCTGCTTAGCTGTGCTTAGAAACTAGTATGACAAAATAATGCTCATTTATGTCACTTATTATTGCTAATGCTGGTTTAATGAACTGTTGATTAAAGGTGAATGGCTGATGATTAATTCCACTAAAATTTTGACTAAGGTGGATTGTGAGTATATGGTTTTGCAAGTCGTACTCATAACACTTAAGGACCGGTTCTCCAGCTACTGTTGCAATGCCTTACATCACTTACCACAAGCCAACATGGTAATGGTATGATCTATAGCTTAGCGATCTTAAGTGGAGCATCAAGATCACCGGTAGCTTTACACTCTTTGTAGTGACTGCTATGTAGAATGGAGCACCAGGTACGTCTTTCTCGGGTAGGGATAGAATGGTAGCCTATGGTGTGAAACTTAGGGGATCTAGGTGAATGGGTCATATCATAGTTCTTTTTCGAGGGACCGTGGTGGTATCGAGACGCTTGGTGACATGTTGTAGGGTTGTGTCTTGTGGGTAAAGTTATGCAACTCTGATCAGAGTAAAACTATTCAAATTATCGTGCCCACAGTTATGGGCGAGCTGCGCAATGTTTTTTAGGATTAGTCTTATGGTTACTTAATTAATTTGTTATTTAATTCTGTTTAACCTAGTTAGCATTGGTGTAGGAGTGGTTTGGTTGGTTTTGGGACTGATGACCCTAGGTAGAGTTATTTAGTGAATGTTTAATATTGCTTTAAGATGTTCAACTAATTAGTACAACTTTTTAATCTCTACATTTTCTTTAAATGTTGTTTTTATGCAAAAGAACCATATTATGCCTTTCTTTGTTATCCCTATATATTCTTCCACTTTGTCCTTAAGCGTCTTGTTGAGTATTCAAAATACTCACCCTTGCATTCCCCTAATAAGAAGAGGAGTTCGTCAGTGATGAAGAAGGAGGAGCCTTTTGAGCTAGCCCAGTCAAGTTGCGTGTGGAGTGGAGTCATCGCTGCGTTTTACTTAGGAGTCCTTTATTTATTATAAATATTTTGAGCCTACAATCTGCCTCTGTAATAAAGTACTCTATTATGTCGTCATGAACAAGTTATGCTTTTGATTTCTAATAAATTATCTATTATGTACCTCGGCTGATTCCTAGAGGAGGGTTCTTGCTACACAATAAATCATCAGGAAATGGTTGAAATTTCCGAGCGTGATAGATAGAAATGTTCACATCTATAAAGCACGATTAATGGCAAAAGGTTTCAAATAAATTCAAGGTGTTGATTATGATAAAACATTCTCGTCCGTCGCATATTTTGATTATGAAATATTATAGATGGATGTCAAAATAACTTTCCTTAATGAAAATCTAAGTGAAGATGTGTACATGACATAGCCGACTAGTTTTGTTGATCTACAATCAGCTAGAAAGGTACGCATACTGCAAAAATCTATTTATGGATTAAAGCAAGCATCTCGGAGTTAGAATATTCATTTTGATGACGTGATCAAATGGTTTGTTTTCATCAAGAACGAAGAAGAGCCTTGTGTTTATAAGAAAGTTAGTGGGAACATACTTGTATTTCTGATCTTATATGTGAATGACATATTACTGATCAAAAATGATATACCTATGTTGGAGTCTGTTAAATCTTCGTTGAAAAATAGTTTTTCTATGAAGGGCTTAGGAGAAGCAGCATATATTATAGGTATCATGATCTATAGAGATAGATCAAGAAGGCTAATCGGAACATACGCTTCTATGCCTTTTGCTAATATGCATGTTGATGTGTTTCGCGTGATTATCTGTTAGCCACCGAGAGCAAACCCTAACCACCACCTCTTAAGCCTGACCATCTTATTGACCGCTCGAGTGCTAGTATACTACCAATCGATGTTCCACACCACCCCCTAGATGTGTGAATACCAGTAGAGACATTACTCTATTGCTTAGCTAATCGCATCGACTTTCACATCGGCATCGCTGATCGGATCAGCAATATTATTGGCATAGAGCATAAGAGGTCAGACGGGAACTGGCTGATCAGATCAGCTTCTTCCCGATCAGGTTAATTGGTCCCGATCATATAGGCACACGTATGTTGGATCGGCTCATTACTCTAACACTTCTTTCGCTACTTTGTATGTCAGCGGTAACGATCTATGATCCTTCTCTAGTAAGATATTTTGATGTATATGATAGAAAAGTTTTATTTTGAGCTAACGTGACCTTCGTGTTCCCGATAGTGCGGTTTGAAACACTGCACGTCTGCCGTGGTCAACGGCTTATGGGCGGAGCACGCACGGCAGAGGCGGCATGGCGGAGACTTGACAAGAGTCCGTGTGACACGCGCCCCTTTCGTCGGCTCGACGCATCTCCGTGGAGGCGATGGGATGGGCCGGCCAAGCCACTCGCGTTATTGGGTGTTTCTTTTTTCGAGGGATCGGAGATGTGTGGTTGGGCCTGAGTAAATGGCCCATTAGGGAGTAATACAACTGTGGCTCCTCCAACCGACTGATTAATTAAATATTTTTCTTCATCTCAAAAAAATTTATCAGTATCGTTTCAATACTGTCTCAAACTATTTTATTTTTATTTTTTTCTATATATGTTCGTGAATTAATAACTTCTATTTTAATAACATTTAACTGTCCTTTATGTATTAATTTACAATATTATTTTTATTAATAATAATAATTCTACTCTTATTACTCACTAATTTATGAACTTTATATCAAAATAAAGTTTTAAGAGACGTAGTGAGTAGATCCAAATGCAAAAAAATGCATGTTGGGTCTTTTATAGATCTTTTATAATCATTTCAATAATAATCAATTTGATCTATTTTACCGAGAAGGTATATTGTTGGAATCTGTGTAGCAAATCCGTATAGCCCTAATACGTTCCTTTTTCCATTTTTTATAGATATCCTCCTATTTTTCCTTTACGATAGGTCGAATTTCCTCGTTAGTACTTGTTTATAGGCTGGTCCAATACAAAGATAACAATTTTATTAAAAAGTAATTTATGTAATGCTTAAAAAGCGTTCGTGACATGATGAATGTAATCGATAATCCCACGCCTGTGAGTGGTGAAGAACAGTTCCAAGCAGCGGCAGAGCCAGGATCTTCCAACGGCTCAAAATATTGATGTCCAAGGAGTGGAGCAGGACAGCAGGGGAGGGGGTGCAGGCGCCGGGCCGCTCCCAAACCCATCGAATTGCCATCGATCGGAAGCGATAGCACACTAGTTCACGATCTCGATCCTGCAGGTCCCAATCTGGCGCGCTGTCGCGATCTGAAATTTTCAAAATATAAAAGTAATAAAAGCTATGAATAAAATAAAAGAAAAAAGGATTTTTAATAAAAGAAAAATAAAATGGAATTTTTCTTTAAGGAAAAGAAAGAATTTTTGAGAATACAAATTTGAGGAAGGAATTTTTGCAAATAAAATGTTGCTAGAAATTTTTGCAAAAGTCTCTAAAAATATAAAGATTTTTTCTGTAATTCTTCTGAGCTAAAAATGTATTTTTTTTTTGAATTTTGGAGGACTTTTCTAAAAGAAAAAGAATTAAAATCAAATTTTTAATTAAAAATCAAATTCCCTCTGTTTGGGCCAGCCTTTGGCTAGTCCGTTAGCGCGCTGCCTCTGGTCCAACCAGCGCCACAGGCCTAGCCGCAGCCGTGCCCGCGCGCCAACCGCTATCATGTGGGCCCCGCATGTCAGGTCGATCCCTGACCTCACGCCGCACCGCCGTGCCCTAGCGCCGTTGCGTCCCCATGAAATCTACCACCGCCGTTGTCCTAGGCCCGATCTGACCGCGCCGTTTGCATTGCCACCCCTCGCTGGCCTTTTCCCCCTGTAAATCAGGCTCGGCCCATGCCCGCAACCGCCTCCGCCACACCCGTCGCTCTGCAACCACCGCCCTACCATTGTCGGAGCTGTAGGGCTCCGGGACTCCTCTAGTCGCCCTATAAAATCGACCCCTAGGAGCTCCGCTGCCACCCTAAAACCCTAGCCACCGCTCCCAAGCCACCGATCACCATCGTCACGTGCGTCCGTGCTCTGCTGCCTCTGCCCACCTCAAGCCACCGCTCGCCGTCGCTCCAATCATCATCCATCACCTTTGACCCTGCCATCGGCTTCGCCATCACCCATTAGCCCCCGGCCGCCCCTCCGTCGAGCTCGCTGGCCCCCAGGACACCCTCGCCACTGGTGACCCGAGAAGCACCACCGCCAATTTATCGCCGTTGGTCGCTCCCATCGCCGTCGCTCGCTGTCGTTGACTTCGGTGAGTTCTCCATGCTTCGTTAATCTCGTCGGTGTCCTCACCGTCAGTCACTGGGCCACCGTTCACCGGTGACCATTGGTCCCTGAGCCGCCACCACCCGTTGCCCCGGCGTGGCGCCGACGTGGCCACCGCATTAGCGCCACGTCAACACTACCTCGACCGCCCTCGCCCGCATGTCGCCATATGGCTGTCACGTGGCAGATGTGGTGCATGCATGCGTTCGCCCTCTACTGATGCAATAATCTGTATTTTCCTTTAGAAAAATAATTTAGTATTGCGTCATAAGTCGATTTTAATTTCAGAAAATCCAGAACAGTGCTCTAAACTTTAAAAATTTATAACTAATTCATTTTAACTCCAAATTTAACCATTCAAATTGCATAATTTTTCTAAAATTGAGCTCTATCTAATAAAAATACTTTGATAGACCGAATGGTTGATCTATCATACTGTTTTGATTTATTTGTATTCTTCTGTATTGTCGTATAGTCTCCAAAGTCCCAGAAGAGCCTGTATACGTCGAGGAAGCACCTATTTTCATCCCTGTTCAGCAAGGCAAGTCATTTTAGTGCTTTCATTAATCATGTTGAGCCCATATTTAAAGCTATGATTTACTTTAAAATTATATTTATTTTAGAATGTCATCAGGAAAGGAATAAACCTGCTTGTTTAGCCTCCTATTGTTAAGTACCTTTTCCTTGATTACCTTGGGACTAATAATTTGACCAGAATTAAATCCTTATTATGATTTATCTAGAAAGCTTAGGATTGCTTAGCCCTACTTAGTAACTAGCATCACTTAATTATGCTCACTAATCGCTACTCGTACCTTAATTCTGCTTTATTTGTTTCATGGCTACTTGCAAAATTGGTTTATGGTTAATTCCGCTAAAATTTAATTAAGGTGGGTTGTGAGTACTTGGTTTTGCTAGTCATACTCATGGCACTTAAGGACTGGTTCACGAGCCGCCTGTTGCAGTGCTTTAACAGCACTTACCACAAGCCAGCATGGGTAATGGTCTGACTTATAGCCTAGGGATTCCAAGTGGAGCATCAAGACCGTCGGTAGCCCTATACTCTTTGTAGTCTCTGTTATTACTGGATTAGAGAGCCAGGGGCATCTACGCCAGGGTATCAGGATAGATGGCCACCTGAGGTACGAAGCTTAGAGGATCGAGGTAAAAGGGTCTTATCATAGCTTTTTCTGAGGTACCGTGGTGGTATCGAGGTGCATGGTGACATGTTGTAGGGCTATGTCTTGTTAAGGAGCCATGGTGAAGACTGTGGGCCTCATGGCTCTGAGATGATGAGTGATTGCAACAGTGGCAAATTGAAGCCCTCCGAAAGGAGGCAAGGTGAAGTCCTCCGAAGGGAGGCCCTCCGAAGGGAGGCAAGGCGAAGCCCTCCGAAGGGAGGCAAGGGAAAGTCCTCCGAAGGGAGGCAAGGCGAAGCCCTCCGAAGGGAGGCACTTCGAAGTGGAGCTCTCCAAAGGGAGGGACTTCGAAGGGATGATGACTTGCCGTGGCGTTGGCCATGTGTGACTCAGGTAAACGAACGGATGGTCGTCGGGCTGAAGGAGCTGCGGGATCGTGGTGGTCCAATTCGGATACATGGCGCAAGGGCGGCAAGCGCTTTGATGGCTTTGGCTCAAAACCGTCAACCTCACAAAGCCCCGGTGAATTTTTGGCTGGCACTTGGAGTGAAACCATAACCAAGCTTACGTGATGCGAAGCTCTGACAAAGTTTACGCAAAGCAAAGCCGTGATGAAATCTGCGTGCTGCGAAGCTCCGATAGAGTCTGTGCGATGCGAACCCATAACGGAGTCTATGCTATGCGGAGCATCGAATAAAATGTTAAAGTAGAATTTTCTTTTCTGCCCTTTGGCGCTGGGTCTGAATCTTATAAACCCTAGAGGTAGTTCGGGCTTTTGTCTGGCCTGCCTAGCCTATATAAGAGTAGGTGGGATACTCTCTAGGGCAGTGCGCTTACACAAAAGCTCTCTTAAGAACCTTCTGCTCTAGCCGCCACTGCTCCCGAGACCTAGAGTCCACAATCAGAGAGAGAGAGCTGTGTTCTTTTGTATTCAATTCTTGCAATGAAATCAATGCTTTTCCTTTGCTGATTTTTGTGCTAGATCTGTACTCTATCCCTCTCCTCTGCTACTGGTTATCTTTGAGCAGATTTGTTTTGAGTTCATTTTGTTCATTTTTGTCATGAATGAACTTGGTTCTTGATGTGCTTCGGAAATGCTTTGTAGTGGATGTTCCATTCTTGCCAAGTGCAAAGTTGTAGGAATTCACCAGCAAGATCTACCGAAGCTCTCTATTCTTGCGAAGCTTTTATTTCTGCCATGATCTATTGATTCAAAGTGCTCCTTATTGGCTCTGCTGTGGAAAACGCTTTACTTCTTTATGCGGACCACCCAAGAGTTCACGAGCTGAGATCTAATCGGAGTCACTTGTGTAGTTGTGATTGTGTTGAAGTCTTAGTGGCCATCGGAGCCCTCTAGCAAGAACAGAGGCTTTCTGAAATATTAATGAAAAGGCATATGATTGAAGCCATTTTTCTGTTG
>KE372759.1:16509-40911 GCA_000418225.1 Zizania latifolia | reverse complement strand
CCTCTTGCATGCCATGTGTTTGATTCAATGTCTACAAGTACTTGATTTTCATATTGCACTATAAATGTTTTATCTATGTGTTCTAGTGCATGTCAAGTGTTTGTTGATTTGCCTAAGAGGTTCCGGAATGTACTTTATCTGTTTGATGAATTGTCAATGAAGTCGCACACCAAGTGTTCGATCATTTGCGCATGAGTGCTTTGTACGTGTCTTTTTCTATCGAACGTTCGTTGCACTCGTGGATACATTTCGATTGATCGTTTAACACTTGTCTTTACGTTGAGCGATTCTTTTCAGCGATTGTCTTTTGGTGGAGATTGTATCAACTTGCCTTGAGTGAATATTTTAGCACAGCCTTGCGCTGAGTCTCTTGAAGCCACTCGCAAGTTTGATACAAGGAGTTGAGGAGTTTTTGTTTTTATCTGTGTTTTTATTTTGCACTCATTCACCCCCCTCTGGTCGCTAGTTTCGGTCCTACACTTTTATCTTTTTTAGATAGTTTTTGATAA
This sequence comes from Zizania latifolia, assembly GCA_000418225.1. Classification (NCBI taxonomy): domain Eukaryota; kingdom Viridiplantae; phylum Streptophyta; class Magnoliopsida; order Poales; family Poaceae; genus Zizania; species Zizania latifolia. Next base: position 40,402 of record KE372759.1, on the reverse strand, counting down.
CAAATAGTTCATCAACAACTTGAGAAAGCATGATAGTACCAATAGCAAAACAAGATTTATTCTTGATAATTTTATCATTGAGCTTATGAAGAGTAGAAGCATAAACATCTCTTAATACAATAATTTCATATTGTGAAGAGTCACATGATTTGCATGAATCATCATCAGGAATGAAAGACTTGAGCCTATCAATTTCATGTTTCTTAGCTTTCTTATTGTATTTTATCAATTTATTATCAAGATGGACAACAGCACGAGCTAAATCATTATAAGTAGGTTTTACCTCATTTTCATTGCTGTAGTGTTCATCCTCACTGGAGCCTACCATGTCACATGCCATAAGACATATTTCAGTGAGATCATTCTTTTGGTCTTTGCCTTCATCTTCACTTACATCACTCATTGACTCCATATCACTCATATCAACTTGATCGAGGGCAGCAAGGATTCGATGCACCATCATTTTGTTGTTGCGGTTCTTTATCTTACCTTCTTTGGATGGGCGCTTGCTGTCCTCCTTGTCTTCTTTTGACGATTTCTTGAGCTTCGGACAGTTGACACGAATATGGTTTGTCTCACCACATTCAAAGCACCAAATAGGACTATCTCTTCTTTTGTTTCTTACATTGTTCAAACTTTAGCAACTTTCATAGAAAGCAAGGCCAAGTCCTCTTCTACAAACTGCTCAAATTGTTCATCAGATATGACATTTAAAGCTGATAAAGAAACACTCGAACATGATACAAAAGAAGACTCATTAGAAGGTGAAGAAACTAAAGCCATTAACTTAGAAGAAATCTTGCATGAAAATACATTCAATTCATGAGTTTTTAATTTCGAATAAAGAGTGTCCGAAGTAAGAGTAGTCATATCTACCGACTTTTGAATTGAAGTAACTTTCATCTCCCAAACCGACATATCAAGCCCACAAAGTAAATATCTAGCAATTTTAGAATCAGTATAATTAGTAACATAAGAAGAATCAACTGAACGAAGATTGCTAAGAATTTTTTTAAAGCGAGCAAAATATTCATCCAAGGTCTCACCAGGTTTCATCTTAAATTTCATGTATTCTTTCTTGACATGTTTTTGTGCACTTCCTTGATTGTAGAGGAGCCTTGATGATAGGCACAAAGAATATTCCATATCTCATGCGCAGAAGAAAAATGAGAAATACAATCAAAATCAGAACGTCCAACACCATTGATAATCAAGTTTCGAGCTGTGTAATTTGCTTCAAAAGCAGTCTTATTAGTGTCATTAACTTCATTATTAGTAGGTGGATCATATGGTTTAGAAACCTTTTTCCATATGTCAAAACCCTGTGACATGATATAAGCATCCATCTTAGTTTTCTAAAACTAAAAATCAATTCTATCAAAATTATAAGGCTTAGTCGAAAACCTCTCGGATACCATGATGATTGTTTAAATAGGTTAAAATCAAAACAAAATAGAAACCAGGCTCTGATACCAATTGTAAGATCAAAATATACTAACAACGGCAACCAGAGGGGAGTGAACGGTTGCAGTACCCCAAGAAACAACTAAAACAAAATCAGAAAACTAAATCTTGAGGGGTCTAGAAATTTCTCGAGGGTTATGGAAATTTCCCGAGGAGTTTCCAGATGGCTCTGCAAATTTCCCGAGGGCTTCTCGAGAGTTGAAAATAGCCTGACCAAGGTACGGTAAAATGAGCGTAACTTTAAAACCGTAAGTCAGATTGATCTGAAATTTCATCACAATAAACTAGACTTCAGTACAAAACTTTCTCAAGTAGTTTCGTTCAAATCAGAGTTCTCAATCAAAAGTTATGATTCTTGGGATTTTCAGCAATATAAAAACAAAGCAGATCCGATCCAAAAATTAAAACCTTAATTACTCCTAAAATACGAGGAATTAACCAATGAAACTTTCTAGACTTCTTTCTCAATGTCCTAGCAAGGTTTTGGATGAATCAATTCAAATTAAATCACAAGTAATAGTGAAATCATAGAATAGGTCAAAACGATGCAAATCGATGAACATTAAGAAGAAAGAACGTGATATACCACTCCTTGAAGCTTGAAGATTAATCTTTATTGCATAAGAGTGTTACAAGGTGCATCCAAAGCTCCCTTCTCCAAATCACAAACAAAGCCCATGATGGATGAGCAAAAGGCTAAACCCTAATTTTTCTCTCTTCTTCGATACATATTTTGCTCTGCCCTCCAGTCTATTTATAACCACTCATGGTTGCCACCGCGAGCCATAAAATTAACAACTTTTGAAATTCTAATCCAACTAGGAATCCATATCTCTTACAAATCCTTAAATCCTAACTCCTTCTGAATTTTCCTCTGTTTCCATATTTGCACGCACCCTGCGTACGCCATATGGAAACCTCTCTTTCCATATTCGCACAAATCCTATATATGACATATGGAAACCTCATATTCATGTGCCACATCCTCTAGCTCGAGCGTCCTGTATGACATTCTTGATCATTCTGAACCTCAGCTCCTCCCCGAGCCTAGCTTCGATCTTGTCATCCACCAAGACTCGCCCTCAAGCAATGCCTGCACATGAACAAACCAAGAAACCCTTTTTCCCGAGCACAAGTTCTTTCTAACTTGACTCAATCATTCTAATCAATCATAAACATCGTGAATTTATTGAACAAAAAATTAAAGCATATGATCCGACTCGAACATCAAAAGTCCGAGTGATCTAAAATCCCAAGGTTGAAATTCTCCCGGGTGCTGAATTCTCTCGAGGGCTGAATTCTCTCGAGGGCTGAATTTCACGAGTGCAAAATGCTGAGTGCCTGACAAGAGTGCTCAAACCAATTTGTTTATCACTTATCAATGATCATGCACATGATCTCACACAAGAGTTGGCTACTAATTTGATTCTTTAATTCCTGCTATCAAGTTTTGAACCATTCATACTGAATTATCATATGAATAGCATGGACAAAACCTTAACAGAACTGTATAGGATGCTGAAAACTACCGAGGAAAGCATTAAAAAAAACAACAATCATGTGATGATGTTTCAGAAAGGCAAGAAACAGTCCCGCGTCAAGAAATGTGCTATCAAGAGGAAATAGACTCCCGATGAGATCGCGAGCAATTCTAAGACAAAAAAGACAAGAAAGGGGCGGCTCAAATGCAGTTTGCTTTTACTGTAAGGAGACAGGTCATTGAAAGAGGAACTGCAAGAAGTACTTGGAGGATCTCAAGAAGAAGGGAAGTATGACTTCTGCTTTAGGTATAAATGTTGTAGAAATCAATCTTGCTACTTCATCTACTAATTCTTGGGTATTTGATACCAGATTGGTGGCTTACATTTGCAAGTCGTTGCAAGGGTTGAGAAGAAGTAGAAGTCTGATTAGAGGTGAAGTGGATCTTTGTGTGGACAATGGAGCAAGAGTTGCTGCGGTTGCTATCGACACCATGCCATTGTCTCTTCCTTCAGGATTAGTTTTGAAATTAAATAATTGTTATAGTATTCTATCTCTGTCTAAAAACATTATTTCTGCTTTATGTTTGCAAGCAGAAGGTTATGACTTTAGATCAATGAACAATGGTTGTTCTCTTTATTTCAAAGAAATATTCTATTGTCATATTCCATTGGTGAATGGATCATACGTTTTAAATCTTGAAGAATCTCACGTCTCATGGATCATGGGTATAGAGATACCAACTCAATAACACGGACATATGTTAGAGAATATATGTTGGATAGACCCACTATGAGGCACTATTAAGATTCCATATATCATCAGTTGGTCTCAATAGTGTTTATGTAAAGTCTTTAGACCTGAGATCATTATGGTTCCCAACATGCATAGTATCTTTCTTTGGGACTACTAAACGCTATTCCATGTAGTGGGATGTGAGTGATCAATATGGAATTTGCCCCTCCTTACAGAGAGGTATCTCTAGGCCCCTCGATGTAATGGATTATGAAAATACATGGCCATGACGACGTGAATAAGGAGTTAATCACAAGTTATAATCCAATACGGATATTGAGAGAGCGATTGGGCTATTGATAGGGTGGCACAAATCTCACCTTATGCTCGATCAATATCGTGAAGTAAAGGGACATATACATGAGATCATTACAAGGTTCAGCCGATATGATCTTTACATATACTTAGGTTAATATGCCTTGCTAGAGGCTGCTATTAATAGAGTACTAGAAAGGAGTTTCCATACATTAATCAGGCTATACGTGAACCTGCAGGGTCACACACTTAACGGGTTGGAACACTGGATTCGAATAGGATTCAAATTGGGCTCAATTTGGATAGAGATCCAAATGGTTTGGATAGAGATCATAACAGATTAGATAGGGATCCGAGTAGAGTCCTGGATGGGCCTAGATGGGCCTAAGCTAGGATGTCTACATATATGAGGGTGTAGGGCACAAGGGAAAAAGGTTGTTCCTATTGCTAATCGCATGTTGATGTGTCTTGCGTGCTAAGTTGTTAGCTACCAATAGTAAACCCTAGCCACCACCTCTCGAGCCTGACCACCACGTCGATTATCCAGGTGCGCTAGTACACCACCCGCCAGCGTTTCCATCCTAGACATGTAGATACCAATAGAGGCGTTGCTATTCTACTTTGCATCGGTGTGACCGATAGGCATCGACATCAGTGCTGCTAATTGGATCGGTGGCATCATCGGCTGCTTCTCAAGGATATTGTGTCATTGGGCGAAGGCTTCTTGAGGACGTTGAAGGTTTCTTGAGGACGCTGATCGGCTTCTCGACTACATTGGCGCGTGTATGTTGGATTGACTCTGTACTCCAACTCTTCTTCCACTACGGTGCGTGCCTAGTGGTAATGATCTATGGTCCTTCTCTTTGCAAGATATCCTGGTGTGTGCGATAAAAAATTTTTGTTTTTAGGTAGCATAACATCCATGTTCCCCAACCATTGAGTTGGTATCTTCATATCCATGATCTATGAGACATGATCATCAATCAATACACATGCTGATATCAGTCATATCTGTTCTATATATGTCTTAAAACCAATTAGGGATCATTTAGAAATAGGTACATTACGAGTCTCATGAACAAGTAACGTACTTGTTGATTCATAATGATAAAGTCTATTTTTTAAGGAACAGTATAACATTTCATAAACATAGTATGTGTCATGCCTAGAAATTCCAACTATTTTCTGATGATTTATTGTGCAGAAAGAATCATCGTCCAGGAATCACCCGAGGTACACAATAGATAATTTATTGGAAATCGAAAGCATAGTTGTTCACGATGACATAATAAAGTACTTTATTATAGAGGCAGCATTGGAACCTCAAACACTAATTATTGAATAGATAAATGACTCCTAAATGACATAGCGATGACTCCACTCCATAGGCAAACTTGACTGGGTCAGCTCAAAAGGCACCTCCTTCATCATCGCTAACGAACTCCTCTTCTGATGGTAGGGAATGCAAGGGGTGAGTATTTTGAATACTCAATAAGTCATCCAAGCGGAACATAAAGAATGCATAGGGATAACAAAGAGAGACATAATAAGATTCTTTCGCATAAAACAACATTTAACGAAAGATAGATTTTCCAGAAGTTAATCTAATTAAGTTAAAACCTTAAAACAGAATTATACATTCATGGAATAACCCTATCGAGGGTTAATAGGGCCAAAACCCAAGAAAACCACTCTAAACTAGAGTTAACCAGATTAAACATAACTAAACATCAGATTAATTAAGTAACAGTAGGACTAATCACAAAAAACATTACGCAGCTTGCCCTTAACTGTGGGCACAGCTATTCGAATTGTTTTACTCTAATCAAAGGTGCACATCTTTACCCACAAGACACAGCCCTATATCATGTCACCATGCACCTCAACACCACCACGGTACCTCAAAAAAGAGTTATGATACGGCCCTTTTACCAAGATCCTCCAAGCTTCACACCCCAGGTGGCCATCCTTCTAGATGCTCCATCATAGATGCCCCTAGCACTCCAATCTTACAGTAGCAGAGACTTTGAAGACTATAGGGCTACTGGTAGTCTATAGGTCGCACCGTTGCCCACGCTGGCTTGTGGTAAGTGCTGTAAGGCATTGCAATCGTAGCTCATGAACTGGTGCTTAACTGTCATGAGTACGGCTAGCAAAACCACATACTCACAACCCACCTTAGTCAAGTTTTAGTGGAGTTAATAATGAACCAGTTCACATGTAAACATTAATTCAATAAACCAGCATTAAGATAACAGGTGGCATTAATGAGCATAATTAGGTGACACTAGTTTCTAAGCAGGGCTATGCAAATCCTAGTTAATCTAGTCAAATCATAATAGGGACCTAACTGGTCAAATTTTAGTCCCAAGGTGATCAAGGAATAAGGTGTAGCAACATGAGGCAATATTAAACAGGCTAAACCCTTCCCGATGACATTTGAAAGTAAATGCAACATTTGAAAGAAATCATAGCTTCAAACATGGGTCCAATCATGATCGAAGGATTGACTTAGATTACTTGCCTTGCTATACAAGGATGAAAACAAGAGCTTCCTCGATGTGTCGGGGATATGACCCCTAGGTAACCCGTAGTTGGGCTTATCAGACCGAATTAAGGGCAGGCCAAGACCAGCATTGCCCGTTCGGTATGGCCCATGAGCAGGGGTTTGATTCTGATAAGGAAAGTTGAGTCCTTATCGGATAGTTAAGCCCTTGATATGATATCAAGAGATTTATTTGTACCAGAATCCTTGCAATTAGGGATTTAGCACTCGAGTTTGGTAGGCAATCCAAGTTCTACTTGGATTGAATTCTGGGTTGTTGGGCTCACCTCCTAAGTATATAAAGGAGGTGAGAATCCCCCAGAGGCATCCAATCTCGTTTATTCACATCATCTAGTTATCTAGCTCCACCATATTTTTCTTGTTTTTAACGTCTCAAGCCTCCATAGTTTGATTATGTTGTATTGTAAGATCCATCATCATAGTACATAACAAAACACTGGACATAGTGCTATTATCCTCTAGGAGGCCTAAACCAGTATAAACCTTGGCTCTTATGTTTTAGAGCCGACCATCGGGTTCGAAGACATTGCGCTTCCCTTACACACATCTAATGACCACCTCGGGTACCCCCTTGGGTGTACTGATCGGTGATTCATCGACAGTTGGCGCGCTAGGTAGGGGATAATGTCGCTTTCGCCAGGATCCGATGGCACCTCCTTTGGATTTTCTCGTTCCCACCAGCTCCATCTTCGTATTCGAGAGCCTGACGTATGTCAGAGATCTGGCAGGACGGCTCATCTTATTGGGCCGCTCGACAAGGTGGACAGACGGACAAGATGCACGGCTGGGTCGTCTTAGGGATCCCGCTAGCCACGAGCACTACATCATCTTCTCTGGCAAGAAAGGTCAGATGGTTCAACGCCGATGGGCAGAGACTAGGCGGCTAGACAAATTTAAAGATAATCGGTGGTTCCCGGTCAATCTGGAGCTATAACGAGCGAAAGTGCTAGCTCAGGCGATAGCAACTCAGATCAACACCCCAGCTCCAGCTCCGACCCGACCACCGACCCCTCCCCCAAAAGACAAGGAGGGTGATGGTCAAGACCGATACGACCATCGCATAGAAACCCACCTGTTGACAGCCCGCACAGCGACCACTTACTACCACCACTGCTAGGAAGATAGAACAGGCAAGCTGACAATCAAGGCAACCTCAAAAATAGCTGCAGCAGTATTGGTAGCAGCGCCGATCATGACGATTCGACTGAAGGTCACAACGCCCACAATCACAGAAGAAGCAGAAGCTGAGACGACCATGGCGGCTTTCCCGCATTCACTTGAAGCCTAAGGCAAGTCAGGTGGTCGAAGTCCTTCTGCCCAACGGGAATTAAACCGTATGATGGTAAAACAGATCCCATGTAGTGGCTATGACTCTACTACACCGCCATTCGTATGGTTGGGGGAGATAAAGAGGTCATGCCTAACTACCTTCCAGTCATGCTCTCCTCGTCTGCCAACAACTGGCTCTCAAGCTTACCCCAGAACTCTATCGACTCTTGGGCGCAACTCCGTTAGACCTTCATCGACAACTATCAAGGAATGTGGCTGAAGCCTGGGACTCGATACGACCTACAACGACTGTGACAAAAGGAGGATGAGATGCTCCATAGCTTTATCCAAAGGTTCTCACAAAAAGGACTACGGTCGTGGACATCGACGAGCGGGACATCATCAATTGTTTCATTGACGCCCTACACCACTCTTTCAAGTTGCATGGGGCCCTCTTAAGAAAGAAGCCAAAGACTATAGCCCATATGATCTCTATTGTAGAAAGCTACGCTGACTGTGAAGATGCTCGAAGGGAAAAGATAGAGAAATCACGCCACGAGAGTCGATCTCGTCGAAATAGAGACGACCATCCTTGATCCCCTCGATGAGAGGATGACCAATCGTGATCCTCTCGATGCAAGCAAGGGCAAAAAAGAAAGACAGAGAGAACTGTGGTAGCTGCCTATAGTTCACGACGCTAGGAAGATGAGGCCATGTTGGAGGAACTCCACAAACCCTGCCCGTTTCACCCAAAGGGCAAACATACCATGCGCAAATGCTATTCTTTATAAGATGTGCTCGCTAAAGAATCCCGTGGTAATCCCCGCCAAGGCAAAAGATGCCGTGACAATGATGATGCCCCGAGGAAGGATAGTCAGCCTCAAGGCAACAACGATTTCTAGGAGCCTCGTAAGATAGTGAATATCATCTTCGGAGGCCCCACGTCAGCCGAGACTAAACAGCAACAAAATATTCTAGACTGACACATCAATGCCACTAGGTTTGAGGAAATCCAACAGTTGCGGTGGTCGAAAGTCCTAATCACCTTCTCTCGAGATGACCAATGGACGAATGTCCCAAAGACCGGGCGTTGGCTGCTGGTTGTTGACCCTGTGATACTCCAAGTACGTATGAGGCGGGTCTTGATCGATGGAGGAAGTGGACTCAACATCCTCTTTCGCCAATCCCTCACCGATCTTGGCATCTTAGTTGATAGCCTCCAAAAAGAGGACAACTTCCTGTTTTATGGTATTATACCCAGGCAAAGCTCGATACCACTTGGCTCAATAACTTTACTGGTTATGTTTGGCTCTCGAGACAATTATTGGACCAAACACATCACCTTCTGGGTCACAAAATACAACATCCTATTTCACGCCGTCCTCGAAAGGCCATCCATAGCCAAGTTCATGGCCATTGGACACTACCCGTATTTGGTGCTCAAGATGCTGGGTCCTAGTGGAGTTATCACTGTTCGAGAAAACATCAACACCTCTCATGTATGTGAGAAAGACGGTCTCTCCCTAGCTGAGGCTGTCGACCTATCGGCTCGAATGGAGGAAATCGTCAGGCAAGTCCAAGCACATCCTCCAGCCAAGGCACCAACCGCTTCGGGGATCTCCCCCACACTAAGAAGATCGCCCTCTTTGACCTGACCCAACAAAGACCGTAACCATCGGGGCAAGACTTGATCCCAAATAGGAAATCACGCTCGTTAGCTTCCTGCGCTATAATATGGATATCTTTGTATGAAAGCCCTCTGACATGGCTAAGGTTCCTCGGGAGCTGATCAAGCATGAACTCCACGTATATCCAACTGCCAAGCCGATAAAGCAGAAGCTATGGAGGTTCGCCCAAGATAGGAAAGAGGATCAAAGTCAAAATCGCCCACCTCCTAGCAGCCAGGTTCTTCTGTAAAATTTACCATCCCGAATGGCTCGCTAATCTAGTCCTGGTAAGAAAGAAGATAGGACAATGGCGAATGTGCGTCGACTACACTGACCTAAACAAACACTGTCTGAAAGATCCTTTTGGGCTACCTCGGATAGACCAAGTCATTGATTCAATGGCAGGATGCTCCCTACTATGCTTCCTCGACTGCTACTCCGATTATCACCAAATCAACCTTAAAGAAGAAGACCAGGAGAAAACATCCTTCAGTACACCTTTTGGAACATACTGTTATACAACCATGCCCTTCGGCCTCAAAAACACAGGAGCAACATATCAGCGAGCCATCTAGCTATGTCTCTCAGAGCAGATCGGCCATAACATCGAGGCATATGTCGACGACATGGTCATAAAATTCAAAGAAGGAGACAACCTCATCAGCGACATCGCTAAGACATTCATCAACTAGCGAAAGTTTCGATGGAAGCTTAACCTAGAAAAGTGTCTTCAGTGTACCATCCAGGCAACTACTCCGGATCATCGTCAGCAACCGGGGCATTGAGGCCAATCCAGATAAAATAGCGGCAATAATGAAGATGGAAAAATCCAACAATGCCAAGAAAGTCCAGAAGCTCACCGGTTGTATGACAGGCCTCGGGAGATTTATCTCTCGTCTAGGGGAAAGAGGAGCTCTTCTTCAAATAATAGAAAGGGAGGAAAGTTTTCAATGGACAGTCGAGGCCGATGAGGTATTTTTTGCACTAAAGAAATTTTTGACCTCACCACCAATCCTTTCGGCTCCAAATCCAGAAGAGGTTCTCCTCCTCTACATCGCCGCCATGACTAATGTCATCAGCACAGCCGTAGTAGTTGAATGGCCCGAAGAGGGACATGTCTTTCCAGTCCACAGGCCGATATACTTCATATTAGAAGTCCTCGGCCTATCAAAAGCAAGGTATTCACAAGTACAGAAGCTCCTTTACGCCGTCTTGCTCACCGCTCAGAAGTTGAAGCATTACTGCCAAGCCCAAAAGATCGTGGTCGTAACAGAATATCCTCTAGATGATATACTCCACAATCGAGATGCCATAGGGCGAATCATAAAGTGGGACATTGCGATGGGAGAATACATGATGGAATTCCACTACCGTACCACCATAAAATCACAAGCTCTGACTGACTTCGTTGTCGAGTGGACCGAGATACAACTACCCCTGAGCTGAGAAGAAAAAGAATACTGGACAATGTACTTCGATGGCTCTCAGCATAGACGACGCAAGAATTCTCCTCATATCCCCAAAAGGAGAAGAGCTGTGTTATGTACTATAGCTGCTGTTTAAAGCTTCAAACAACATGGTAGAATATGAAGCCATGATACACGGCCTCTGGATATCTATATCCCTCAGAGTAAAATGGCTCATGGTTTATGGAGACTCCAAGCTAGCTATTAGCCAAGTCAATAGGATTGGTCTTGCACCAGTGACAAGATGGATGCCTATTGCGCTGAGGTCCATAAACTCGAAGGCAAGTTCTTTGGCCTAGAGTTTCATCATATTCCCCGTGACGATAATTCGTCAGCTAACGCCCTAGCCCACCTTGGTTCTTCTTGGGCAATGGTCTCCAAAGGCATGTTCATCTAAGAGCTCACCAAGCTATCAATTAAGGACAAAATGCTAGCCCATCAACGACCACATTCTAAAAGGCATAGTTCCCGAAGACAAGACCCAAGCCAAACGACTAATGAGACGAAGCAAGCAATACGTAGTCATCGGGGATAAATTATACAAGCACACGGCTTCAACAAGGGTACTCCAAAAGTGCATCTTACCGAGTGAGGGCCTCAAAATCCTTAATGAAGTTCACGCAAGGGCTTGTGGCAATCATGCTGGGTCAAGGATGCTGGTCGATAAGGCATTCTGATCAGGCTTCTATTGGCTGACAGCCAATAGCGACACCAAAGAATTAATCAAAAAGTGCACAGGCTACCAATTCTCCAGCAAGCAAAGCCACCTCCCAGCCTAAGCCCTTCAAACAATCCCACCAACTTGGCCCTTCGCTTGCTAGGGACTCGATATGGTTAGACCTTTTCAAAAGGCTCCCTAGGGTATCGACCGGCTCTTGGTAGCCATCGAGAAGTTCACCAAGTGGATAGAAGTCATGCCTCTGAAGAACTGCATGGTCAAAAAAGTGTCACAATTCATTGAAGGAATCACTTATCGGTTTGGCGTCCCGAACCAAATAATAACCGACCTTGGGACTCAGTTCATAGTAAGCGATTTCTAGGATTTTTGTGAGGAACGATTGATCGAGGTCAAGTATGCGTAGGTCGCCCACCCTCGAGCTAATGGACAGTGCAAGCATGCCAACGGGATGATCCTCTAAGGTTTAAAGGCCTGAATCTTTGATCCTTTGCAGAAGTACACCAGGAAGTGGCTCCAAGAACTACCCACAGTACTCTAGGGTCTCCGCATGTAGCCAAACTAGGGCATGGGACTGACACCCTTCTTCCTGGTCTACGGCTCTAAAGAAATCATCCCGAGTGATATGTTACATAACTCTCCCCGAGTTCAATATTACGATGAAGAAACTACAGAGCAAACAAGGGCTGAAGGCATCAACTCCATCAAAGATGCCCAGATAGCAGCCACAGTACAGTTAGATCAGTATCAACAAGCCCTTCAGTGATACCATGATCGCAATGTGCAAAATAGAAGCTTCAAAGTAGATTACTTGGTGCTTCGCCGAGTACAATCAACCATCGGGATGTACAAACTCTCTGCCCCCTGGGAAGGACCATTTATTATCTCCGAAGTAGCAAGACCAGGGGCATACAGACTAATGTAAGAAGACGGGCAAACAGTACCAAACTCCTGGAATATTGAGCACCTTCGTCGGTTTTACGCCTAACAGTATTTTGTTAAATAACCTTTCTCGATGATACATGTCTAGGCACTCGTCGATCTCATGGCACCGTTTCTTCATTGACCCTGCCGACTACCTCCCCCCAAACATGCAATTGGGTCAGGAAGGGGTCAGCCCTCGGGCTATACACCCGCACTCGAGCATTACTCTCGTTGACCTCACCGACTACTTCCCTAATAGACATGCACCTGGGTCAGGAAGGGGTCAGCAATTAGGCTATACTCCCACAGTCGAGCATTATTCTCGCCGACCTATGCCGATTACATCCTCCTCTGCGTTGGGCACCAGATGGCCACCGTGCATGCAACCAGATCGGGAAGAGGGTCAACTCTTTAGTCGTACACCCACAATCATGCATCTTGAAGAAGTTGCCGACCCATGCCAGTTACATCCTCTCCGTGTTGGGCGCCCTATGGCTACCATGCATACAACCGAACCTGAGAGAGGGTCGACTCTTTAGTCATACACCTAAAATGACATCTTTGAAGAACTCGTCCAACCATGCAGACTACATCCCCCTCTCAGTTCGGTGATATATGGTCTCCATGCACACAACCGGACTCGGGAGAGGGTCAGCTGCTTAGCCACACACCCACAGTCTCGCATCTTCATCGACTTCGCCGATATACACTGTGTGGGTGGTAAAAAACACACGACGAACGGTACACGATGAATAAAATAAATTCAAAAGCACATTTATTTCTCAAGGACTAATCTTTTATAGGGGCCAGATTACTTCAAAGAAGGGGACACAGCGATAAGTATGCTACTTCAAAGAAGGGGACGCAGCCTCCTTCGATCAAAAATAGAACAAAAAATGCCACGACGGCCAGAGACAGCATTCTGCAAAGCAAACACGACCGCCATGAGCACCAAGGATTTCGGGGCCTGCCTCTATGGTAGTAGTGACTCCGCTCAATCCTCATCTTCACCAAAGAAGATAGTAATTGACCCTAAGAGACCAGCACAAAGGGAGAGCAGTATTGACTCAGCCTCGACGGTGGGGTCAGAAACCGTCCCAGGGTGCCTACGTCGACGGACATCTCCAACTCCTCCCGCATGATCGAGCCTCTACCTTGGCATCCAGACATCAAGACAGGCAGCACAAGAGCACCGGATGATATCATGTTAGTGGAAAAACCCACACCATGGAAGGGTCTCGAGAAGGATATGACATTCTGCTACAATGCCAAGAGTCATGCACCATACAAATGAAGGCAGAACAAATTCACACAAGGATTAATATAATAAATGAACCCAAAAGTTTGAGACCAGAGTAGCCAGTTTTGTGGCCAAGCCAGCACATCGTGGATTCATGGAGCAATAAGCGACATCAATAACCTCTCCCTTGTAGGTATGAAGAAGAAGGAATCTCAAAATAGAAGAAACAGAGCTAAGGGGGCGACTTGTTGTGAGACTCAGAGGGAGGAAGACGCTGGCTTAAATAGAGGCGTACCCTCAACTACCCACACCAGTGGCTACGACAAACACCGCTTCTATTGCCACACACTTTATGGTGAAGGCAAAGCAGTTCTCACCGCCTTATCTCCGCCAGTGCTCTGCATATTGCGCGTGGCTCCGTCAGAGACAGGACGTCTTTTTAGCCTTTTTGTCTACCATAAATTAACCATGGATGGGAGAAGGGATTATGAAGCAGGCTTTTTGGCACACTAGGTGGAGTCTACGACGGTTGAGATCTCTTGTGCTGGTAGGCCTCATACTTGAGGGCTCACACGTACTCGAAGACTCTTCCGCTCGAGGGCTCATATGCGCTCGAAGATCTTCATGCTCGGGGGCTCGCTCACGCTCAAGGACTCTAGTGCTCGAGGGCTCGCCTGACCAGAGACATGAGCTCTCGGGACCTGTGTCCTTGAGAACTTGCAGGCTCGATGAACCTCGATCTCCCGGGCATATAGGCGGATGAGGACCCGGGTAGCTGGACGTGGACTTATTCGAAGATTCAAGACCAACTTCCTTCCAGTTCATCATAGATTTTTTCCCTTAGCCATGACCTTTTCTAGCAAGGTCTCAATGACAACAAGACAAGATCGAGAAGCAAATTTTCAAAGGATTATTTTCCTACAGGATATTCTTGGACCCTCGAGCTAAATATTCCATTTAACTCGAGGCTCGGGAGCTACACCGTGTGGGTGCACCTATGCGATGCACCTCACACAAAAAAGGAGATCAAAGGCTTTTTCAAAGACATCAAGGCTCGGCAAAGATGTTGAAGTTCTAGATTAAAAGTTTGATTCTGATAAGGAAAGTTGAGTCATCGGATTGTTAAGCCCTAGATATGATATCAAGAGATTTATTTATACCAGAATCTTTGTAATTAGGAATTTAGCACCCGAGTTTGGTAGGCAATCCAAGTTCTACTCGGGATAGAGTCCTAGGTTGTTGAGCTCACCTCCTGAGTATATGAAGGAGCTGAGAACCCCCCAGAGGCATCCAATCTCATTTATTCACATCATCTAGTCATCTAGCTCCACCATATTTTTCTTGCTTTCGAAGTCTCAAGCCTCCATAGCTTGATTATGTCATATTGCAAGATCCATCATCATAGTACACAGCAAAACACTAGACGTATTGCTATTATCCTTCGAGAGGCCTGAACTAGTATAAACCTTGGTTGTTGTGTTTCAGAGTCGACCATCGGGTTCGAAGATGTTGTGCTTCCCTTACATATATCTATTCACCACCTCGGGTACCCCCTTAGGTAGACTAATCAGTGATTCACTGACACGATGAAAACGGGCTCCTTGGTGCCTTTAGAAACTATACGCCAAAGCAAACAATTACAAATAGTACAAAACACCACTCATATTGTGTGTGAAAGTATTTTTAATGTGTAGAGCTCATTTTTTAGAAAATTATGCAATTTTAATGGTCAAATGAATTTTTAAAGGTTTCAGCATTATTCTAGATTTTCAGAAAATAAAACAGAATTAAGACGCAATAAAGAATTATTTTCTTAAAGAAAATTCGGGTTTATGACGTCAGCAGGGGGCTGAGGGCTTAGTGCACCTAGTCTGCCATGTGGCGGCCATGTGGCAACAACGCAGATAGCACTACGGACGTGGCGTGGACACAGTGCACACACGACAGCCACGTCAGTGCCACTCCGGGGCAGCAGGCAGCGGTGGCACTGGAACCGATGGGCGCCGGCGAGTAGTGGCCTGGTGACTAGCGGTGAGGTCAGCGACGTGATGATTGAGCGACGGTGGGCTCACCAGAGCTGACGGCAGCGAGCGGCGGTGATGGGAGGTTACTGATGGCGAGGAAGAGCCGATGACTAGCTCGGGATGACGATGGGATCGAGGCTCCGGTGGGCGGTGAGCTTGACGGAGGGGTGGCTGGGGATCAACGAGAGGCAGCCAAGCTGATGGCTGCAACGTTGATGGTCGATGAGCAGTGGAGCACTGAGGAACGGCGACCAGAGACGAGCAGAGGTGGCGGAGGCATGAGCGCTTGTGGAGAACGGTGGAGAGGCAGCTAGGGCTTTGGCGAGGTGGCAGAGGTGGCGGAGGGGCTCCCGTGGGTCGCATTTATAGAGGAGGGTAGAGGTGTTAGCATTATGCCCTTATAGTCAACATGGAGATATTGTACGAGGCATACTATGATTATGAAACACTGTATTGTTCTCTGAAATAGATTGTTATTATGGATCAACAAATATGTGATTTGTTCATCAGACTCATAATATGACTATTTCTAAATGATCCCTGATTGGTTTAAGTCATTCATGGAACAGATATAACTAAGATCGGCATGTGTATTAATTGTTGATCATGGGTATAGAAATACCAACTCAATAACATAGACATATGTTGGATAGACTCGCTACGAGACACTGTTGAGATTTGATGTATCATCAGTAGGTCTCATTAGTGTTTAGGTAAAGACCTTAGACCTGAGATCTCCATGGTTCTCAACATACATAGTAGCGTACTCTGGGACTACCAAACGCTACTCCATAACTGGGTAGTTATAAAAGTTGTCATCGAGCCTGCTATAAAATATGTAGTGGGATGTGAGTGATCAAGATGGGATTTGCCCCTCCTTAACAGGAGAGATATCTCTGGGTTCCTCGATGTAATGGATTATGGAAGTGCATGGCCATGCCAATGTGATTAAGGAGTTAATCACAAGTTATAATCCAATACGGAAATCGAGTGAGTGATTGAGCTATTGATAGGATGACACAAGTCTCACCTTGTGCTCGATCAATATCATGAGGCAATAGGACATGTACATGAGAACATTACAAGGTTCAACCGATATGATCTTTACGTATACTCGGGTTAATATGCCTTGTTAGAGGCCACTGTTAATGGAGTATGGAGTGGAGTTTCCATAATCGAATCTAATGTTCCGACCCATTAAATGTACCACGTATAACATCTCCATGTTGCCTCTAGGGCATAATGCTAACAACCTCCCACTTGCACTAGAGTCAACTATGTAGATATCTAATACCCATAGATCTAGTGTGTATCTCATGCTTGGGCTATGAGATGGGCTTTATCAACGGATCTGCAACATTTAGAGTTTGAACTTTGAATATCTTTACATCTCCCCTATCCACTATCTCGTAGATGAGATGATATCGCTAAAGTATGTGTTTAGACTTCTGGTGTGACCGAGGCTCCTTGGCTTGTGCAATAGCACCACTATTATCATAATAGAGGTCTATTGGACTAGAAGCACTAGGAACAACACCAAGCTCATAAACAAATTTCTTGATCCGAATAGCTTCCTTTGCAGCTTCTACAGCTACAATGTACTTGGCTTTTGTTGTAGAATCAGCTACCATCTATTGCTTGGTACTCTTCTAGCTCTCCACTCCACCGTTGAGGTAGAAAATGAATCTAGATTGTGATATGTAGTCATCCTTATCAGTGTGGAAGATTGCATTGGTGTAACCACTTACAATGAGTTCTTCCTGACATCCATAGACTATGAACACGTCTTTAGTTTTTCTCAAGTACTTTAAGATATTCTTTACTACTATCCAATGACTTTCACCTGAATCCGATTGGTATCTACTCGTAGCACTCAAAGCATATGAGATGACTGGGCATGTATAAAACATGGCATACATAATGGATCCAATTACTGAAGCATATGGAATCACATTTATCTTATCTTGCTCATCAGATGTACTCGAACATTGATTCCTGCTAAGACTTATGCCATGTGACATAGGCAGGAAACCTTTCTTGGAATCCTACGTCTTGAACATCTTCAACACCTTGTCAATGTACGTATCCTGGATTAATCCGATTAGCCTTCTTGATATATCTCTATAGATCTTGATACCCAGAATATATGCTGCTTCTCCTAAGTCGTTCATTGAGAAACTATTTTTCAATGAAGACTTAACAGATATAAGCATATGTATATCATTTCTGATCAATAATATGTCATCCACATATAGTATTAGAAACACAAGTGCGCTCCCACTAGCTTTCTTGTAAACACAAGGCTCTTCTTCGTTTTTGATGAAACCAAACCCTTTAATCACATCATTAAAACGGATGTTACAACTCCGAGATGCCTGCTTCAGTTCATAAATAGAGTTCTATAGTTTGCATACCTTTATAGCTGATTATGGATCGACAAAATCAGTCGGCTGTGTCATGTACACATCCTCACTCAGATTTCCATTAAGGAAAGCTATTTTGACATCCATCTACCATATTTGGTAATCAAAATATACAGCAATCGCTAGAATGATCCGAACAGACTTTAGCATTGTGACGGGTGAGAAGGTTTCATCATAATCAACACCTTGAATCTATTTGAAACCTTTAGCCACCAATCACGCTTTATAGATGTGAACATTTCCATCTATGTCTATCTTCTTCTTGCAAACCTAGTTACACTTAATGGTTTTTACACCATTGGGTGGATCAACCAAGTTCCAAACTTGATTGGTATACATGGATTCAAGCTCGGATCTCATGGCTGTAAGCCATTCCTCACGGTCTGGTCCCACCATCGCTTCTTCATAAGTCTTAGGTTCATCATTGTCCAACAATAATATATCCCATTCTTGACTAGTGAAGAACATAAACCTCTCAGGTGCATGTCGTACCCTCTCTGACCTACGTGGTGCAATAGGTTCTTTAACACCTTGATCATCGTGTTGTGTTTCTTCGGAAGTTGAAACATTTTCAAGTATTTCTCGAACTTCTTTGAGACGCACCGAGCTCCCACTAACCCTTCTTGAGAGAAACTCTTTCTCCAAGAATACACCTTGTCAGGCAACAAACACTTTGCTGAGTTCCTTGTTATAGATACAATATCCTTTGGTTTCCCGAGGATACCCGATAAAGAAGCACTTGTTAGATTTGGGAGCAAGCTTATCAGACTGTAAATGCTTTACATAAGCTTCACAACTCCAAATTTTAAGAAAAGACAGATTAGGACGACGTGCTATCCATATCTCATATGGAGTCTCCTCAACCGACTTTGATGGAACCCTATTTAGTGTGAAAGCGGTTGTTTCAACATATCAACAGAAGGACAATAGAAGATCACTTTGGCTCATCATTGATCGGACCATATCCAATAAGATATGATTTCTCCGCTCAGAAATCCCATTCCACTGAGGTGTTCCAGGTGGAGTTAATTGTGGAACGATTCCGCAATATTTTAGATGATTACCAAACTCAAGGCTCAAGTATTCTCCTCCACGATCCGATCATAGAAACTTGACTGTCTTTCCTAAATGATTATGTACATCATGCTGGAATTCTTTGAACTTTTCAAAGGACTCTGACTTATGCCTCATTAGATAGATATATCCATCTCTACTAAAGTCATCGGTAAAAGTTATGAAATACTAAAAACCATCTTTGGCTATTGAGCTCATTGGTCCACACACATCAGTATGTATGAGTGCCAATAAGACACTTGCCCTCTCATTTTGACCAGTGAAAGGTGCCTTTGTCATCTTGCTAAGTAAACAAGATTCACATGTCTCAAATAATTCAAAATTAAAAGAGTCGAGAAGACCATCTTTATGGAGCTTCTACATGCGTCTCTCATTTATATGACCTAGACGACAATGCCAAATAAATGTGGGATTCAAATCATTAAGACGTTGCCTTTTGTATTAATGTTATAGATAGGTGATCCTTCAAGGTTCAAAATGTATAGTCCATTCTCTAATAGAATATGACAATAGAACATATCTCTAAGATAAAGTGAACAACCATTGTTTATTGATCTAAAGTTATAACCTTCTGCTTGCAAACAAGAAGCAGAAATTATGTTTTTACATAGAGATGGAACACAATAACAATTATTTAGATCCAAAACTAGTCCTGAATGTAGTGACAATGGCATGGTTCCCAAAGCAATCACAGCAACCCTTGCCCCATTGCCCACACGAAGATCCACTTCGCCCCTCACCAAACTTCTACTTCTTTTCAGACCCTGCAACGACTTGCAAATGTGAGCAACTGATCCAATATCAAATACCCAAGAATCAGAAGATGAAGTAGCAAGATTGATTTATATAACATTTATACCTGAAGTGGAAATCGTACTTCCCTTCTTCTTGAGATCCTCCAAGTACTTCTTGCAGTTCCTTCTCTAATGACCTAGCTCTTTACAGTAAAAGCTTGCTGTATCTTGAGACACCACTTTCCTGTCCTTTTTGGTCTTTGAATTGCTCACGATCTCATCGGGAGTCAACTTCCTCTTGACCGCACATTTCTTGACACGGGGCTGTTTCTTGCCTTTCTGCAGCATCATCACATTATTGCTGTTTTTCTTAATGCTTTCCTTGGCAGTTTTCAGCATCCCAAGTAGTTCTGTCAAGGTTTTATCTATGCTATTCATATGATAATTGAGTATGAACGATTCAAAACTCGATGGCAGGGATTGAAGAATCAAGTCAGTAGCTAACTCTTGGCTAAGGGGAAAGTCTAGCTTTTCCAGACTGTCAATATAGCCAATCATCTTAATAACATGGGGACTGACGAGATTCCCTTCAGCAAGCCTGCACGTAAATAAGGATTTTGAAGTGTTGAACATCTCGACCCTTGCTTGGTTCTCAATCATATCACATAGATCCCCAATAATATTGTAAGCGTTTATATTCTTATATTGCTTCTAAAGCTCAGAGGACATTGTGGCAAGCATAAGACAGCTTACATCAAGGCAATCATTAGTGTGCTTCTCGTAAGCATGCCATGCAGCCATAGTAGCATCATCAGGCAAGTCATCAGGGTAGGGACTTTCAAGAACATACTCTTTTTTCTTGTTTAAGAACAATTATCAAATTTCTATACCAATCCATAAAGTTTGTTCCAATAAGCTTTTCTTTCTCAAGGATAGATCGCAAATTAAAAGAACTGGACATGGTAGAAGCTGACAAGATCTACAACACAAGATATGCAAAGTTTAGCACCAATGTTTATGTTAATCTTTCATTAAACTATTTAACAAAAGATTCTTCCACTATATTTTTGGAAACCAAAACCTCCCACTCGGTTACATAGTGGGACGGGATCCTTATTTCAATAATTCCTAGTGAGCTTTGGCATCAATGATAGAAATTAATGACATGGGGTATGCAACACCTTGCTAATTACATTTCCATGTGACTCATGTTTGTTAGGTTAGCATCACCATGTTTTGGCCCCAACCTGATAACCTTATTAAGCAAACTAAAGCTTCTACGTATAGATGTTTAACATCTATCCTAACTTGCAATGGTAATCGTCGGCACTCTGCTTTTGCAGACCCACCAAATGATAAACATTACTATGTTAGGTGTAGCAATTGGAAAGGGATCGAAAACTTAATTTTCCTGAGGGATTCTATCCTATCATGGCAACATATCAAACGATATAGCATGAAAACAAGATAGAAGATATCACAGATAAACACATTTAATTGTGAATTAGTATGGCCCAAACCAATTGTGATCTCCATCTCTATTAGTGGAGCAGATGATCTCCATCGTCCACATCACTCCTTCGGGCCACCATGCTTGAAATCCTACAATCTTATATCTAGACTACTACTATAATAGCTAGAAAATGAAGATTACAATTATTGATTCAAGCACCCGACACGTATGTCGACAAATACAGCAGAGACAGCTATCACATAGCCAAAGATCATGGCATACATACCATGCATAAGTGTTACATCCATCACATACATCTCATATAAATTATATAGGGCCATACTATTCACATCATTATTTGCAAAAACAAGTTAGACGGAGAATCACATTTCAGCTAATGGTGTGAACTAAGACTCTATACAAGGCGTGACAATATACAAGGCACGCCCACACAGCAGTCCTGCTCTGAGACAACCTCTCGGGAACCAGTTTTCCCTTAGCTGATGGGGTCAGCCAGGTGATCGGGTGATGCGCTCGAGAGCCGGTGACAGTGGTCAAGAAGACCAGTCGGGAGGAGATCAAGGTGGCCAGATTGGTAACCTACTCAAATTACGATACATGTTTGCATCCGATGCAACAACATATAGAGATTCGAGTGTTACGATCCAATCTACAACTACCCCATAAACCAATTGATCTCATCAACCCGTGCTACCGATTAATTCATCACATGAACCGATCGAACTAGACTACAATAGATCCAATCTACTACAACCACATATCAACTATATGTACCGACCTAGATCACAATCTATGCAAGATGGCTCTGATACCGCTGTTAGGGAATGCAGAGGTTACTCTAGCCAAAAACAAAAAATTTCTACCACGCACACCAAGATATCTTGCTAAGAGAAGGACCATAGATCATTATCTGAGGCATGCAGTGCAGTGCAGTGGAAGGAGAGTTGGAGTAGTGAGCCTATCCAACTCGAGCATACCGATATGGTTGAGAAGCCGATTGACGTCCTTGGGAAGCCGATCAACGTTCTCGAGAACTCTCGAGGACTTGTCTTTCAAACCAATGATGGTCCTCAAGAAGTAGCTGATGACGCCACTGATCCAATCAGTGATGCCGATGTCGATGCAAAGCAAAACAATAACGCCTCTACTAGTATCCACACATCTAGGGTGGGAACGCCGGCCGATGGTATACTAGAACCTAGGTGGTTGGTGAGATGGATGGGCTCGAGAGGTGGCAGCTAGTGTTTGCTCTTGGTGGCTAACAACTTAGCATGAGAATCGCGTCAACATGCGAGACAAAAGCTCTAGCTTCTGTGCGCCCTTCACCCTCATATATATAGACATACTAGCTTGGGCTCTACCGGGCCCAACTAGGACTCTACTCAAATCCCCATCCGATCTGTTCAGATCCCTATCCAAACCATTTGGATCGCTATCTAAACTAAGCCCAATTTGAATCCTATTCGAATCTAATGTTCTAATCCATTAAGTGTGTGACCCTGTAGGTTCACACGTAGCTTGGTTAACATATGGAAACTCCTTTCCATACTCCATTAACAATGGCCTCTAGCAAAGCATATTAACCCAAGTATACGTAAAGATCATATCGGCTGAACCTTATAATGTTCCATATGTATATGTCCCTTTTCCTCACGATATCGATCAACCACAAGGTGAGATTTATGTCATCCTATCAATAGCTCAATCCTCTCTCGATCTCCGTATTGGATTATAACCTATGATTAACTCTTTAATCAAGTTAGCATGGCCGTGTACTTCTATAATACATTACATCGAGGGCCCTAGAGAAATCTCTCCTGTTAAGGAGGGTAAAATTCCATCTTGACCACTCACATCCCACTAGATGTTTCATAGCAGACCCAAGGACTACTTTTATAACTACCCAGTTACGGAGTAGTGTTTGGTAGGCTCAAAGTAAGCCACTATGTATGTTGGGAATCATGATGATCTCAGGTCTAAGGACTTTACATAAACACTACTGAGACCACTGATGACATGTGGAATCTCAACAGTTTCTCATAGTGGGTCTATCCAAAATATGTTCTCCAACATACGTCCATGTTATTGAGTTGGTATCTCCATACTCATGATTCATGAGACATGATCATCAATCAATACGTATGCTGATCTTAGTCATATCTATTCCACATATAACTTATATTCGATCAGGGATCATTTATAAATAGTTACATTATGAGTCTCATGAACAAATCGAGGAACAATCTATTTCAAGGAACAATAACTTTATTTTATAAATATAGTATATCACGTACAACATCTCCATTTTGCCTCTAGGGAATAATGCTAACACTAAGCTAGGATATCTATATATATGAGGGTGC
>KE372759.1:1199-16499 GCA_000418225.1 Zizania latifolia | reverse complement strand
GTAGGGAAGTTAGGTCTTTATGCTTTTGTTGATTCGCATGTTGATGCTTTTCTGGTGCTAAGTTGTTAGCCACCAAGAGCAAAACCTGAGGAGCCATGGTGAATACCATGGGGATGATGAGTGATTTCAACGGGAGAGATGAAGATGAGGAGAAGTCCTCCGAAGGGAGGCACAGTGATTTGCCATGATGGAGCTTGCGTGTGACTCAGGTATACGGATAGACATTCGTCGGACAGAGGGGTCACGAGGGCGTGCCGGTCCAATCCGGGTGCATGGAGCAGAAGCGGCAAGCGGACGTGATCCATCGTGGTGTCGACCGGTGCGACTCAGGTACACGGACGACCGACCGCCGGGCTGAGGAGTCGTGGGGTCGGATCGGTCCAATCCGGGTGCACGGTGCGGAGGCGACGAATGCTTTGACGGCTTCGGCTTAAAACCATCAACCCGCAAATGGAAAAGGGAGTTCGATGTTGAAGATAGCGGTGTCGTGATGGCTACAAAAAGCAGTGGCACCGAATAATATCTGTAGGGTTATTTTACGTTTTTGCCCTGTGGGCCAGAGTCTATAGCGAACCTTCGCGAAGAGGGTAATTGAGTCTTTTGTATTGGTCCATGGTGGCTATATAAGGGCTAACCCTCGCTTGTAAACCTTTGAGGATTTTGAGCTAATTGCAAATCAATTTCAGAATTTTTGGGTGTTTTGTCCTCCCACCTTCTTCCTTTTCAAGCCTCCTCTCTCCACTTCTCTCCTCTCCCCCTAGGGCTAAAACCCTAGCCTAGGGCCGGCCTCCTCTCTCTCTTTCTCCTAACCCCAGCCGACCTCCTCTCCTCTCCCCTGCTCTGTAGAGCAGCAGTGACGGCGGCGACCATAAGGAGGCGGCAGTGAGTAGCAAGGAGGCGGCGAAGTGCAGTAGCTGTTGCAAGCACGGGGGAAAGGTGCACACGGGCAACGACGGCGAACGGCTACGTGAGCACGACTCTGGCAACGGCTTTCCATCTCCAGCAAGCCCACTTTGTATCACTTCTTTATCTCCATCCATGAATGCTCATCTAGTGTTTGATGAAATGTGTGTATGGTGATTGAAGTATTTTTGAAGTCGCATGCCATGTGTTTGTACTAATGTCTCCAAGCACTTGACTTTTGTATTGCACTGCATTTGTGGATTAATATACTTATGTATGAACTTGTGCATATCGAGTGTTTAAGATTGTGCTTGTATGATCTTGGACTTGGTGATTTTTGAGTTGTTCATGTACATGCACACCAAGTGTTCGATTGCTTGTGCATAAGTGCTTTGCGCGTGTCTTCTTCATAGAACGCTTATTGCACTTATGGATGCATTTTGATCAACACTTGTTTCTATGTTGGGCAATCTCTTTTGGAGAGTTTGAGAAAATTTTCTGTGGACCGGAACTTTCGGTAATTCCCGGAACTTCCGATTTGACCCTTCTGGTTCTAGATTTATTTGAATCGGAACTTCCGGTAACTATCAGAACTTTCGGTTACCAGAACTTCCATTAACAACCGGAACTTCCGATTTGACCATTCTGTTTCTATTCCGGAACTTCTGGTTTGAGCTTACTGTTTTCAGAATTGGTTTTGATTCCGCTGTTTTTATCTTGCGCCCATTCACCCCCCCTCTGGTCACTAGTTTCGGTCCTACAAAACCTAGCCGCCACCTCTCGAGAGCCTAACCGTCTCGCTGATCGCCCATGTACTAGTACACCACCAGCTAGCGTTCCACTCCTAGATGTGTGGATACCAGTAGAGGCGGTGCCCTATTGCTTCGCTGATAGGCATCAGCGTCGTTGATCGGATTAGTAGCGTCGTCGGCTTGAAGAACGAGTCCTCGGGATTTGTCGTCGGGAGATCTCGACCATGTTAATCGGCTACTTCCCGACCAGGTGATTGGCTTCCCAACCACTTTGGCACACTCGAGTTGGATTGGCTCGCTACTCCAACTCTCCTTCCGCTACACTGTGTGCCTGAGCTAATGATCTATGGTCCTTCTCTAGCAAGGCTTCTTGCTATGCGTGATAGAAAAAGTTTTTTTTTCGGCTAGCGTTGCCTCCACGTTCCCAATAGGAGGAGTCTAGCACAGATACGGTGGCACAGTGGTTTTTGAAATGACCAGTGATGGGGTTCGCAGTGAAGGCGGTTGCGGGCATGGGTCAGGCTCAAATCCATGGGGGAAAAGACCGGGGCAAGGCGGTAGAGGTGATGCCGGGCTCGGATTGGGCCGAGTGGGCTCATGGAGGTAGAATGCGTGGTGGTGGCGTGCCTAGGGCACGGTGCGGATGGTGATGGGAGGTTAGGGATGGGGCTAACAGGTGGGGCCCACCTATCAATGACGCGTGGCGGGGAACGTGCCTCCAGGGCGTCTTGGGCTGGCGTGCGGGGGAGCTAGGCCGAGACAGGGGCAAGCACGGGAATGGGTCGGCGGAAGGCTGGCCCGGTAGGAGGGGAGGGAAAATTTAAATAAAAATATATTTTTTTTCTTTTTTTTTCTTTTTTTTCCCTTAGAAAAAGCCTTCCAAAAATTAGAGAAATAAGTTTTTGCCTACAAAAATTCCAGAAAAATACTAGAAAAATCCATTTTATTTTTAGGGACTTTTGCAAAAATTTCCATCAACATTTTGTTTGGAAAATTTCTTCTCAAAATTTTATCTTTAGAGAATGCTTTCTTTCCTTTATTAAAAATCCTATTTTTTTATTTTATTCACAACTTTTATTATTATTATTTTTGAAAATCAAGGCTATGACGGTTTGCCTCGTACAACATCTCTATATTGACTCCAGGGCATAATGCTAACATGGATCTAGGGTCAGATTGGGCCGATCAGGCTCAGGGCGGCGGATTAAGGTGGCGGCGGTGCGGCACTAGGGTTAGCAAGCGAGGTGGGAGGTAGGGGAAGGGCCTGACAGGCGAGACCCTCATAGCGGTGGTTGGGCGGTGGCCTGGCTTTGGCTGGGCCGGCTACGGTGCAGTTGCGGGCTGACGAGTGCACGTGTGGAAGAGGTAATGGGCCGGCGGCTGTAGGCCCAGAAAAAGGAGGGGAATTTTAATTTTAAAATAAAAATTTTCTTTTTCTTTTTCTTTTTTTAGAGAAACCCCTTTTTAAAATTATAAAAATAGGTTTTTGGCTTGAAAAAATTCTAGAAAAATTATTTTTCTTTTTAGAGACTTCGACAAAAATTTCTAACAACATTTTACTCGGAAAAAATTCTCAAAATTTTACTTTTAGAAAACCTTCTTTTCCTTTATTGAAAATTCCATTTTTATTCCATTCATTCAAAGCTTTTATTTTTATTATTATTTGAAAAAATCAGGCTATGGCAGAAAGGCTGGGTAGCCAGACCCACTTGAAGTCCTCGCCACGTCCAAGCCCCCGGATGGCTTCACCCCTACTCCTGCCGCGTCGGCCGCCGTATCAACCGCCACCCCAACAGTGGCCACCGCTGCGTCCTCCGCTGGCGCCTTGTCAATATCGGACTCCTCCGCCACGCTCGACGTGATCATGAGTATGACCATTATCTATGCTGGCTTGTGGTAAGTGCTGTAAGGCATTACAACAGTAGCTTGTCAATCGGTCCTTTAGTGTCAACAACAGTTGTAAGGCATTGCAACAGCAGCTTGCCAAAAATTAGAAAAATAAGTTTTTAGCTCAGAAAAAATTCTAGAAAAATTCTACAAAATTCTAATCCCTTTTAAAGAGTGTAACAAAAATTTCTTAGCAAAAATTTTATTTATAAAATTTTCCCAAAGATTTTATTTTGAAGAAAACTTTCTTTTCCCTTATTTTAAAATTCTATTTTCATTCTTTTTATTCATAACTTTTATTTTTATTTTTCTTTTAAAAATTCTGGATGTGACAAACCTACCCCCTTAAATAGAATCTCGACCTCGAGATTTAGAGGCACTGGGAAAATGGTGCGGATGTGAAGCTCGCAACTCGTCTTCTCGCTTCCAAGTAGTTTCATCCTCTGAATGATTACTCCACTGAACCTTATAGAACTTGGTGACTTAGTTTTGGGTTCTCCTTTCACTGACTTCCAGAATACGAATTGGTTTCTCCACATACGTGAAATCTTCCTAAAGCTCTAACTGCTTAGGATCAGCGACTTCAGTAGAGACATGCAAACATTTCTTCAACTGAGATACATGGAACACATTGTGGATATCTGTCATGGATGGTGGTAATTTCAATTGATAGGCAACTTCTCCTCTACGACTAACTATCTTGCATGGTCCCATAAAACATGTTGCCAACTTTTCTTTAGTCTAAAAACATCGAACTCCATGAAATGGGGTAACTCTCTGGTATACGAAATCTCCTTCTTCAAAACTTAGATACCTTTGACGATTACGGCATAACTCTTCTGTCTAGACTGAGCTACCTTCAATCGATCCTAGATAATCCTTACTTTCTTTCAGCTCCCTTTAAGATATCAGTATCAAAGACTTGACTTTCTCCAACCTTGTCATGACCGGAAATTAGCAACCAATTTACAAAACAATTTGTGCTATTAAGTGAATGGTTAGCTGGTTTTGCCAACCTTGATTGTTAGCTTGCCACCATTCTAATTAGTTGAACATCTTAAAGAAATATTAACCATTAACCATTCACGAGATTGCTTATCATTGCACTTTGATATGAACTTGGAGATGATCATAGATGACCAGACCATTGAAATGGGGACTGCTTGTGTGTGCAAGAACCTCATAATAGGTCGTGCGACTGAAGCTTAGGTGGCATCATCTATCTCTGTATAGTGGTCATTGTGCTGAGATAGGCACTTAAAATTTCATACAAAAGATGCATATATCAAATCTAAAATTTTCAATGACTATTAATTGCACTTCTAAGAGAATTAAGTGCTATTTTGGTTTTGTAGACGCGGCTGAATTGTGTGTAAGTTATTTCTCTTGAATTGGTCCGAGTGAAAGCCAACATTATAAATCATTGAAATCACAATATTCTAGTGCTAATTTGAATTTAAGAATTATGGCTTAGTTTCACCATGAGACTTTTAGACTTGATTATTAGCTGGTTGGTCTATCTATTTCATTTGTGTTGCAAACCTTATCACATGTTATTTCATTTGTGTTGCAAACCTTATCACATGGGTTGCTTTAGGTACATTTCAAAGCTCTCAAATCAAGAAATAAAAAAGTTGGTGTTCTCATGATAATTTCTCTCTTTTGCTTTGCTTGATGAAATCATTGTCAAAGGGGGAGAAAGAATTTTTAAAAAAAGAATTTAGGGAGAAAAAACTTGCAATCAATTTTCGAGGTAGATTTCTTCGGGCTTGTGCTTGTGCTTGTACTTTTGAAAATTAAAAATTTCTTCTTGCTTTTCAATGGTGTTGCCACTGTGTTCATCAAGAGGGAGATTGTGAGATTATGTATAGATCATATATATGATCATTGATAAGTGACAAACAAATTAGTTTGATGTTGATATGATGATGAACAAATTAGTTTTGATTGGTTTGAGTGGTCCGGCACTTTGGTCGAGTTGTCAAGCACCCTTGTTGGGCTCTTAGCACTTAGCACTCGAGAAATTTAGCCCTCGAGGAAATTCAGTCCTCGAGAGAATTCAGCACCCGAGAGAATTCAACACTCGAGATTTTGAATCACTCAGATTTTTTATGTTCGAGTTGGATCATATGCTTAAATTATTTATTCTATAAATTCATCATGCTTTTGATTGAATGGACTAATTGAGTTAAGTTAAAAAGAACTTGTGCTCGGGAAAAAGGGTTTCTTGGTTTATTCATGTGCTGGCATTGCTTGAGGGTGAGTCATGGTCGATGACGGGATCGAAGCTAGGCTCGGGGAGGATCTGAGGTTCAGAATGATCGAGGATGTCATGTGGGACGCTCGGGCTAGAGGATGCTACATGTGAAGATGTGGTTTCCATATGGCATACACGGGATGTGTGCGAATATGGAAAGAGAGGTTTCTATATGGAATATAGAAAGAGAGGAAAATTCGGAAGGAGTTATGGTTTGAGGATTTGTAAGAGATATGAGTTCTAATTGGATTAGAATTCTAAAAGTTGTTAATTTCATGGCTCATGGTGACAGCCATGAGGGATTATAAATAGACTAGAGGGGAGAGCATAATACGTGCTACGATCAAGAGAGAAAATTAGGGTTTAGCCTTTTGCTCTTTCAACTAGGGTTTTGAACGTGGATTTGGTGAGGGGTGCTTTGGATGCACCTTGTAAACACTCTTATGCTATAAAGATTCATCTTCAAGCATCAAGGAGTGTGGTATCGCGTTCTTTCTTCTTAATGTTCATCGGTTTGCATTATTTTGGTTTATTCTGTGATTTCACTTTTAATTGTGATTTAATTCAAAGTGATTCATCCAAAATCTTGCTAGAACATTAAGAGGGAGGTCTAAAAAGTTTTGTTGATTAATTCCTCGTATTTTAGGAGTAATTAAGGTGTTAATTTTCAGATCGGGTCCGCTCTATTTTTACATTACAGAAAATCCTAAGGATTATAACTTTTGATTGGTAACTCAGATTTGAGTGAAACAACTCGAGAATGATTCACATTTAAGTCTACTTTCTTGTGTTAAAATTTCAGATCAATCCAGAGTTACGGATAAAAAGTTATGCACATTTTACCATTGCATGGTCAGGCTTTTTGCTGTCACAGAGCCCCTGGTGGTGCTGGATCATCTACACCGATGGCCTCCATGCCCACGGCTTTAGCGACCGCAATGGTGGTGCCACCGACCTCGGACCTGGCAACGGTCAAGGCTAGCATCAGTGACACAAGTGCTACTGAAGTTGCCAGTGATGTGCCCCCCATCCTGGACAAAACCATGTCTGAAATCTTTCCTGGGCAGGGCACCAGCTCTAGGTCGGTTGCTGCCATTGTACATCCGATTGTCTAGGTGAACTCTAGGATGTCAAACACTAGAAAGGTTGCTACAAATGAGGTGGTAGCAGCTGGGGCGGTGGATGACGTGGTGGTGGGAGACAAAGCGGTGGTACGTGGGCACATCAGTGGTTGACATGGCAGTGGCTAGGGCTGAGTTGTCGGGGGCCCTGACCACTCTCCAGGTCATACCTCCACTATCTGGGTTGGCTGGAGCCATCCTATCGGACAACACGGGGGACCTCTTTGCTCGCCTTGACAAAGTGGAGTCGGTGGAGGAGTCAGAGGGTGCCGGCCTCAGAGCCATGGCAGCTTAAGTGGCCGAGGGGATCACAGTGAGTCCATTACCTCGTTCTTTAATTTCTTCCTTGTTTGTTTTCTACCGCTGAGTCCTTGTGTCTAGTGTGTAGTAGGTCCTAGCCTGGTCAGCGTAGAAGTCTGAGTGACTTCTCCGTGCCCACTAGTTGTACATGGGGGAGGCCTCTAGGGCGGGCCAAGTGGACGCTTTGGAGGCAAAGGTCGAGCAGCTCGAGAAGGAGCGTGCTGACCTTGAGGCGCGTGTCGAGGCCTTGACCCGAGAGGTGTTGGAGAATGCAGAGGCTATGCTAGCAAAAAACCAAAAACTTTTCTACCATGCACACCAGGATCTTGCTAGAGAGGGACCATAGATCATTACCTCAGGCACATAGTGTAGTGGAAGAGGTGTTGGAGTAGCGAGCCGATCAAACATGAGCGTGCTGAAGTGGTCGAGAAGCCGATCACCTAGTTGAGAAGCAGCCAACCAACATGGTCGAGAACTCCTGAGGACTTCTCCCAACCTCTCGTCCTTTAAGCCAACAACGCTGCTGATCTGATCAGCGACGCTGATGTCGATCAGTGAAGTAGTAAAACAATGCCTTTACTGGTATCCACACATCCAAGGGTGGAACACCGACTGGTGGTGTACTAGCAACCGAGCGGTCAGCGAGGTGGTTGGGCTTGAGAGGTGATGGCTAGGGTTTGCTCTTAGTGGCTAACAACTTAGTACGAGAAACGCATCAACATGCGAGTCAATAAAAATGCAACTTCCCTGCACCCTATACCCTCATATATATAGACGTCCTAGCTTGAGCCCATCCAGGCCCAACCAGGACTCTACTTGGATCTCCATCTGATCTGTTCGGATCTCTATCCACCGTTCGGATCTCTATCCAAACTAAGCCCAATTTGAATTCTATTTGAATCCAGTGTTCCAATCCATTAAGTATGTGACCCTGTAGGTTCATGTATAGCTTGGTTAACGTATAGAAACTCCTTTCCAAAACTCCATTAATAATGGCCTCTAGCAAAGTATTTTAACCTAAGTATATGTAAAGATCATATTGGTTAAACCTTGTAATGTTCTCCTGTACATGTCCCTTTTTTAGCATTATGCCCTAGAGACAACATGGAGATGTTATACATGGCATACTATATTTATGAAATAAAGTTACTGTTCCTTGAAATGGATTGTCATAATGGATCAACAAATACGTGATTTGTTCACTAGACTCATAATGTGACTATTTCTAAATGATTCCTGTTCAGATATAGTTCATATGTGGAACAGATATTACTGAGATCGGTATGTGTATTGATTGATAATCATGTCTCATGGATCATGGGTATGGAGAAACTGACTCAATAACATGGACGTATGTTGGAGAAAGGATCGAGCTATTGATAGGATAGCTCAAATCTCACCTTGTGCTCGATTGATATCGTGAGGCAAAGGGACATGTACATATGGAACATTACAAGGTTCAGCCGATATGATCTTTACGTATACTTGGGTTAATATGCTTTGCTAGAGGCTGCAGTTAATGGAGTGTGGAAAGGAGTTTCCATATGTTAACCAAGCTATATGTGAACCTACAGGGTCACACACTTAACGGGTTGGAACATTGGATTCAAATAGGATTCAAATTGGGCATAGTTTAGATAGCGATCCAAATGGTTTGGATAGCGATCCGAACAGATCGAATAGGGATTCGAGTAGAGTCCTGGTTGGGCCCGGAAGGGCCTAAGCTAGGACATCTATTTATATGTGGTGCAGGGCATAGGGAAGTAGAGCTTTTTGCTGATTCGCATGTTGATATGATCCTCGTGCTAAGTTGTTAGCCACCGAGAGCCTGACTACCTCACCTAGATGTGTGGATATTGGTAGAGGCGTCGCTATTCTGCTTCGCATCGGCATCGGCGTCGCTGATTGGATTAGCGGCGTTATTGGCTACCTCAGGAGGACCGTCATTGGCTTGAAAGAGAAGTCCTCGAGAGTTCTAGAGAACGTTGATCAACTTCCCAAGGACGTCGATCGGCTTCCCGACCACAACAGCATGCTTGAGTTGGATTAGCTCGCAACACCAACTCTCCTTCTACTGCACTGCATACCTGAGGTAACGATCCATGGTCCCTTTCTTAGCAAGATATCCTGGTGTACGTGGTAGAAAAATTTTATTTTTGGCTAGCGTAGCCATCACATTCCCAAATAGTGGTATCAGAGCTATCTTGTCTAGATCATGATCTATATCAGTACATATAGTGGGTATGTGGTTGTAGTAGATTGGATCTATTACAGTCTAGGTCGATCAGTTCATGTGATAAATCAACCAGTTGCATGGGTTGATGAGATCAATCGATTTATGTGGAAGTTGCAGATTGGATCGTAACACTCGAATCGCTATATGTCATTGCATTGGATGCTAACACGTATCATAATCCGAGTAGGTTACCGATCTGGCCACATTGAGCACCTCCTGACTGGTCTTCTCAATCACTATCGCCGGCTCTCGAGTGCATTGCCTGACTACCTGGCCAACCCCATCGGCTAAGAGAAAGCTAGTTCCCGAGGGGTTGTCTCGGATTGGGGTAAATTGTTTATCCCGAGCAGTTTTTCTAAAGCAATTTCATAGATCAGATCTATGATTTTCACTGGTGGACAGGGCGCTGCCCTGCAACCCATGATGGGACATCCTCCCCCTTGACACCCCGTCCGCTAACTAGCTAGTGGCGCCACCTTGTGTGCACGCCTTGTATAGAGTCCAGGTTCACATCGTTAGCTAGAATGTGATTCTACGTCTAACTTATTTTTGCAGAGAATGATGTGAATAGTATGGCCCTACATAATTTGTATGAGATGAATATGATGCATGTAACTCTTATGCATGGCTTGCATGTCATGATATTCAGCTATGTGATAGCTATCTCTACTGTATTTATCGACTTGTGTGTCGGGTGCTTGAATCAATATTTGTAATCTTAATTTTCTAGCTATTATAGTAGTGATCTAGATATAAGATTGCAGGATATCAAGCATGGTGGCCCGAAAGAGTGATGTCGATGATGGAGATCATCTACACCACCAATGGAGATGGAGATCACTATTTATTTGGGTCATACTAATTCATAGTTAAATATGTTTATCTATGATATCTTCTATCTCATTTTCATGCTATATCATGTTTGATATGATGCCATGATAGGATAAAATCCCTCAGAAAAATTAAGTTTTTGATGCTTTTCCAATTACTGCACCCAACACGGTAATGTTCATCGTTTGGTGGGTCTACCAAAGCAGAGTGCCGGTGACTACCATTGCAAGTTAGGATAGATGTCAGACATCTATACACGGAAGCTTTGGTTTGCTTAATAAGGTTATTAAAATAGTTTTGGACCATAGGGTATCAGGTTGGGGCTAGAGCATGGTGATGCTAACCCAACAAACAGGAGTCACATGGAGATGTGATTACCAAGGTGTTGCTTACCCCATGTCATTAATTTCTAGCAGTGATGCCAAAGCTCCCTAGGAATTAGTGAAATAAGGATCCTGACCCACTATATAACCGAGAGGGAGGTTTTGGTTTCCGAAACATAGTGGGAGAATCCTTTGTTAAATGGTTTAATGAAGGATTAACATAAATATAGGTGCTAAACTTTGCATATCTTATGTTATACATCATGTTAGCTTCTACCACATCCAGTTCTTTTAATTTGCGATCTATCCTTGAGAAAGAAAAGCTTAATGGAACAAACTTTATGGATTGGTATAGAAATTTGAGAATTGTTCTCAAGCAAGAGCCAAAAGAGTACGTTCTTGAAAGTCCCTACCTTGATGACTTGCCTAATAATGTTACTATAGTTGCACTGCATGCTTATGAGAAACACACTAATAATTGCCTGGATGTAAGATGTCTCATGCTTACCATAATGTCCTCTGAGCTTTAGAAGCACTATGAGAACATAGACGTTTACAATATTACTGTGGGTCTACGTGACTTGTCTGAGAACCAAGCAAGGGTCAAGAGGTTTAACACTTTAAAATCCTTGTTTGTATGCAGGTTTGCTAAAGGGAATCCTGTTAGTCCCCATATTATCAAGATGATTGGTTATATTGAGAGTCTGGAAAAGCTAGGCTTTCCCCTTAGCCAAGAGTTGGCTACTAATCTCATTCTTCAATCCCTGCAATCAGGTGTTGAACCATTCATACTCAATTATCTTATAAATAGTATAGACAAAACCTTGACGAAACTGCATGTGATGCTGAAAACCACCGAAGAAAGCATTAAGAAAAACAGCAATCATGTAATGATGCTGCAGAAAGGCAAGAAACAGCCCTGTGTCAAGAAATATGCGGTCAAGAGGAAGTTGACTCCTAATGAGATCACGAGCAATTCTAAGACCAAAAAGGACAAGAAAGGGGTGGCTCAAGATGCAGTATGCTTTTACTGTAAAAAGCTAGGTCATTGGAAAAGGAACTACAAGAAGTACTTGGAGGATCTCAAGAAGAAGGGAAGTATGACTTCCACTTCAGGTATAAATGTTATAGAAATCAATCTTGCTACTTCATCTACTGATTCTTGGATATTTGATACCTGATCAGTTGTTTACATCTGCAAGTCGTTGTAGGGTCTAAGAAGAAGTAGAAGTTTGATTAGAGGCTATTGACACCAGAATTTGGATTGGCGCACCATCGGCTAGGTGACCTAGGCAACAAAGAGCTGATGGGCCACCGATGGAGGTTTTAACAGGCGGAGATAGGTTGCGCGTGGCGTTGGATGATACTTCGTTATTAGCTTTTCGTTTAGTTAACCAATAATCAAATCAGTTAGAATTTTGCGTTATCTGTAGATAACGTGTCAACCCGGCTATAAATATGTAAGCCTAGGGTCATTGTAACAAGTTTATACAACTTAGTCAATCAAACCCTTCGGCGTATCGCCAAATTTAGGTATGTAGCATTAGGGCGATTCTCCGCTGGAGTTATGGCTGCATCGGTTGGGTCTGATCTCTAACTTTAATGGAGATAGCCTGTTGGTAAACTGATTCATGTGTCA
Organism: Zizania latifolia; assembly: GCA_000418225.1. NCBI lineage: Eukaryota > Viridiplantae > Streptophyta > Magnoliopsida > Poales > Poaceae > Zizania > Zizania latifolia. Next base: position 4,250 of record KE372759.1, on the reverse strand, counting down.
ATGGCTTTCTCGGTTGAGTTCGATACTCTGATCAGATAGAGTAGGTTTACTAGTTATCGGTTAAATACATTGATTATTATTTTCTTACCGTGTTTTATAGATTGGATCTCTATGTTTACCAGTCACGGCGGTTTAACTCATCGAATTAGATTAGATCGTATACCGATCGGCAATGGCACGCTGCCTTGGTTAGGTCTGATCCGTGGCAATGACGGGGTTACATACAGGACGATTTGGTTCAATGTGTTAAAACGACGTTCGTCGGGGTTTTAGCCGACGAATTATCTTTTTCTGTATTAATCAGATTTATTATGTTCATTATGCTCCTCATAACCTATCTTTACGCTGCATTGATTTAGTTCGAACCGTGGGGATTAGTATGGTAGGGTGTATTGTTCTACATGGATTTATCTTGATGCATCATGATTTTCTTATATGCTATCGTTGCCGATGCTGATAGGCTATCGTCGATAGCGTTAGGACATGTCACGTCTGTTTCCTTGTCAATTGCATAGTCAAATTGACTGGCATGCCTACTGATACCTCTAGGTTATTTGGGACCTGCACTAGAGCTAAGCAGATATTCCCAGGCCTTCGAGTGCGAAGACGTAGGAATACCTTCGAGTGTGAAAACCACCTTTGGCTACTGAGCTCACTTGTCCGCACACAACAGTATGTATGAGGGCCAACAAGTCACTTGCCCTCTCACTCTGACGTGTGAAAGGTGCCTTTGTCATCTTGCCAAGTAAACAAGATTCACATGTCTCAAATGATTCAAAATCAAAAGAGTCGAGAAGATCATCTTTATAGAGCTTCTCCATGTGTCTCTTATTTATATGGCCTAGGCAACAATGCCAAATAAATATAGGATTCAAATCATTAAGACGTTGCCTTTTCCTATTAATGTTATAGACATGAGATTCTTCAGGATTTAAAATATATAATCCATTCACCAATGGAATATGACAATAGAACATATCTCCAAGATAACCTGAATAACCATTGTTCATTGATCTAAAGTCATAACCTTCTGCTTGTAAGCATGAAGCAGAAATTACATTTTTACATAGAGTTGGAACGCAATAACAATTATTTAATTCCAAAACTAATCCTAAAGGTAGTGACAATGGCATGGTGCCGACAGTAACCGCAGCAACTCTTTCTCCATTGCCCACGCGAAGATCCACTTTGCCTCTAATTAAACTTCTGCATCTTCTCAGACCCTGCAACGACTTGCAGATGTGAGCAACTGATCCGGTATCAAATACCCAAGAATCAATACATGAAATAGCAAGATTGATTTCTATAACATTTATACTAGAAGCGAAAGTCGTACTTCCCTTCTTCTTGAGATCCTCCAAGTACTTCTTGCAGTTCCTCTTCCAATAACCTGGCTCCTTGCAATAAAAGCATACTGCATCTTGAGCTACCCCTTTTTTGTCCTTTTTGGTCTTAGAATTACTCGCGATCTTATTGGGAGTCAACTTCCTCTTGACCACACATTTCCTGACATGGGGCTGTTTCTTGCTTTTCTGTAGCATCATCACATGATTACTATTTTTCTTAATGCTCTCCTTAGCGGTTTTTAGCATCCCATGTAGTTCTGTCAAGATTTTGTCCATGCTATTCATATGATAATTGAGTATGAACGGTTCAAAACTCGATGGTAGGGATTGAAGAATCAGATTAGTACCCAACTCTTGGCTAAGTTGAAAGCCTAACTTTTCTAGACTCTCAATATAACCAATCATCTTGATAACATGGGGACTGATGGGATTTCTTTCAGTAAGTCTACACGCAAACAAGGATTTTGAGGTGTTCAACCTCTCGACCTTTGCTTGGTTCTCAAACATGTATGTGGATTCACAACAATATTGTAAGCGTATGTGTTCTCATATTGCTTCTGAAGCTCAGAGGACATTGTCGTAGGAATGAGACAACTTACATCATAGCGATTATTAGTACGCTTCTCGTAACCACGCCGTGTAGCCACAGGAGCATTATCAGGCAAGTCATCAGGGTAGAGACTTTCAAGAACATACTCTTTTCTTTCTTATTTAAGAATAATTCTCAAATTTCTATATCAATCCATAAAGTTTGTTCCATTAAGCTTTTCTTTCTCAACGATAGATCGCAAATTAAAAGAACTGGACGTGGTAGCAGCTGACATAATCTACAACATAAAATATGTAAGGTTTAGCACCTATATTTATGTTAATATTTAATTAAACTATTTATCAAAAGATTCTCCCACTTTTGGAAACCAAAACCTCCCTCTCAATTACATAGTGGGTCAGGATTCTCATTTCACTAATTCCTGGTGAGCTTTGACATCACTGCTAGAAATTAATGACATGGGGTAAGCAACACCTTGCTATTTACATCTCCATGTGACTCCTATTTATTGGGTTAGTATCATCATGCTCTGGCCCTAACCTGATGTCCTAAGGTCTAAAACTGTTTTGATAATGTTATTAAGCAAACCAAAAGCTTCCACGTATAGATGTCCGACATCTATCATAACTTGCAATGGTAATCGCTGGCACTCTGCTTTGGTAGACCCACCAAACGATGAACATTATCGTGTTAGGTGCAGTAATTGGAAAGGCATCGAAAACTTTATTTTTCTGAGGCATTCTATCCTATCATGGCAACATATCAAACATGATATAGCATGAAAACAAGATAGAAGATATCATAGATAAACATATTCAACTGTGAAGTAGTATGGCCCAAACAAATAGTGATCTCCATCTCCATTAGTGGTGTAGATGATCACCATCGTCCACATCACTCCTTCGGGCCACCATACTTAAAATCTTGTAATCTTATATCGAGACTACTACTATAATAGCTAGAAAATGAAGATTACAAATATTGATTCAAGCACCCGACACGCAGATCAGCAAATGCAGCAGAGACAGCTTAATCCACTACTATCGTATGTGTGAATAGTGTCAGATCTAAATGGCTATCAGTGGTAGGTTCTGAACCGCCACTGACTAGTCAGAACTGATAGTCGACTGCTATCAGTGGCGGTTCTAGAATCGC
>KE372758.1:395531-409395 GCA_000418225.1 Zizania latifolia | reverse complement strand
AGTATGTTTACTCCTGATGAGAGATTTTATGTGTGACATTCCAGTGAACTTTGCAGCTTACTGCTTAGCTAGCTAGCTAGTAGCTTAATGTTGTGGGGTCGGTATAGTAGTGTCTAAAACCTTTTTATTTTTTCTGAGATATTATTCTCCGCTCCAATATCCAAACTGTACTTTTTTAAGTTGAATATTTCCTTCCGCGCCATGAGTGGAAAAAGTATATGTATTTTAGGACAACATAAATTCATCACCCTACGGTCAAAAAGCATTATTCCACGCATGGATATACGATATCAAATATAGAAGAATGCCCCCTAATTAAAACGGAAGAACAAAGTTATTCTCCCAATTTTGAGGTCTGTCCAGGTTAACAGAGGTTCCTTAATCTTAATTACATGGAGTGCTATATCTTCTATTAACATGTTTGATCATATTACAGTCTACATACGTGTATGATTAACTTCGGGACCAAGTTTGACACACACACACATTCAAGTGCAATAGGGGAAAACCCACTACAGCTGCTAGCAAGCTAGACTCCACAAAGTAGACGCAGAAGATCTCAGAAGGAAAGTAGGGTGATTTATTTAATTTATTTTTCTTTCGTGTTGTTGGGCACAGAAGGGATTTAAAAGGGACCCTAAAATTTGACATTGACAGTGATGTGTGTGAGGTCCCAATAATTGAGTACTTGCTGTGGCCTTTGCTCTCGAGCCCTGTGCAATACACGAGTTGACTCTTCTTTTACTCCCTTTCACTCATTTCAGTCCCTTTCTGTCCCCATCCAAAACCACATGAATGTGCGTTGTATGTATGTACTGTGTATGTGTTGGTGTGTACGCACACATTTGCAAAGGCATGGCTGGCATACATAAACGCAAATGCATGTACATCAGGTTTCTTCGAACGGCAGCCAGTTTCTTCCGTCAGTAGTGAAAGGATGGGTTACTATCTCGTTATCATAGTTATCGTCCGATTATCCGTCTAGTTTAATAGTTATCATACTAATTAATGTAAACTGTTGGTTGACAAGAAAGTCGAAAAACTATAGTAAACAGATTAGTTGGCAGTGATGTACTCGAGGGAGGAGAAAGAGAAAAGGAAGAGAGAAGCATGGTGCTGGTGGTAGGGAGAGAATGGCATGATGCCCAAATCCCTATGCTTAACTAACTCATTCCCTTTGGAGTTTGGGGGTCGCTTGAGGAGCATGCAACCTGAGGCCGAGGGAGAGGATGGTGCATAGAGATGTGTGCCATCGGGTTTTTGAATGCATGACGCACCTCACCTTGTTACGGATTGATTGGATGCAGCCAGAGCCCAGAAGTACTTGTTTTAAGTACAAAAACGATTTTTGGGGAAGATAGCTACTAGAAAAATGACCTAAAACCAGCCCCAGAAACTAATTAGGCTAAGTGGTTGCCATTGAATAATTATCCAAACAATTCTTGGCCTGGAAAAAATCTGCTCATTGATTTGAGCTGAGCATGGAGAACCAACTGAGTCAAGTGTTGGAGCTGCGAGTGCATGACTGTCCATTTTGTGCACACGCTTCAGCATAGGATTTGTGAGGTTGAGTCCTAATTATGGATGTGAAATTTCCGTGTCTAGAAAAAAGAGAGATTTGTGCTGGATAAGTGACTAACTAGCTATCCTGACTGACTTAACTAAAGAAAGCTGCTCTGATCAGATCAAACGATGGATGACCCGACACGATGATTTGAATTAAGACCTAACACATCGATCGCATCCCGAGCGAATGAACCTGACAACACTTGCTTGTACCAGTGAATCTATATCTCTGCAAGAGAGAATATTTCAAATATTGCAGAAGAGAATAAAAGAACAATTGATCCACCATTTTAATTATGGCACACAGTGGATCAATTGTTCCGCTGGTTTTCAAATAGTGTCTTAGTTTAGATTTCAACCAAATCAAGATGCATGCTTAATTCTCATGTTAACAAAAAAAATAAGACAGGCGATGGCCCCTTCCTCCTGCCCACTAACTACTAGCTTTGTTCCACGGCAACCACATAATATGTTTAGTTCACGACAGAGAAACCTTAACTAATTCTAATAAATAAAAAATATGCATTGGTTTGTACTTTAAGTTGCTATAAAAAACTTGATTTTATTGAAGTTCGCTATGGTAGGTATATTATTTATGGTTTTGTTCGAGCACTTAAAGTAACATTTAGACTAATATTGTAAATGTCCTAACTCGCTAGTCAGTTATAACAATTTGGAATTCACTACTGTGCGGAGCAAATAGGTTTCATCGCTTTTATATATGCTAGTTCCATGTCCTGATGTCCACACAGGAGAACAAGTATATATAGTGCAGTGCCATGTATGTCTTTGAAATCACTTGACCATTCCGACCAAAAAGAAAGAAACAGAGAAAACTATAGTTCGGCACGGTTTTCAAACTCCTAAACATTGCAATTCTTTAAAAAAAAATCTATATAAAAATGTTTAAAAATATTTTTAAACCGTTTATCCACTTTTTAGCGTGAAATGTGTTTCCTTGAACCTCAAACTATTTGGCTAAAGAGTCGGATCATGTATCATCTACTATCTACACTCGCTTTCAAACCCTACAAAGGAAAACAGAATGGCATGCCCTTTCTATTTTAATTAATCTGTTCTGCTATCTTTTTCTTCATAAGATAATTTATAGAGGAGGGATTTGTCCAAGTGTGCGTGTGACCGAGCTGCCTCCGTGTACATATATCGGTCGTACCGGTTGCACTGTAGAGTAACAGTAGCTTTTTCAAGCTCCAAGCCGAGAGCCGGAAACAAAATGTTCCGTTTCTACAAGCAAATAGATGCAATAGGGATACCCCTTGTCCCTTGACAAGAAAGCGCAATAGAAGCTCGACTTGATAGCAACTGGGCCAACCATCACATGCATGCATGCCTCCCCCCTCCTCTCTAGTCTCCCTTCACCTCTCAACTCAAACTGATCACCTCCATCTAGTCCCTCACTCATCCTCTCTCCTACATTTATAATATATTTACAATATTTCTACTACTATTTTTTATATAGGTTATTTTAGATTTGTGCACTGGAATTAAGAAATCAACTCAAATGTCTTTATTGTTTCTTATTTATTCTATTTTAGAAAATATGAGTTATTTGTTTGTGATAGAGATAATATTTATTTGACAATGACAAATATAAAAGAAAATTTGAAAAAGAACAAAAAGTTCTAATATAACTTATATTTGAGAAATAGTTCGGAAGAGTAAAACAATTTATATAAAAAATCGGAGGAAGTAGTATATACACGTTTCTTTAAAGTGCGTATATCCGCCCCATAATCAAATGCACCACAATTCATCATGCATCAAAAGTAATAAGATGGTATTATGCAGGGGGAAAGGACAGTGGATTTTTGTACCTTCAGGCCAGGGAAGAGCATGTCCGATGCATCGTAGCCGTATATAATCAGCTGATTTAATTGTGCACCTACCAATCGGCAGAAGAAAATGGAGGGGGGAAAGCACTCTTGTCCAGTTCTGTATCGGCCACCGTTGATTCCATTTGTAGCAACCCCTGCCTCCAATGGGCCAGCAGTTCAACAGGATAGACTCCGTAGCTTCTTGTGATCACTGAAAGATATGCTCCAAGCGTATAAAATATTTGGCTGTAGGTTGCAGTGCATCATCCCATAGCTAGTCTTCTCTAGATCACTGCAAAACTAAAAGAAAAAGATGAGTATGTTGTTTGTGTGGATGTTGCAACAATTGCAGGCCGCATTCACCCTTTAATGAAGCATTAGTACCAGCACATGTCTCAAGATCACTAGGCAGTATCTTAAACCAGGCTATCGTCTCCTAGCACCACTAGAGACACAAACACCTGCTGTGTTTGGTCTAAAAAAGGATCATTAGAGTAGTCCCCATGCCCATCCTTTTCCAAATGGTGGTGGTGATCATGTGATGTTTAGTAGTAGTGGTGCTTGGAATATGCTCTAATTACCTCTCTAATGCTGCTCCCAAGAATAACCACGCCATCATTTTGTCACTCCTTGCTTGCAAGTGACCGCATGGATGAGTTGATAGATTCCCATGTGTTACTGTATATGAGAGATTTCTTCATTTGTTTATGCGATGGTAATCATCCAAAGTTTCAGGTAAGTACATGAAGATGTTTATGCCCTGTGTAAGACGCATGCAGCAGCACAAGAATGCGTACAGGATAGGATAGCTGGAGTGGAGTCTCCTCCAGTGTTGGCATCAAATCATTTTGACCATGCATGCACTCCTACAATACAAGCATAGCAATATCACTGGTAAGCTCATAATCCTTTAATTTGCAACACAGATTAAGAAAAAAGTATGGCGCAGAACAGCATAATTATATTAGCGATGTGATTCAGAAAAGGTGGTTGTTGTAGCCCACAGTGTGGAGTTGTGGTTCATAGGATTTGAAGCATCCACGTACCCACATATCTCTTGATGAACAGTGTGTCACAAACTGCGCTTCATTGACGCATGTGCAATGTCCGCACGGCTGCATCAATCAAACCAACAATGTTTCTACACCACAAAACATTGAGTCAATCAACAGCTGCACGACCATGAATGCGTGATGTAACTCCAAGGGGACAAGTTCATGCACACGTGCACACGGCGAAAACATCTGTAGCTGCGGCCCCAGAATGAACGACCATGTCTTCGCTTCCACTGATCTGAACTTTGAAGCATACAGTTGGTCACAGTTCCTGAATTATTTGCAGTGCATATATCGACAGTAGTTTTCACCTGGCAAGTAGCATCCGGTGAGAAAATTGCACCGAGTGAGACTATGCATTGTCAGCAGAAGGATTTGAGAAGTAAAACAGAATAGGGGAGTGCGAACCTTGTGTCCTGGTCGACACCTAATATATAACAGGCCAATCACTGACTGGATCATGTTTAACTACACTAGGAATTACAGAGTTCTAAAATCTAGTTAGGGGCGTTCAAATCCGGTTTCTGAAACCCGTTGAAACCCATCAATCTCTTCCCTGTCGGCAAGCAGCTGTGCACCCTGACCAAGAATTTGCTGTTAGCTGGTTCTGACTGGATTGGTTGGCACTTGTTAGAATGTGCCTTGAATGGCTCAAGTTCAAAATATGGAGTATATATAGCACTGAAGATATCCAAACTATAACCTGTGAGCATTGATATTTGAAAGTACTGTGTAGAAGGGAAATTCAAAAGGAAATGACCAAATAACAGATGGTTGAGGGAATTAGCTAGCTAGGAACATTTGTGATACATTGAAAGCACCAAAGAGGTACAAGATACTATCAAATGTTGTATTCAATATGACTCTAGACCTGAATATATACACACGCAATGGGACACACAAAAGGAAAGAAAGGTTAAAAGGAAAGCAATACAGTCATATATACACCTAAAAAAGAGAACCGTTTATGCGGTGAACTTATGCAACATGTACACAAGTAAAAGAAAATCCATGTGAAGCGACAGAAAAAAATAACAAACTAGTATGTTAATAAGTTTTTATCAACTACAGAGGTCATCATACATCATAAGTCTGGCTGAAATCCTGATCTAATTATTTGCTTTCCCTATTATATTCTCAAAATAGGCTTTTCTTTGCAAGTAATAATACGTATGATTAAAAGCTGGTTTTATTGTCTTGTGACCCTGCTTGAAGCCAAACATGAATATCTCAATACACAATCTGTTGGTGCATCTGCTACTCGGACAGATTACCATGTCAAAATCTCCATCTGGTTCAGTAATCGAATCATATGGATAGATGCACTCTTGGTGGTAACACACAAATGGTTCAACAATCAATTCATATGGACCTAGTGGTAATAGTAAATCATTCATGTGTCCATGTGTTACTACGGACAACAACATCATCTTGAGAAAGCTAAAAATCATGTACAGTAAACAACATGCCCACTTCAGAGCTCAAACAAAAATAGGAGCACTTGAAAATTGCAACATACCTGACAGCAAGTATAGTTTCCAGCAAGCAAGGATAACTTCATGGCTGCACACATAACATCAAAAGTTGATAACGACAGCATAAATGATTTCCATACGAACAGATATAAGTTAAAAACCAAATACAAAACATGTTCCATACAAAGAACAACTTAACATCAAACATAGAGATTATCCTATTAGCAAAGTTGACATGCGACGAAATTAGTATTTTAGAAGGTCCATGAACAAACATATCGGTATTACCATAATGTAACATTCCGTTGGATAATGAGATGTACATGTAACATGTTCATTCCAAATGAATTAGTCCCTCATTTAATCTCTTTACAGACATCGGTGCCAGATCAAAACCAACAAACTGTTGCAATGACGGTAAGGGCACAGTGTGATCGATTCAGAATTTCAGAATATATATTCCACAATCCACATTATTCCGAAACAATGGAACATCGTATCCAGACTGGTATAGACAAATGTATTTCCCTAACCTCCCAATACCACTTCACTAGTGAGCGGCTCGAGGGCTCGAGGAAGGAGTAGGCGGGGAGCAGGTACCTCAGCTGCTGCGGCGATGGCCAGAGCGCCTTCCCCTCTTCTATGATGACTCAATCAAACTCTCCAGTGAGGCGGGGGCGGAAGGCCCGTGCCGTCGAGGGGGCCACGCGCCCACGCGGCGGCGGCGGCGGCAGCTGGTACGCCTCGCCGATGAGGGAACGGAGCCCATGGGCTTTGGACTTTGGAGACGACGAGGTTGGCAAATTGCAAAGAGGTTCCCATGGCTTGTATTTGCGTCGAGGAGCGGAAGCTGGTAAGAGATCCTGACCGTCGATCTTCCAACCAACGGGCCAAACGCCCAAATCGCAGATAATTAGAGGCGTGATGATCTAAAAATGTCAATCGAGAGAGTACAATATGCCACCACTGACCAATTAGCTCTAGTAGAATTAGCTCTCGGCTCATAAAAGTTTTTAGCAATTACAGTTATTATCAAAATATTTATATATTTCTCTTATATCTAAAAACTACTAAATCTATAAATAAACTAATATATTAGGCATTATATAAGGAGTTTATCTAGCTAGTAAAAATCTAAAGAAACTAGAGAAAAGGTTGGATACTAGTTCATTTCTAAATTTTATAGTTATTGAGTTTTATAATTAAAATAAGAATATATATTGTTTAGATAAACTTAATTCTGAGAGTAGCCAAAAAATTTCCTAAACATGCCCCTAAAATGAATTTAAAAAACGTGGCAGTGTACGGTGGTGGCCGGTGCATTATTATGCTCCTTGTCTTGAAAAAATACTGGACTAGTAACTGCATTAGCCACACAAATTCAAACAAATTTCATTTATCAGGTGCGAGCAATCTCAGGGTTCATCGATCTTTTCAGAAGAGAAGAAAAAAAGGTTACAAATACCACAGAGGGCTAGTGGAAAACGGGGGGGCTAGAAATGGGCGAGGCAACTACATACATAGGATACCACTAGAAACACGAATGAGGAACATGCAATGATGCAATAGAGCTTTACTACTGTTACTACTATATCAAAGTCTATAAGGGGCTTCGTTGTAAGCCCCAACAGCTATTCCAATATTCATCACTGACGAATGCAATCCCGGATGCTCGAGGCAGTGCCTATTGGCTGATCTTGCACCCACGAACATAGGTGTGCTCGTAATTGATGTACTTTGTCCAGTAAGGCCGGTACTTTGTCATTGCAATCTCCAGCCATGGCTTCATGTTCCCGTTGTAGTGGACGACGGCAGCATTATCTATTTCTGAGCGCTCGATGGTTGGGTTGTATCCTAGGCCAAGCACATGCCATGATTTGTCCAGTGGATGCGTCAGCTTGTAGAAAGTTAGGAGACCAGGCGGCAGTGTCCCGAGCTTCCAGAGCAGCCTGTTTTCGTTCTGTAAAAAGAGGGCAACAAAATGTGATGAACAGTAGTGGGATTTGTCTAGTATATTGGAACTTATGACATAGCATGTACATCTCACAAAGTGAATGTATGCTCTTGCTGGTTTTAGAATTTAAGATGCGTGAACTATTATTGCAGAACAGCATATCCTACATCTGTTAGTGAACTAATAATAAGAGGCATTGCAGAAGCTGAAATATGGTGTCTTACTGCGAAAGAAATATGACTGAAAGATTATTTTTACAGCAATTTGGAGACAGTAACATAAACCTTAAATAACTCACCATGTTCTGCCATTTGTGATAAATACCAGTAATGTCCTTCTTCTTCCATTCTTCCAGATCAAACATATTCATTCCATACGCCCACCCACAAGCATTAGGATCGAAATTCTGTGCAATATTTGGATTTGAAAAGTTGAGGTACTTGTCAAAACGGTGAAAACTTTCGCCACATGTTTCCACAGCACCATTTACATTCCCATTAAGATCAACTTCCCAGAGTCCTGTCAAATCCTTCTGGACAACTATGTCATCATCAAGAAAAAGAATCTTATTCAACTTAGGATATACTTGTGGAAGGTAGAATCTTAAATGGTTGAGCATGGAAAGATATTTCGGGTTTCGGTATTTCAGATTTGAAGAACCAGCCGAGAGAGTTTTTGGACGATCCGACTTAAAATAGTATTCTTTCATGGCTGCAGACTCGAGCTGCTTCAGAACAGGACAGTATGAAGAGTTCAACCATTTGAAGTCATCCACATTTTCAACATGGATTGTTGCATCTCCAGGTGGATTCAACAAAAACCACATGTTCATTGCTCCAAAGTTCAGCTTGTCAGTTACAAGATGGAATACATGCTTCTCAGGCTCCTGCGATTTATAGCAAAAAGATGCACAGTTGTTAATGAATGGGTTCATATAGTGTGCATCATTAGTTATAACCAAGAAATTGCAATTCCAAATTGAGGTCCACATTGCACTCGCCTTTGCATTCACGATGGTTGAGTTGACCACAACTGAAGCTGCCAAAACATTGTCTGAAAAAAGAGCATAGTGATAAAGATCAGGGTTTTCTAAGTTCTCACTCTTTGGAAACTTTCTTTTCTCTGGAGAGAGAAGGTAATAGTCTATAGTTAAACGCATGGACAGGCAATGGATGCCATTTGGGATTGTCTTTGCTGCTAGTTGGCTCAGGAAGGTGCTCTGCTTCTTTAAGCTCCTGACCTGCTCATCAGCTGACTGAAGCATTGCTCTTAAACGCTGTGTAATTGCCTTGCAATCATACAATTGATCTCTTGCTTTCAATAACAACTGACCCATTACTTTGACTCTCTCAGAAGCACTTCAAATTAGTGAAGAAAAATATATTAGTGCACCAAAAAGGAAGGCCTAAAAAAAGTTCAAACAGAAATTACCTCTTAGGAAGTTCAGCATCAGCAGTAGCTTCCCCAAGAGACCGCTGGCTTTCCTTAAGCCTGGTAAGTAGCTCCTGGTAAAGATCAAGCTTGTCCCTGGATTTGGCAAGCACAGAATATATTCTGGCCATGATCATTTGATCACGCATCAGACGAACCTTCGAATCTGCTTTCTCATTTTCATTTTCACGTCTCCATATGCTATATTTTCCCAGCACAGCAGAATCAACAGCTTTTGAACGTTCGATGCCAGCATTCTCAAGCCTAACTAGTGCTTCATCATCCTGCTGCACTGGTTCCATTTTCTTCTTTACTCTAGTTCTCTCCAACAATTTCTATAGTAAGTAAATGTAAAATAGGGTCAGAGTCTCAGAGCTTAACAAACACAGGATCTCATTTGAAAACAAGTTGTAATGCTAAAACAGTGGCATAAAAAGGATGGCCACTGCTGCTGGGAATTATGATATAAGCAAATCTATGATTGTCCCTATTTAATTTGCAAGGGCTAAGTAATGAAGAAAAAATTGTTACCCTGCGAGTTACTTCCTCTGGCATTCCCAGCAGCGGAATTCCATCTGCATTAAGAAATAAAGCACCCGTATTAAATGGATTGCTCTTAGTAGATGCAATCATATAGAATCATCGTTATTATTAATTACCACCACCTTCAGTTAAGGAGAAATTCTGCAGCTTAAAGTTCGGTTGCCTGCTCCAGTCCAGTACCTAGCATCACAGAAGCATGCCAATATAAGAACAAATGTTTTGATAACACCAATAAAAGTAGCAATTCAGGGTAAGCCTTCAAACCTGTTTGCTAGAATAAAGTGGGTCCACTCGAGCTGCAGAAAGCAAGAACTACATTAGAATGACTTGATGAGATAAGTTCTAAAATCATCATGAGCATCCACAAGGTAATTGGACCATAGTTTTGATGGGTTAGGTATAAGGAGAAATCATTTCATGTGAAAATGGTTCCTACCAAACTAAAACAAGCATAGCAAACTGTGAACAAAAAGGAGGCAGAAATGTATGAAAAGGGCAGCGGTTGTTTATCTGTCACTTCTGACCCAAAGCGGGTTAAAGTTTGGACATAGGACTGAAAATAATAATGAAAGGGCACTGTCTTCTTAACAGAGAGGATAATATTCCAATCTAAAAGAATAAAAGGAGTTGTCCCAAAATAAAATGCCAAATCAAGGTAACATATAAAGTCAGGCTACACACAGATTCTATATGCTTAAACTGAATAACTTTAACTCTGAATATGAGAAAAGCATGAATATACATAAACTCTGAACCTTGTCAGACATATGCCATCAGGATGCAACATGAAAACTTGAAATTGTGTGGGAGTACAATGAACATTTCATGTCAAGATAAAACCATATGCTTAGAAGGCCAGCACGATGTTTCAAAGCATTTCAAAAGTAACACCTGTAGTTATTTTCCCTGCAAACATCACATGCTCATCAGAGAGCGACGAGCATAGACCCTAAAACTGGTCAGAACATTCTGTGCTAAAAAACAGGTTTAGTAGACTGTATACAAGGAAAAATGGTGTCTTTGTTGTTGCCGTATAATCAGCTGTTAAGGCCGTCCTTTTCACGGACTTTGCTTTTTTGCCATCCAAATCATGTGTATTTTGCTTCCATGCCATTTTGGCTACTAAGCAAGCTAATTTATTTATTCTTCAGCTAGACAACATGACAAAAGAGAAAAAAATGACCAAGCTACCCCTATAACTTAACAGCAAATTAAAACTCAAGCAAAACCATTTGAGAACAAACTCAAGCAAAATCATTTCAGCATCACCAGGTGAGGTCCGGTTTGCTCGGTGAGATGGCTACCAGGGATTGGAATAACGCACCAGCAAGATTTGTCGCCACTAGGAGAGAGGAAAAGATGGAGTGAACTGAGAACGAGAATGAACCAGCAGCAGGAGTTTTTGATCCAATGCTTGAGGGCAAAACTGTTATTTTAGCTTGCTTAATGGTCAAAATGGCATGGAAGCAAAATACACGTGATTCGAGTGGCAAAAAAGCAAAGTCAGCGAAGAGGATGGCATTTGAGAATGAGCATTTGAAGAGAGTGGCGAATAATCCAAAGTCCCGTTAAGGCCATATAATGTTAACTAGGTGCATTCACTATGATTTCCATTTAACATTATGTTGAACAATGATGGATGGTTAAAATGCCATTCGCTAGGTGAAACAACAATGTAGGAACCATTTGGATACCAATGTATTAAGGTTTACTTATGACACAGTGGTGTAGATTACCACAAATGCCCTCTTCCCAGTCACTGTACAAATTCATCAGCCGTCACTTCTAGAGTACACTAAGACATATCTAAAGTGTTGAATGTAAACTATTAAATCTAGTTCAATGTGTACTGTTTCCTTGATATCGGAAGGTGCCAAGCAAAAATACAACTAAGACCAAGTGTTTCCCATGCATGATAGCGAGAATGGCAATCCCCATTTTGTATATCAGTGAACACTTGATGCAATGTTTTCCGCTTCCCACTTGAATTTTACGATATTCTCAATATCTAGGTCGCAGTGTTAGATGATACAGGTTAGAGTATCTGAGATGTGAACAGATCAACAGTCAACACAGACACATAAAAACACCATGCCTACAGCTCTAGAGAATTTACCCTAGCATTTCCAAGTTACACAAGGAACAACGCAAATAAGTGTAGCAACATGACTGTAGGTACTACTAATCTGAGCGTCTCATCTCATTTCCAGAAACAAAGGCCGGAAAGAAAAAACTCCTGAGTCCTCACCTCCGGTGACGGCGACGGCGAAGGCGGCGAGGGCACAGAGGGCGACGAAAGACATCACGAGAGCCCCCGCCATTCCCGGCCCAATCTGACTCAAATCCACACGACCAGCCAGGCGCTGCCCCCCGAAGAAACAGATTGAAACAAGAGCAGCACGACGATTAGAAGAAATTAAGCGCGGCGAGGGCTAAACCCCACCAGCGAGGGGAGGACGCCGCCGCGGCGGCGGCGGCGGCGGCGGTAGATCGGGGGAGAAGGGAGGAGGGGACAAGGGCTCGCGCTCCGCGATCCGGCCCCTGGATGTCGGTGGAGATCGCCTCCTCCTCCTCCGGCTGTTGGAGTGGGGACCGGGGAGCGTGCGTAGGGCGAACTGCATTCTGTATCTGTGTGCGGGTTTCGTTTCATGGGCTCACTTCACACATGGGCCTGCCTGCTTGGAGGCCCATTTTCTCAGAGGGCAACTATTAGTTTAAGCCCATTTTCTCAGAGGGCAACTATTAGTTTAGGCCCATTTTAATTGCAGATAAAATAGCCCAGTTAAGATATTTTCAGTTGAAATATAGATTATAAAAAAGTTTAACTGTGAAAAAAATATTTTGAATTATAAGCTGTGAGTAAAAAAGCTAAGAAATTATTTGGTTAGAGTATTTATATATAGTGATTCCATAAAGTTTAACAATAGAAAACAATTATTTCAAACTTCAGTTAACAATGAATATAATAAGTTTATATGGATTATCGAAGAGATTGAAAAACTTAAATCAGTCATGAGATTTGAGGATAGGCGACTTTCAATTTTTGCTGAAAAAAAATATTGTTGTTAGAAATACTAGTTTTCATTTGATACTTGTTTGATTTAATTTTTAACTCTCTAATCTAGAAGTTGGTTGAAGATACTGGACCAAATGTATCCTGAATCGTAGACAAAGTAATTTAATTTCCCTAAGAATCAATAGAATATTACGTTCTAATTACTTTTGCTTAAAATATGTATTAATTCGAGAAAACCTTACTTCCAAATGAATTTTCCGTGATGAGAGGACGTGATTGCGAATAGGCATGTATCAATGTATCCATCATCGTGGCTTTGTAGAATCACCTTTTTTTACTGGAGATGCTAAAGCTTAGCGTGTGTTTGATTTCGAGATTAAATGAGATGAGACTGTCTGGTCTCAGTTTTTTAGGATGAGATCGTCTCATCTTGTGTTTAGTTAAATATGATAGAATCGTTCCAATTTTTTGTTTAGTTGGAGGAATTGAGGAAGAGGGATGGAGGCCAAAATTAATAACGTTAGCAACAGTTAATAGTGAGGTCCACCTGTTAGCTTGTTTTTTTATTTGTTATCAATCTTCTTCCCCACCGGCCCTCATCCCCTCCGGCTACTCGCACACCACCTTGCATCCGGCCAATGATGCGTCGTCCCGACTCTGGCCACCCGCGTACCGCCTCGCCTCTAGGCACCCGCGCACCGCCCCGCCTCCGGCCACCCGCGCACCGCCCCGTCTCCGGCCACCCACATGCCGCCCCCGCCTCCGGTCTCCCGCGCACCGTTGCATCCTCTCCACCCCAAATACAGCGCTCTAGCGTGCCACGATGACAGCGACAGCTTTGGCGCTGCCGTGCGCGGCGAGGCCCAGCTCAGGGAACGGCGGCGATGGCCTGGTTCGGGAAATGGCGGCGATGGCCTAGCTGGGGAACGGCGACGACGGCCTAGTTGAGGAACGGCGGCGATGGCCTAGCTTGAGGAATGGCGGCGGCG
>KE372758.1:339971-354329 GCA_000418225.1 Zizania latifolia | reverse complement strand
CAAGGAGGGCGCCGTGTTCGACCTCCTCGCCGGCCGCTGGGAGGACATGCCGCCTGGTATGCTCGCCGGGTGGAAGGGCCCCGCGGCAGCGTCTCCCCCGGACAACGGCGAGACGATCTACGTGGTGGACGAGGAGCGCGGTGCCCTGACTGCGTATGACTGGGGGCCCGACCGGTGGAGAACGGTGGCAGAGTCGGAACGCCTCAAGGGCGCGGCGGGGATGGCGGTGGGTGGCGGCAAGGCGTGCGTGGTTGCCGGCGGCGGCGCCAACGTGGTGATCGTGGACGTGACGCCACCCAAGGCGGCAGCGAGGAGGGAATCTTCGCCGGCACCGCCGCCGCCGCGCATGTGGGAGGTGGCGGCGCCGGCCGGGAAGCGGGTGGTGGCCCTGCACGTGCTGCCCAGGATGACCCGCCCCGAGTAGGCGAAGCTGCATCCTTCCCGCATTCATATGCATCTTATTTTAACCTCAGATCGCCTCCTGCTCGATTATTATTATTTTTTCTCCGGAGCAAATTCCCCAAACTTTGAATCATGCATGCTTCTGTTCATCAAATAAAGGAAAAAAAGTTATGGGATTCGACACTTTGCGAGATTCTTGCAGTTGCGTTGCGTACACACACGTTGAGCTTGAACGCCTGGTCATGGGGCGGGCGAATTGGATTGTTGACCACAGCACTGACTGTTCCTTGCGTCTTGATGCCGTGTCGATTTCTCTCTTTTTTGCGTGGAGATTGGGTTCTATTCGTCTCAAAAGCAAGCACAAAATTGGCAGCATTTCATCTAAATTGTCATAACTAAGTTAATCCGATGACACCATACAGATGAAATAATTCATTTCGATTAACTCCGACGGAATGGACCCCTGCTAGTTGCCGGAGTCATGGGCGACCGAGGCGTCGCTGGCGGGGGGAGTAAGGTGAACTCGTGGGTGGTTGCCGTCGTCCCCATGGAGGCGGCCTCAGCGGTCCGTCCACACGGGCCGCACCCATTCGCCCTGACGACGACGACGGCGACCTGGCTGGTGTCCTTGCGCTGCGCCTGCTTGTCTCGTCGTTGCTAATAAATGACGCCGCGACGCTCGAAAAGTAGGCACCTGTGTGTCGCCCATGCCAACTTGCTAGCTCGCTAACAAACGAAAGAGTCAAAGAGAGAGAGAAAAATCCGGATGGGAAACTCTGGCTCTCATTCATTGAGGAAAGGCGACAGCGACGCGGTGGCCGGCCGGCGACGGCGACCGCTCCACGGCTGGCTCACCCCGATCTCCTCTCCCCGTGCGCGGTCAGCATCGATCCTTCTCCTCCTGACGGAACAAAGCGGAACAGGGAAACGAGCTAAAAATGCCTCCTTGATTGCGTGCGATCCCTTGTCAATTGTGATGGCCACTAGAGATCATGGCGTCCATGCAGCGACCGACTCGTTCGATCTCGGTTTTTGTCATTTCCTCGATCTCTCCCTGCTACGGCGTTTTTGTCATTTCCTCGATCTCTCCCTGCTACGGCCTCTCTGTCCATCCTTCGCTTGCTTGCCAAAATCTCCAGATGTTCTGAAATTGATCTTTACACAACCTTGTTTCTTGTTCGCCGTGATGCCAAAATCTCCAGACTTTCAGACAAGTTTTTTTACAAGATTTTCGAGATAGATTTTCAGACAAGTGCTCTATCGAGAGAACAGGAACTTAGGAATTATTCAAGACCAGTGAAAGCTCTCGACCGGTTGCTGGCATGTATTAGTCCTTCACTGTCATTACATCTGGCGACAATTGATCAGCCTGGTGCCCGTCGGAGACCCGGATTTTCATCTGTTTCAACGCTACAGAAAGTAACAGTAGCACTACCCAAGAGTATAGTTTGTGCTCCCAACTCTGTCCATGTGTCATCAGGAAACAATTGGTGCCCAGTGATTAGCAACTGCCCGTGTGGACTTACAATTTCCATGATCACAATTCTCTGTTTCTTCTCATCGATCTATCGTAACAGCTTGTTGTTGACTTGGAACATATCAACCAGGAAGTGAAATGTACATTTTTGCCAGCTATCCTTGAACTGTAAGTAGCCAGTGGTCCATTCAGAAGGACACTTCAATAGTTCAAAAGGCTAACCAAGTCTGAAAGTGAGATGCTCACTTGTCGCCAAAAGATGCAAATCACATCCTATTACTGCCGAATGATGTTACTACCTCGAGCAGCCTAATTAGCGTTCATTCATACTACATCGAGTTCCATCCAAATCAAAATTAAAGTTAGGAACAGTCACCTTCTAACACCCACCAGATTGCTAAACCGGTAAACCACAAGGCTGTGGTAACAGAGCGAAATCGACGACTTTTTTTTCTCTCGCCCAGCAACTTGTTCGGGACATTGTCTGGTTCACCTTAATTGTTTCTACCCCATCCTCATCCATTCGCATTACACCATTCCATTCATGCGTCCAAGTTGAGGAAGGACGCGACTGAAATGGGCTGTCCTCTCGGCCCAAAGCTCACTTTCCCTATTTCCTGTAAAAAGTTCAACGCCACTGGAGTTAATGATTAAGCTCATTCGGATACATAACAACACCACTACAGTTAATGATTCAGCGAATTTGGGAAGATAACTGCTTGAACATGCTATATTCTCACGTCGTTACATCCGAGTTGGCATTATTACAGTTTCCAAGCAAATTGTTTAAGTTACAACCAGAGACTGCAAGGGAAAGAAAGCACAAGTCCGTACTCTACCGGTGGAGGTTGCAAGGTTGTTAATCTGGCAAGGCAGTTCCCCTTTCGAGATTGTTCTTGATCTCAAGCGTGTACTTTCCAAATGCCCTCTCGACTTTCTTGTTGAAGTGCTCATTCCGGTCATTGATCGAGTCGATATCCTTGTCCTCGTGGAACTTGCGCCTCCTGAATGATTTTCGTTTCTCATTACGCTCCTTGAGCTCATTAACCATTCTGTCAATGTTTACTTCTGGAACCTTAGACACCTGTCCGATGCACGAGTCATTGATAAGGACTCCATACCAGAAGGACCTTAAGCTCAATTAGTACAGAGGATTTAGTGCAATGGCAGGTACCTTCCCATATTGAAGACTTGAAGCATCACGATAAAATTCAGGATCGGCTTCCTTTGCTCTATTGTACGCCTCCATGTCAACCTCCATGTTCTTGGTCCTCTTTTTGTATGCATCGTATAAGGTCTTCTGGTTGAAGACTGCAGGTGACAACACCCACTTATATACATGTAAGAGATTTAAACTAAAAGAATTTTGTGACATAGCACAAAACTATCTAAATAACAAACTATAACTATTGCTGCCATGATGCTTTCTGAATTTTGATCTTAATATAAGCAACATGTAATGGCATTCAATGCACTGTTTAACAACAAATGCTAACTAGTTATTGCATCATTGAAGGCTAGATGAAAAATGTTAGGAAGCATTTGTCCAGAGTATATATAAACATATATCTTTATGTAACAATGCAGGTAATTAATTTTGCTTATTTAATATTTAATGTAGGATAATTGAAATAGAAATTGGTGAAGTTTGCAAAAGAGGGTTACTAGCAAACTACCACATTTATTCCTCTTCTCTAGCTTTGGGGAAGCACAGCTTCAAACTTATAAAAACAAATAAAACTTGCAAATAAGTGGTACTAGTAATTTCCCCTTTTAGAGCTAAATAAGCGCAGCCTAAACTTATAAAACAACTAAACAGCAACACCCTAATACGACAACCTAGATCCTGATGAGAATGGAACATGCTTCAGATTCAGTAAGAAACAGCCCAACAATTATTCAAGTGACGCCAGAAAATGTACCAGTGATTTACTTAAGGAATAAGTCTACATACCTCCCTCACGTATTGTTGATTGATCACTTAACCCCCCGATCTAATAAACCAGGTGTTTAACCCCCTAACCTTTTAAATACCGTTTACCTAACCCCCTAAGGTGGTTTTTTAAAGTAGTTTTGTCCTGTTGGCGTGCCACGTTGGACAAGATTGCCACGTTCATCACACGCACACACATAAAAAACTAACAACCACACCCCGTGGACTTCTTGTTCACTCCATCAGTGCCTCCTCGTTCACTCCGGCGTCTCCTCCCTCCATCCTCCTCTCTCTCTCTTCGGCTAGGCGAACGACCAGATGATGACAGGGAGTAGACCATCGAATTATAGCCTGAGTTGAAAGTGAGTCTCTATACCTTATTGCTGTGGTTTTTTCCTAGCCTCTAAAAGTTGTCTAAAAACAAATAATGGCAGGATGATGCAGAAATTATTTCAGGCACTGTATTTATAGGACAAGAAAAAATAATCAATAGCGGACATCTTTTCAGATCCAGTGCTAAATTCACCAAAAATAGCAGCAGCAACGCGTTAGACACCAACAAGCCACCTCACACCAACTAGCATAAATTTTTTTCCTTCTACTTCCTCTAAGAGGTGGAAGGATTTAGCAGTGGCATTAGCATCAGAGAGATGAGGATGAGGAGACGAGGAAGAACAAGAAAAAAACAATCTTATCCAACGTGGAATGCCAACAGTGCAAAACCACTTTACAAAATCATCTTAGGAGTTAAGTAAACGATATTTAAAAGGTTAGATGGTTAAACACCTAATTTATTAGGTCAAAGAGTTAAGTGATCAATCAACAATACGTGAGGAGGTTATGTAGACTTATTCCTTTACACTTAAAGATGTACAAGTGCCACAAACAGCTTGCCATGACACAGACACAAAGCAATATAACAGTGCACGGAATATGTATTTGTCAAATTCCAGTTCACCGAAGCTATGGGACAGGACTCCATATACCAATTTGCATAAACAAATCGAAGACCAAACTCACCATCCCACCCATATGGTGCAGGTTCCTTTTCCCACTTCTTGTATTTTGCTTCTGCCGACTCCTGTGTATCAAGCATGTAAGACTTTGACATGTCTAGGCCATTCGAGTCAAGCAGTTTCCCTATCTTCTTTTTCCTGTCTTCCAGCCACTTCTGTTTAGAAACACCTCTACTCTCAGTGCGAGGCTCCATCCTCTTCTTCTCTGCCACCATAGCTTGCTGATTCGCCTTCCTAGCTTCATTCTGCAGCACATCAAACAGCATGGAGGTGAATATCCAAGACTGCACACATACAACAGTTGCATCAGCTAAATGATAAACATATAATGGTCAAAGACCGCACCATTTTCAGCCGAAGCTCAAATAGCTTCTTCTGTTTTTCTGTCATCTGTGGGTAACCGTCATCCGCACCGGCGTCCTCCTGCCCGGCAGCATCATCACCGCCCTCAGCTTGGGCTGTGGCGGCATCGGATTTGACAGCGTCTACAGAAGGCGGCTCTTGCTCCGCACGCTCCAACCCTAAAACGAAGGCGATGAAGCACTCCATGAGAACCCAATACAGAGCCGATTCAGGACGAATCGAATTAAACTTAGCAGAATCCATTGAGGACGAACAGTGGCACAATTGCACAGATCAGAAAATAAAATAAAATAAAACAAAGGAAAGGAAGGGGCGGAGTACCTGATTCGGCGTCGGCGATCCTCTTGAAGCAGTATTCGGAGCAGACGTGGTAGGGGTTGGACGCGTTGATGCAGTCGGGGTGGAAGGTGCGGTCCTGGGGGGGCCGCTGCTCGTCGTCGAGGCGCTGCTTCTCCTCGGCGATCTTGCGGAGGCAGTAGTCGGAGCACTCGTGGAACGGGTTCGACGAATTGATGCACTCCGGCTGCGACTTCCCCGAAGCCGACGCCGAGGCCTCCTCCTTCCCCATCGAGCCCCCGGATTCGGGATTCGACGGAACCCTAGAAGAGGATTAGCTCCCCTTCGCTTCCGTCGCGTAGGGAATAGGGATTGAGCGATTGGGGATTGGATTGGAGGAGGAGACCGGAGAGGCGAGGTGGTGGGCTTGTTTTGTCTTTGGATCCCCTTTCGATTTCTAGTTGGCTTTGAACTGGGCCGACAGTGACACACATGGGCCTTTTGCCCGCGTGGGCGTGGGCCGTGTGGCGTTGCTTAGCTGGCCAGAACTGCTTCTGGAAGATTCTAGGCCGAGCCGAACAGCGTCTTCTTCCCTCGCCATCGAGACCGCCATAGTCCATACATCGCAGGCTACTGCCCTAGTGCCTAGGCGTTACATGTAACATGTATAGCTGGCGCTGTCGCACTGACAATAGTTAGCTTGTTTTGCGTGACAGAAGGATGTTTCCTTGGATTAAATTTGGAAGTTGGTGAATAAATTATGTTTGTGACGTTAGCTCCTTCAGATTCTCACGTGTTTGGTCCTACACCATGCAATTGTCTCCTGCTTCAGTTAACACGAATAAGCAGGCAACAGGGGGGAGACGTCTGAGTAATCGTGTGCTTCAATTCAGACTATCTGTACGAATTATGTGCAGGCAAGAGGAGACTCTTCAAGCAAACAAAGCCAAAGCCAATCAGGAACCAATGTCCTAAAAAAAATTGACCTGATTCCACTCCACGATCTTGAAGACTGAATTATTGTTCCAAATTCAGTAAATTTCAGCATGCTTGTCCACTCGTGATATCTGTTGGGCTCACTGCTACAGAATTCTTGGATAATGGAGCGGACGTGTCAATTTGTGGATTGCAGAGGCTTTGGTTTGCTGTATGGTTTGGTGTAGTTCCTCCCTTTGGACGCTTTCTTTCATCTTGTAGATTTGGGCTAGCTACCATACACAGGAGCGACCTGTTTTTCGTCCTCATGTCGTGTACGTGTGAACCATAAATAAAATGGGAATGAGCAACCGCCTGTCATGTCTGATCACGTCATCATGCGCACCAGCTATGCTGCCAATACTGAAAAATTCTCTTTTTCCAGGTCAAAAGAAAATGTGAGATCTCACTGGGATGCTCCAACCAAGCAGTCATCCACTTTGAACATTCCAAGCTCCAGGAATTCCTCATCTACCTGTACAATGACTTGTAGTTTTTCAACAGTGGAGTACTCTGGCTACTGACGCTGACCAATCCTGACCAATGGCTCCATCTCCATGCCACCGATTCTAGAAGGGAGAAAAAGAACACAAGCATAATGCCACCACAACCATATCCTGCCAACCAGAAAGAGCAGCCATACTTATCAAACAGTTGATAACAAAGATGGGGTGTCCCTTGATCATTGATGATAAAACAAGGAAAATTAATGGCCACATATCTTGGCTATGAAGCACTACTTACTAACAACCATCGATCTGCCTATCTTTTTCCTGTAATCAACATGGGCAGTGATGGAAATAAAGAATGGAATCAAAAAGCAGCTTGTGGACCAATTGGTGGGCACCAAAACTTAAGCTTATGTAAGCAGGCGGTTATCTTACAAAAAGAAAAAAAAAATGGAACACTTATACTTTTACAACCTTCATGGAACAAACTACACTAGCTCTAAAATATGTGACTCTATTAGGGTATGAGTGACAGTAAGCTTGTATGTAGAAGTACATGGTAACACAGCAAAGATTGTGATGCTGCAGCCACACTACAGAACGGAGCCGACCAAAACACGGCTACTGTAACCTACAAGACTACTGCAGCGGGATATACTTTTTTTTTTCACCATCATCATCTGGAGAAGAAACCTTGTATGGCCACAGCCTGGGAGCACAAAAAGATATATTGTCAACTCAAATAAATAAAGAAATCAGTCAATCACTTTGTATGATTAAAGCCCATATAGAAAATAAGGCATGTGCTGCTTACGTTCATTGCAGTAATGTTTTTGTATACAACAACCATAAAGATATCATTTATTTTTTTTTAAAATGCAGATCCTCAACACATTAGATTGACTGGCTAGGGGAAAAGAAAAGATTTGTTGGCTGGATGCTTAAGGATTTGTAATAAATTTCAAAGGTTGACCAAAGAAAAATCATATTGGTTGGTGTAGTTGAAAATGCTGTGAAACTTGAGCAATTAGGTAAGATATACTTCTACTATATTTGGTGTGGGGGCATCAGGTTTACAAACAAAATCTTTGAGAACATCAGTGGCATGGTAGGATTCAAGAGGAAAGAGAAAATTTTGGTCCAATGCCCCAATTAGCCAAAGAAACCAAACATATGCATACAGAAAGCATAGAATATGCAGTGCATAGCATGTTTTTAATTAGGCCCTAAAGGAAAAAAGTATATAAGTGGTCAATTACATGGTTCCATGGTCTTTTCAAGAGCATGAAAACTGATGTGCCCATATCTATGTCATGAAAGATGAGTTACCACTTACCAGGTGTGCAACATAAATTTTGGAAATTCATTGAAAAGATGAAAGATTTTTATCAAATGATGGGTGAAACGAATTTAGCTACTTGACAGTTTGCAACTACTAAATGTTAATGGCCCAGTGTCTTGCACTCTTGCATGAAGGATTATTCGGTCAAAAGAGCTTAGCTAGCTGAATTAACTACATTAAGGCTTGATAGCATGTCACCCATGTCAAGTAAAATATGTCTGGTTAATATGCACAACTAACTGATGAGTTTGCTTTGTCCATATAACGTTGATTGGCAAGAACGATCAATAACTGTTCGACAACAGAAAACAGAATTTGCGTTACCTTATCTACCTGTCACCCTTTCTCTTACAATATTCCCCACACTTGTGGTATGGGTTGGATGCATTCGCACAATCAGGATTGATTTCCCCTGTTTGCTCTGCTTTCAGAACAGCCTTGCCCTTCCTTGAGTCTGAAAACGGAGAAATTGTGGGCATAAATATGGCTGCTAAAGCTCCCATATCCACTAACATACCACTACCAGGTTGGGTGAACTAGATGATGCACCTGGCTTGACTGCATTGTTATGCCCTGTTTCGTTCAAATGATCAAAGCAGTACTGGGCACATATATGGAACGGGTTGGACGCATTTGGGCACCTCGGATCCACCTTCCAATTTGGCAACATAGCGATCTCCTTTCCTCCTGCAGGTGTAACCAACATCACTTAAGAATTCTAACTGAAAGTACAAAAAGATCCTGAATTGAGCAAATTCAGGGCCTTTATGTAGAACACAAACAAATGCAAACACAATTCCCACCACAACGGATGGAACACATAATTTACACAATCATATGAGAACCACTAATTAAAGCAGGTTGGCAGTATCATTAGCATATTTCACCATGCAACTCGAAATGCCAGTGACTAGAAGATATTAGCCATTTATGGTGCCCGCAACTGTTTGTAGGTGGTACAATTCTTTTAATCTAATGGGAACAAAACATTTACGATTTTCATATAATTTTGCACTAATTATAGGGAGGAACATAATAATAACTGCAATAATGTAATTAACAAAGCAATCGCTACATGAGATGGCAACATTATGGTCAACAGGTCTCCCATGATCATAACCATCATAACTCAGTCAGATTTTCCAAATTGGTTCCGTGAATACCACTACCAATCACAACATATACAGCTCCTATCAATTTGTTGGAACATTAGCTGCATTTAAGGGTATGCATATGTAACCATAATCGATACTTACAAAATAAATGTTAGATTTAATGTACAGTACCATGAGAGCAAGATACCCAAAAAAACACAGAGGAAGTCCACTTGTATATGCTACCTTTCTTGCGTGAGGACTTTTTATCGGTCCTCTTCTGCTGCTCCACCTCCTTCACCTTGGCAGCACAATACTCGCCGCATTCATGGAACGGATTGGCAGCATTTGGGCACTTAGGATCCACCTTCTTGCTGTTGCCCGACCTCACACTGCCATCTGCACAACCATCCAAGAATTGTTACCATAATCCATAGATAATACAAAGAACAATATTCCCAAGTGTTCATGATGCCAGACAGCCGATTCGGGTGAGGCCGCCAGTGAGTAGGAATTAACCAACCGAGCAACAACCTTCGGAGGACGACGAGGAGCGGCGGGAGTGGCGGGAGAAGAGGGATATGGGGGACTTCCCTCCCTCCGACGAGCGGCTGAGCTCGGCCATCTTGACGAGGCAGTGGTCGGTGCAGACGTGGAACGGGTTGGCCGCGTTGGGGCACCGGGGGTCCACCTTCTTGCCGTCGCCGTCCCCTCCTTCTCGCACTGCAGCAGAAAAAAAATCGATTTTGTATTGCGTTAGCTTCCGAGTTATCGCCATGTACCAGAACTGCTGCAAAGAGATGGGAAGGAAAGGGGGAGAACTCACGGAAGATGTAGAAGGGGAGTCCCCCGGATCCGCCAGCCCTGTCGCGGCGGCGTGGCTTGGGCTGCAGCTCGCCGTCGCTGTGCGTGCTCCCGTTCTTCACCGGTCGGCCACCCGGTGGCGGGGGCTTGATGGCAGCGCGGGGAGCCGGAGCGGGGACGGGGCAGTACTCGGCGCAGCGGTGGAAGGGGTTGGCCGCGTTGGGGCAGGCCGGGTTGACCGCCTGCCGCAGCCCTCCTCCTCCGGCTTCCTCCTCCATCACCCAAGGCGCTGCTCCCACCTACCCACCTCTCCTCCTCCTCTTCCTTCAAGATCAACAGCAGGCAGCAGCAACGCTAGAAAAAAAGCCGAACAAACCACCAAAATTGTTTGACTTCCGAGAGGCTGCTGCAGAGAACGGCTCACGGGTTGACGGGGAGGGATGGGGCTGGAAAGAGGAGCACGAGAGGCTACGGAGAAGCTTGGTGGGCAAGCCTGCGTGCGCGCGTGGTGCGCTGGGTGGGGAGGGGAGGTTGACGACGCGCGAGGAATTAACGAGGAGGAGGGAGGCGTCGGAAATGGCGGAAGGGTCAAGTCGCAGCCGTGGTGGGTAGCAGCGGTCCAATCTCCTCGTGTCTCAATTCTTCCGTCTCCTTGTTTTTTACTCACTGCCAATATCTAGACTCAAAAGAAAATACGTACCAATGAATACCTTTTAGCGAGATATTTGTAAATTTGATTTATATAAATCAATAGATTTTATATTTTTGTTATATATATATATATATAACATGGACTCTAGTTCTAGTTATCATATATTGGGATGGGATAAGTAAAAATATAAAATTCATTCGACTTTAAGACAAAATGACAGTTAATTAACTTACTGTAGTGCTAACTGTACCGTCCATAAGATTAATAAAACTATTTTATCATGTGCCGTTTTTAAACAACAAATCTCGATGCATATGATAAAACCACGTACTCTGCCCAACCAAGAATACGTGGGTGCCGGCGTGTGAATATAAAAAAGACTTAGCTACAAATCTAAACTAATTTGGA
Organism: Zizania latifolia; assembly: GCA_000418225.1. Taxonomy (NCBI): domain Eukaryota; kingdom Viridiplantae; phylum Streptophyta; class Magnoliopsida; order Poales; family Poaceae; genus Zizania; species Zizania latifolia. Next base: position 343,138 of record KE372758.1, on the reverse strand, counting down.
GTTGTGAAGACATATAGATGTATTATTTATTTATTTTTAAAACAGATCTAGCAATATTTTAAAACTAATGTTTTTAAAACATATAATTTAGCGTGTGAATATAAAGGCTTGTTATTTGGTAGGTTGAGCAGTCGAGAAGCTTCCAGGAGAAAAGAAAATAGGAGAGTGTTGTGCAAGAACGGAACAACGACGGTAGCACCAACTCTTTAGACCGCTCAACGGTCACCGCCTGGCTCATAACTCCGCCCCCCTCTCCACCGCAAGTTTTATCAGCAGCAGCAGCAGCAGCAGCAGCCTCTCTTGTACTCTTCTAGTAACCTCCTCCCCTTCCATCCAGCTTGCTTTCTCTGCTGCAGTTGCCCTGCACGGCTGCACCTCTCATGCCGTTTCCGTTTTGCAGATTAGCCGACGCCCGACGGCAAAGCCTTCTTTGCCAGTCTGGTGAAAACGGACGGCTCAGGAAGGACGAGTGGTCTGCCTGTCTTTTATTCGAGAGGGGATTTGATATTTTACCGTCTCATAATAAGGATTTCGATTATTTATCATCTTTGTTTATATTGTTATTGCTTCAGGCGCTTGACAATATAATTAAGATGATATTTTTATATCATTATCAGAGAGGTAATTCACGAGAGTAATAAATCATCAATTGCATTCACAGAAGTAACAAATTATTAAATTTTCTTTAGCAAAGCGTACAACGGTACAAGGCAGTGAAGGCACTAGGCAGTGTACCCTGCCGATAGAGTCCAACAACTAAAGTTCAGACTTCAGAGTAGAGTAATAAAACACCAGAAAGGACATGAAAGCCGCTTTACTTTTGCGTGGATACAGCAACGGTTGCACTTGCACGGCTAAAAGTTTTATAGCATGCGTTTGTAGCTGAGAAGAGGTCACAAGATTTAAAACTTGGCCGTACAAAAAATTGATCGAGTGATCGACTGGACTGTTTCACAACTCATCGCTGATTAGGGAAGTAGACAAGGAGTATGGGGTACTTGGGCCGTGCATGTCTAATTGTCTCAACGGTTCTGTACTAATCTATTCTTCTAGATGCAACGGCTTCTACATCTGGATCGGCTTTTACAACTGACTGTAATCTCAGGGATATGATTGCTGTTCCCGGCCCAGAAGGCCATAGCGCATTCCTTTTGGACCTCAGAATAGTTCGGCCTAGATTCTGAACAGGCCGCATTGGAGAGTTCTTTTTTAGCGAGGAGTTTTGTATGTAAGAATTTGATATAGCTCAATTTCCGATATTTTGGATGAATTTAAAGTTTATACGATAACATAAAGTAACTAGTATCGTATCCGTGCTACGCACCGGTGAAAATAAAAAAATAATTATATTATTAGTTAGGAGTTGGATTCTTTAGAACTTTAATTTAGTAGTTAGAAAGATTGTTACAGTATCAAAGAATAATTATAGGCGTAAATCAAACTGTCATATCCTCAAACAATCAAATAAAAGCACAAGAAAAATATTTGCTTACAGTTCAAGCCATCAGGCTACATGATTTGACGTCTACAGTCTGCACAGGCGGTGACCTTGCGCTGAACAGGGAGCAGCGCGAGGGAGGGAGAGGGGACGACGCTGGTGATACGACAGGAGGGATCAGGAGAAGATCAATCTATTAGAAAATAATAAACTTTAGCTTAATTATTAACCTATTCATGATTACCCTTTATACGGAATAAGACATTAAACTAACCGGAATGAAGAAATCATGAGAAAAGTATAGTTGTTCTTCTCTGTTTGTTTGGTGTAGATCTCCTAGCAATTGGTAGATGACATCGATCCTCCGGATGCCATCTATACTGCCCTTGGACAGCCATTCAAAGTTCCTCCAGCGAAACTAATGATCGGGATAGTTTTGAGAGCAGGACTGTCGAGTAGAAAGAAGGGGTGTGTTCTGCTTAGGTCGGGTCTCCTTTTTTATAGTGTACACTGTAGAAATCAGAAACTCATCCATATAGAAAGAAAGCACATTCCGATCATGACGCTCACAATAGATGGAAAGAGATTAAACCGAAAAGAAAATATTTCAATATGAGAAAAGTTATTAGAGGGAAATATATCAGCTCACTAAGAAAAGTTCTTTACATGGAAGGTCTTTAATCGAAAAGATATCTATCCACTAAGGAAAGTCCTTTAAATGAAAGGTTATTATATGAAAAGATATCGATCCACTAAAAAAGTCCTTTAAATATAAAATTATTACATAAAGATATACATCTTATAAAAAGAATAATATGGATAATCTAAAAAATCTTTACTGGTCATTATGAAAATATGTAGGAGGAAGGAGATCGATTTAATCTCCTATAATTTTGCTGAGACGCTAAAAGAAATGACTGAGATTTAATATTTTTATTTTTAATAGAGTAAAGATAAAGGGCCGAGATTTTTCAGATGGTAGATGATTAAAGATGAAGGGCTAAGATTTACCAGAGGGGTGATGTGTCCACTCTCTCAATTCGCCAATTATATAGTAGGGTAGATTTATTTTTTTATTTTAAATCTTAAATAAAAATCATTTAATTTAACTAAATGCATTTAATTTACCTAGCACAAGATTTCTTGAAGTTAAAACCACCGGAAATCAGTTGTGGTAAATAGAAATCAGCTCTAGGCACGTCTTCCGGCCCGTCGCCAGATCTCCTTCCAAATTCCAACATTGATCAGATCAGCCGCATTTTGCACATAATTGTCTCCTGATCTCCCCAAGATGTAGAGAAATATTATCTCCCGAATCTCGGAGATCAGCCAGTGCGCGCAAGTGAAAGCCCCGACCACCTTTCACGGCCGCCGGAGAAGTGCCCGGCCGGCCACCGCCGGCGTAACAACCGCCTTTCCATGCACCCAGGCCCCAGCTACAACGGTCAAAAGAGCGGGGAATCATGCGACGCGGTCGCCCTCACTGCACGTGACAAAACTGCCATCTCCACTCGCCCAGCCCAAGCAAATCCCCCGGCCCTAACCACTAGCCCACAGCGCCCTGCCTCACTCCACTCGAGACGAGTTCCCCCTTTCCCCTCGCGCAGGCGCGCTCCGGCGGCATGGCCTACTCCGGTGGCGGCGGCGGGAAGCTCTCGGCCGTCGACGCGATCCTTGCCGAGGCGGCCGATCTCGTCGCGCTCGAGCAGATCGCCAAGCTTAACACCGC
>KE372758.1:308505-331171 GCA_000418225.1 Zizania latifolia | reverse complement strand
AACACCGCGGCGTACATGGGCTGCAGTTACCTCCGCTGGGGCTTCCCCGCTTGGAGTTCACCTCGGACCTAGAGGCGCGGATCGAGAAGGTCATCTACGCCTGCCGCTTCATGACTTTCCTCGCCATCGCCGGCTCGCTCATCGGCTCCGTTCCCTGCTTCCTCAAGGTGCCCGACTGCTTGCATAGTCGATTTTAATATTTCATCCCCGCCTTAAGTTCGACCTGTTCTTGCAACTTTGTTAAACTGGGGGCGCCCGTCAAACTCTACAGGGCTGCGTCTTTGTGATGGACGCCTTCATCGAGTACTACCTGCACGGTGGCGGCAAGGTCATCTTCATGCTGGTCGAAGCCATTGGTAAGTAATCTGGCACCACCTCATGCCTGCTCTACACTTCAATCATGAGCAATTAACCATTAGTATCTTCAAAATTTTGTTACTGAATTTCAGTTCTTACACAGTAGCACAGTCACCACACACGATTTGAATTGTCGCAGGACTCAACCTAGTGGAGTTAGATGTGCTATCAGTTGATATATGCAGCAATGGCTAACCAGTGCACATTACCTGCTTAACCACAGATATGTTTCTGATTGGAACTGTCATGTTTATCTTCGGGACGGGGCTGTATGAGTTGTTCATCAGTAACATGGACATTGCGAAGTCATCATCCCATGGATCCAACCTCTTTGGCTTGTTCAGGCTTCCGGTTGGTTCAAGATGAACATCCCTCTAAATGATCGTGGAGCCAATGTGGTGACTGAAGAATTTCATTATCTTGATACCTCTGTTTCTGTCTGCAGGAACGGCCCCAGTGGCTGGAAATCCAGTCAGTGAATGACCTCAAGACTAAGTTGGGACATGTCATCGTCATGGTTCTACTGATTGGCATCTTTGAGAAAAGCAAGAGGGTGACCATCACATCCTGTACTGACCTCTTCTGCTTTGCGGCATCGATTTTCCTCTCTTCAGCTTGCCTCTACCTGCTCTCCAGGCTCACTAGCAAGTAGCAAAATAGCATGGAGCCACGCCTGAACGGCTGGAACACAGACAAGCATTGTACATAGGAGATAGGCCTGTTCTATTGCCTGTGATGTGCGACACCTGAGGTTATGCTCACGTGATGTAAACATTAAGGGGAGTTCATACGTCTCATGGGCACTGTGTATGGACTGAAATTTACAGTGCAGGAGCATCCTATAGTAGGCAATAAAACAATAAGACATTGTCACCATGTACCACTTGGTACCGTAACTCACTGCTTAGATGGCATATATAATCAGCTATGGGTATGGTGTATTATGAATTCATTAACAATGCTGCCTACAATTCTTTTCAAGTTTTTAGAGCATGATTACTCTTGCCGATTGCTTCAATACTATCCAAAAGTATTTTTTGAGTCACCAGTTAATTAGTTTAGACCAAGAGGATCCGAGGAGGTGCACCTATTTCCTCTCTTCTGATGTCTTTATAAACTTTTTTTGACTTAGATGCATGTTCTGATATCATATGCCAAACATACTGTTTGCATCAGTATTCTGATCTTCCTAAAATTGATGATATATAGGCATGCTCTGACCTCTCTCTTTGGTAGTCTGTATTTGATCATGAGGCCCTGTTGAAGCTTGTCAGCATGGTATTTTTATCTCTTAATCTCTTATATAGGGATTTTATTTGATGAATGGAACCCTTTTCTGATACAGCTACTGGCTTATGAATGAGCTGAAACCTGCAGAATCTACATTTCATGTTATGTATCCATGATCCATCATTATATGTTAAGTGATAAACTGGCTCCTGATTTACTCTTTGCCGCACACTGAAGCTTATCTGCATAGCTATCCTTATGAGAAAGAAGACTGAACAAGATCCTATATGACTTTATGAGGTTGTAATTCTGATAAAAAGCTTGCTTGATGTTGCAGTTTTATATATAGCACTAAAGCAGATGTTTCAGTTCTGTGATTTATGTCCGGTCAAGTCCGTTAGATGTGGATGCCAGAAGCTTGTCTTTGAGGTATGCTTCTGAACTTAAGTATTTGCAACTCTTAGCACCACTAATTAATTTCTGAATTTGATGTGCCATTGCGCGGTTGCTGCCTTGAATTTCTGAGTTCTGATCTAAATTCTAAAATATTTATAATTCACACCCTTTAATGATTTCCTAGTTGCATGCACAAGTCCTTTTCTTTCGTGTATGTTTATGATATCAAGTTTTTTTCTTCAAATGGTTGCACTATTCTGTGATTTCTAATTTGGTGCACTGATACATGTTTGATGCCAATACTAACAGCGGTTGGAATTTAATTTCTAAAAGAATTTCACAGAGGCAAAACTATTGTGGCAAGAATGCTGAAATTTCATATGCTTTATGACACTTGGTCAAGTTTATGTCACTTTTTCTTGGGTGATTACATTAAAGGAGAGGAATAATATAAAGATTAGCTGTATTGTGCCACAAACAATGACAGAACCTGAAATAAAATATTTGAGGAGTTCCAAGCCAACCAACGAGAAGCAAGGTTCCCAATCAAAAAAAGACTTTGAAGTTCCCTTTCCAAATCTAAAACAAAGTTCGAGGAATTTGAGAAAATAAGGATCCCACAGGGAAGGAATAATTTATGGTGGCGCAACACCTTGAGTTCATACATATAATATAATTACTTTGAACATTTGCTGCCATATACTCTCTTTTCTATATTGAGCAGTGAGCAGCAAAATTAGAAGCTCCAACTTGCTGTTGTTCCCTATACCTAATGGATTGGCGGTCTCTGATAGGTCATGCATGGTTGCTTGAACTTGATTGGAGCATGCAAAGTGTTGCACTCGATGTTTCAAGTTTGCAACTTGCATACTTAATAAGGCTTCCATGATATATTTAGCCCATGGTAACTTTGTTGCCACCAAAGTGTGGGCCGTGGAGAGTTCTCTGTTAGATTTAATACAAGTGGATCAACTTGTGTATTAAACATACACTGTTAAGCACACATTTCATTGGAATACATACCTGATCATACTCATCAGCATATGATTCATGACTGCATCCTTATCCTTGGTAACATTTGTCAAAAAAGAAATGATTGTTTGTTTTGCTTGATTGATTTGCTGGAAAAATAAGTTGAGAATGACCATGGTGGTAAGAAGGCTGATTTCACATACAAGCATCAGCCTGATACATGTCAGGAATCAGGATGCCACATATTTCTGCTCAGACTGGACATTTTCCCATGACATTTATTTTTCATTACTAATCTCACTCTACACAGTATCTATTTAGGCAAGAGACTTACAAGTTCCCAAGAATAAAACCGGACTGGGAAAAGGTGTTCCCTTTGGCATAGGATTAATAAAATATTAAGATTTTGAGAAACGATTGGCTGGGGACTGCTGTTGTCACCTCCCCGGTCCTCTCATCACTTAACACCTCCAAGGCTCCAAAAGTACCTTTCTTGAACTAAATTAGTGAAACAATCTGCATATATAAAGAAGGGAGCTGGCTCAAGAAATGAACCATCCTACTTGTGATATCGTGAGTAACTTGTGAGTTCTCCTCCTCCTCTTCCAATCTTCCAACCAGCTACCATTATCTATTTTGCCTGTCAGCTTCATGGCCATTTCATCGAAAAATGTTGCCGTGTTCATGTTGCTGCTCAGTACTGTATTCTTCATGCAGCTCTCTGTGCCAACTCATGCAAGGAAGCTGGAACTGCGGGCACCTATCATCTGCATGCATCCACCATGCACAGGAAGGAGTGTCCTGGAGGCTCCTGCTAATCAAGTCGATTCAACCACTCCAGGCCATAGCCCCAGCATTGGCCACAACAGTCCTCCAAACTGAGATGATCTAATGCTGCTAGGGTATATGAAAACCATCTGGTGTTTCCTTGAGCTTCTCTATGCATTTGTTCAGAACTGCATCAAGCATGTGATCGGAGAAGCTCGTGAAGATTTTGTTTTCATTTTCCTTTAGCCACCCTACAACTTGTGCCTGCCTGCGTGTTTTCTTTTTCTTATTTGTGTAAATAACTTTTCCTCACCGTTGTCTCTGAGGAGGTCTACAGATCTCTGCAGCATGTATCAGTGTCTGTCGAAAACTTTGAATTCTTCGTATGCTGTAACTTGTAAGGTGATGTTAATCGTCTTGTTTATTCAAGGTTTTACTCCTGTAATATTGTAAACCTGAATAGGTACACTGGGAATGGTACTTTGGTTTTCCACATAAAAGAAGCAGCTTGTCTTGTGCATTTGTATTTAAATCACTTCTCTCTATCCTTTGTCGAGTATACAATTCCTTCCATATATTCATCGAGTTTGTGTCATCTGGAATTTACCGTCAAAATTAATTTATCTACGGCCAAGACCATGTTTTTCCTGTCAAGTATACATGTGTAATTGTGTATGTTTAGGGGTATTGTAGTAATTTTCCTATATCTTATGCACATTTTATATACTCTTTGAGCCAAACCCAAGCAATATAGTTCATCCCCCAATTTCTCTCTTCTTTCTAACCTAACATTTCCTTCAGTAAGACCTAGTTTGGTAGGTTGGGATTCCTGTCTATTCTACGTGGATAGGCTGGCATCCTAGCCTATCAAATTAGGCCCAAGAGAATGGTACGCAGACGACGGCAATACCATTTTTCTTAACCTTAACTATTTTTCTTACCCTCAGGTAAAAGATAAATCGTGCTTGGAGTGTAGTCCTATGTTACGTATTATAAGTCATTTAAATTTTTGATAAATCAAACTTCTCAAACTTTGATAAATTTTATAAAAAATATACCAGTAATTACAACATCAAATTAGTTTTATTAAATCGACCATAAAATATGTGTTAATAATGTATTTATTTGATATTATAAATGTTAATGTATTTTTATTTAAACTTGGTCAAATTTAAAGAAATTTAACTTTGAAAAAAAATCAAATAACTTATAATATGAAATGGATGTAGCACAATTGTTTTCTGCTTGATATTATTACTCTGGCATCTCTGGAGCTCTGAATAATCTGGCATGCATGTTATAACATATTTCATTGTTGTGTCTGTTTTCTTGCTGCAAAGCAGCCACCTAGTATGCTCATTGCAAAGTGTGGCATCTGCAGATCAGTTTTGTTGTTCTGTGGTGTTCACTTGTTTTGTCAGATAAGCAAAAGTACCCCTTTATTTTTTTGATCCTTTAGGTTTAAGGACTAAGAACACATAAATTTTATAGAATTTTCACGTGATTTAGTTCAATTCCTCTAAAAATCCTTGTTTCAAAAGAAGTCCTAAGGCAAAAGCATGCAGTGGCAGTAGATGTTCACTTGTGATGTTAAAATATTAATCCAACCAGTGGAGGCGTGGAGCACGAACCATTTGCTGGCCCACTTCACAAACAAATCACAGTGTCCTAGGAAGAATGATGCCTCATTGTTACAAAAAATGACCAACAACAGGTAGTGACTGAGAAAGATATTTCCGAGTTAAGGCATGTGTGAGAAGTGATTGGTTATTTTAACACATATTTATTTATTGTCTATTATTTCTTGATTGATAGAGAATCTGCGTCTAATATGTTCTGCAAACAAAATGCAGTTTTCTTTGGTAGGGAAACAGTGACGCCGTTCGTATGAACAAGAGTGATCTCTCTGTAATTCATTTTTACTTGAACACTTCATCCGAAGTATGCGTTTTTTCACAGTCTTGTCGATCTTTCTCTGGTTGATGGTGAATCAATGACGCCTTCAGATCGGAACTAAAAATATATTACATCTAGAGCTGATCTAACTATTTTTAACTAATTATTCATTTAAAAAAAATTATATAATTTTATAATAATTTTAAAACAATAGAGTTAGAGGATAGGGCTCTAACTCTATCAAACCGACAACAGAAGAGCATCTGCAGGTACAGGGATTTCTCACTCAGTCCTGATGCCAGACTAGTGCATCTCCTTTACAACAAAGAAAACCTAAGTGTTTCTATAACTTGACCAGCAGCAGCTAGTGACTGACAAAGCTGTTTCCTAACTTGGGTATGTGACTAAGCAGTGATAAGATATCTGAAGAAAACGAAGCAGAGATATATTATTCTTGACACCTTCACTTGCCTTTTGTTTCTTGGTGGTCAGGTCACTGCAAGTACCTGGATAATTAATCAAATCACTAGCCTGCATTCTCCAGGACAATCAATACACACAGCTTCAGTGTGGCTGTGGCAACAAAGCTGCTTTTGTTCTTCGTCCTTCAGATCTCTGTGTGCATGCTGAAGCAGCAGTTCATCAATCATGCATATAAAAATCGTTCATCTACTTATTCTGGGCTACGTGGCTCAGTGCTTTTTGAGAATTCAGATTGAGCATACGTACTGCAATTGTGCAGCTATCTGATAGAACTTTTGTTCCCTTTCTTTTTTTACTTCGAGTCTTTGAGAATTCAGATATATGGCTCAATCATAACTGATAATTACGATGTGTATGCTGTTGGCCTCACCGGCTGTCAGCTAGATTAATTAGCTGTGGGCTTCCACTTTGTATTGGAAAACGGCGATATGTTATATATAAACACATAATATATATTTGCAAATATTTGATAATTTGACACTTAAAATAAGTGAATGTTTGACTATTTAATACTCGTGAGAATAATATATGCAACTATTTGAGTCTATAACTATAGACTAGGATGATAAATAATCGAAACCACTCGTTTGAAGTGTTAAATCATCAAATCTCCATGTATTTGAAGGTTAGCATGACTGCTTTAGTGACACCATTGATGTTGACAGTGAATGGCATGTTCTTGCTCTCATCCGTCATCTTTAAGATTATTCTTTCGAAAGGATTATTGGGAGGAGCTCTGCCTATTCAATTAAGGAGAACAATAGAGATGCATCAGATGTTTATGTGATTACTGATTACACCGATCGATAAAATTATAAAAACACAACAACTTTCAGAATTTTGTGTCAATAACACTTGTCTACAGTGAATACTGAATACTACAGCTAATCAGTAAAATTAACCTCATCTTTGGCTGAGCCGGTAATCTGTTTGGAGTTCAGGATGATAAGTAGCCAGTTGCATAATTTCCATACTCTGGTTTGGAGAACCATGTCTCATGTCTAGTTAGATGAGAACATGAGAAAAAAGCAACATTAGTTCCATGCCTGATTTGCCTTCTCTATAACGAATTGCAGACCCGGGAGAGTAAACCACTTGCAAATTGCACAAACATTTAAAACTTTATGAATTTTAAAGCATCTCAAACACGATAATGGCACCCTTCTTTATGAATATGAAATACAGAACTTTTTGGCATCTTCTTGGTTGGGTTTCAAATGATTGCCATTTCACTCGGCCCCTCATGGCTGGCCTCACTACTCAAAGAAAGTAACAACGTTGATTGCATCATCTATCACCAAGTATTATGCTTTGATGACACCATGTACTCTCCCTCACCTACAATATCTTCAGAGTTTAATGTGGTTGAATGCTTAAGTCACTCAGGCATCACAGAAACGCCATTCACAGCTGTTCTAAGGGGAAAATTTAATGATTTGTCACTGTCAAGTTTACCCTCTTAATTATGTTGACACCCCGATAATGACACGTGGGACCATCTAATTTAATGACATGTAAGTCAATATGGCAAAAATCAAAGCCACTTCTTAGCAGTGGCGATCACTGAGGGATCAAATGTCATTTTTGTTACAAGCATTGCATGCTTCTTCAGAGATTTAAGCCATTTACAGGCCATCTTATTTGATGCAGCACTACAACTCTTGTACCACAATTAACTATACCACTAAGTAAGCAAATCCTGTATTTACTTCTTGTTTGGAATTCAGAATGATAATTATGCCCAAGGATTGAATTAAATGAGTGATCTCAAGTAGCTAGTGATGAAATGGGAGTTCTAAGAAAAAGGAGTTAATGTTCTGGGACACTTGCAAGTTGTATGCTGAGGCTACTCCCTCCAGCCAAAACAGAAGTGCAGTTACATAGTAGCTTGGATCAACAATATCCTATGAATATTGATTACATGAAACATAGTAAAATGACATAAATATGATAATCATAGTAAAAGATTATGTCTTGAAGAGACGATGTGGGTGTTGAGAACAACACTCAATTACAGACTAGAATCTGCCAGTTCAGAGAACAGTAAGCAAGTAGTAACAGCAATACAGCATTTTTCAATGAACTTTCTACTCTTCTTCCATGAAAAAGGCAGAGCTCCTGACATATTTCTTTTTTTTTTTTAAAAAAAACAAGAAAGTAGAAACAGCATTGATAAAACATGCAACTCTATCTGTGCCGCTCAAATTTTCGATCAAAACAAATCTGTGCTCCTCAATTTTATCTCCTCCAATCAGATGATCATTGATAAATCTGTGATGCGAAGCACTAGCCTCTGATCAAGAACACATTATGAGCATCATCTATCTCAAGTTCTTAGTTAACCCGGTTGCTACTTCATTGACACATTTGATCACTTGCAGAAGATGGATTTATTGCACATTTTGCATGGCATCAATTCAATGGCTCCAGCTAGCCAGAGCCATTTCGTCGTGTGTGGCTCTCCCTTGCCAAGCTTTTGGCCATGGTGGCGAGACGAACGTGGGTGGTGGTGGTGACGGCGGCCATCGAGCCCTCGCCTCGCCGAGCGCAAGAATCCAAAAGAGGATTTACTGCAGTGGATGGCGGCGGCCACCTCCTTTTAAGGGCTCGCCATCCGCGGATGCTTGCACACATCGCCTCGCATCATCGATCGTGCTCGCTGTTCGGCTCCCGGCCATGGCGGCCTCGCTGTGCCGGAGAGTTGCTGGAAGACTGTGGCTGGGGCTCGGCGACTGAGCCAGTGAGCCACTCACAAGCTGGCTCGCTCGACTCGCCTAGCTATCGAGCCGAGCCAGAGAGACGGCTCGATGGCTCTCTGAGCCGAGATTCGGCTCGTGAGTTTCGAGCTCATTTTTTACCTCAGTACTCTACTGGTAAACTCGTATTCTTGTTCCTTTTATAAATCATTTTAAACTTGTACACAAGAGTTTAAAAATCAACTTAAATATAAGAATTAAAAACTAACTTAAATAACTCTATTGCTTCTAATTTATTCTGTTAAAAAAAGACTCGTTTTTGTTTGTGACTTGTGAGAGATACAATCTTTTTTTTTACAATGGTAAACAAAACGATGAAAAGATGCATAGAAATTCTAAAACAACAATGATAATGTTAAAATTTAATTATAAAATAAATCGGAGGTACTAATATTAACGCATCCTAATCCATTCGAATTGATGAAATTTCAGTTTAAATTTTCCTCCATTGTAAAGAGACTGGATATGGCCCAAATTCGGGTTCGGAGGCCCAAATTCTTTGCACGCTTGCTCTCTTCTACGCTCGATTTCTTCCTCTCGAACGAACGAATCCCCTTTCGCTCGACTCCAACCTCCTCCTCTTCCCCATCTCCGGCGGGGGCGCGAGGCGTGGGAGGAATGGCGGAGCAGAGCCGTGCCGAAGCGGAGGTGCGGGAGAATCTCACCGTAGGAGGGGAGGGGGACAGGGAAGGCGACGAGGCGCTGGGGCTGCGTCTCGGCCTCGCCAGCACCGGCGCTTGGGCGGTCGGGAAGCCGCCGTCGATGGGGATGGAGTTCCCGACGCCCGAGGCGGCCAGGGAGTTCTACTGCGCCTACGCCGACCACGCCGGCTTCGCCGTGCGCACGGACAAGTCCCGCCGCTCCCGCCGGGACGACTCCTTCATCATGCGCCGCTTCGTCTGCACCCGCGAGGGCTTCCACCGCCCGGAAGCAGAGGCCGCCACCGGGAAGGTGAAGCGCAAGCGCCTCACCATCCGGGAGGGATGCATGGCCATGGTTGAGGTCACCAGGAAAGAGGACCCCGAGCGCTGGGTCGTCACCAAGTTCGTCCCACACCACGTCCATCCCGTCGCGCTCCCGGTCTACTCCCGCCCGGCGCCCACCGGAGAGGTCGATGTCCTCGCCGGAGAGCACACCAGAACATTCGACGGAGCGACCAGTGGAGCACTCGGTGAATCTACTCAGGCGGCCACTGAACCTACCGTAGCTCCAGCTGCAGTGGCCAATGGGGCGCCCAATGGAGGGGCATTCTTCAATAGAGTCATCAGAGCGAATCCAGCAGGGGTACGCGACGAGGTGCAGGACGTGCTCGATTACCTCAGGAAGACGCAGGCCGAGAGCCCGGGCTTCTTCTACGCGATGCAGGTAGACAGCAGCAACTGCGTAACCAATGTGTTCTGGGCCGATGCGAAGTCAAGGATGGCATACAAGAGCTTTGGGGATGCAGTGACATTCGACACCACCTACAGGAAGACCAAGTACATGATGCCATTCGCGGCGTTCCGGGGCATCAACCACCATTTGCAGGGGATCACATTCGGGTGCTGTCTGGTCATGGATGAGACAAAGAGTTCATACACCTGGTTGTTTGATACATGGCTTGCTGCAATGGGGGGTCGACATCCTGATCTGCTGGTGACAGACCAGGGTAAGGCGATGGAAGCAGCAATTGCAAGGGTGTTGCCCAACACCCGGCATCGTTTCTGCCAGCGGAACATTCTGAGCCTATGTAAGCAGAAGTTGTCTGATGTGTATATGAAGCACATCAACTTGAAAGCTGATCTGAAAGAATGCATCTTTGACGCGGAGACGATCGAGGAGTTTCAGGCTCGGTGGGACTATGTGATCGATAAGTATAATCTCCGTGACAATGCTTGGCTCCAGTCATTGTACGAATCTCGGCAGCAATGGGCTTGGGTGTATCAGAAGGGGTCCTTCTTTCCCGAGTTACTCAAGTCGCAAAGATCTGAGAGGCTGAACAAGTTTTTCAAGATGCATTTCAACATGAAGACTCCAATGCTTGTTTTCATCTCCAGGTTTGATCAAGTGATGGCGTCACGTTATGAGAAGGAAGCTCAAGCCAACTTTACAACAGCGTATTCAAAGCCTACCCTGAAAACCCCTTCTGTAATTGAACGGCAGGCCGCGAGCATCTACACAAGAGCAGTGTTTTACGTATTCCAGGAGGAATTTATCGAATCACTGGGCTATCATGCTGACAAAATTGAGGATGGATTGGTCCTCAAGTACAATGTAGCCAGAGAAGAAGAGAATGGCCGGAGCTATGTAGTCTCTTTCAACCAGTTGGACAGGAAAGCGGAGTGCACATGTTGTAAGTTCGAGTACGCTGGTATATTATGCAGGCATGTGCTGAGAATCTTCTTCATAGTTGGAGTTCGGACTCTGCAGGAAGAATACATTGTGAAGAGGTGGACAATGGATGCTGAGAGCAGTGTTGTGCCAGAAGAGCGACCATTGGAGCCTGGACTTAGCTTTCCTGAGCGCCTAGTTGCTTGGTACAACGATCTTTCTCTTGATGGTTTAACATATGGAATGAGAGGAGCCATGTCGCCAGAAGTTTACAAGGCCGCAAAGGCTGCATTTCAGAAGGCATTTGATGATGTCGTGGCGGCAAAATATCAGCATATCAGTGAACATCAGGATATGTATAAAATGCCTTTGCCAAAGCTGCAAGCGAAAAGGACGCATGCGAAAGCGTAGCAAATTGATACTTCTGGCATGGAAGGAAGGGGACGCCAGATACCATCAACCGTGTGAATTTTGTAGCATAATCATCTACAAGAGATGCACCATAATCCACCCCAATATCATCGAATGTGGAGTCTTCTCAATAAAATTCATTCTTTAAATCTCTTCACTCTCCAATAAACTCTCAATACCTTATTTTTTATATTTTACTCTATTAGCATTAATAGGTGATTTCTAATTATCATGTCTTCTCGTTTTCTTTCTTTTATATCTTTTTTATTACTGACGGATAGGACAATGATAGGAGGGAACAAAAGCCGTTTCTTAGGAATTTCGAAAAATGAGAAACCAGATTGGAGAAATATTTTAAATATTTTAGATCTAAATCTAAAAAATAGGATATAGACTATAGAGTGCCACCTGTCACGTTACCTTGCATGATTAAATAGCAGAACATCTCTTTCATATTATAAACCGTTTAATTTTTAAAGTCATTTTTAAATTTTTTTTGATCATGTTTAAATAAAAATATAAACATCTATAATATGTACTGTTATAATTAATTTAATAAAACTAATTTGATGTTATAATTATTAGTAATTTTTATAAAAATAATCAAAGTTTAAGAAGTTTGACTTAATAAAAAGTCAATAGTAACAGAGCATTATTAGCGTATTGATCAACCGCACGAATCAAGAGGGTGATGATTCTGGTAATGAGCACGACAGCCTCATTATACACACAAAACAGAGGGAAAAACATAATACACACCGGTTAATTACCGGTACATGAAGCACTTGTGCTTTGCAAGCTGCACATCAAATAGAATATATTGATGCACCTGGATTCTCTCCAATCTACTGATATAAACTACACAAGGCAATAACAAATATAGTAAACATTACACATAATTTCTTTTATTACTAGTATGCAGCTTGATACTTTGGGAAAACTATACAGCATAACAGCTTCCTCAACTGATCAAAACGGATCAGAATTTTTGCTATCTCAGACTTGTGCACGAGTTGCGCTTAATAGTCATGGGAACACATCGGAGGGCGCAATCAGGTAAAACATTAGCTCAAAGCCTTCTGACAGTAATTACCCTTGCCAAACAAAAAGTAGATCTCATGTAGCCGGTACGAGTGAAGGCATTCCCCATGGAGCCTATCAGCAGAACCGCAAAGCGTATTCAAGTTCCTTTTCATCAGCGCAGTTGTAACCCAACTGATATGCACGCGCTGTTCAGTATGAAAGCACGAATCAGTACGTCAATGTTATGAAACAAAGCACTTAAGCATTGCAAACAGATCCCACAATCAGTCAATCACAGCCTGGTACAGTGGTATCACATTCCACTATTTGAAGATCCAATAATATAAAAGCACAAACAAAACAAAATGTGGGCAAAAGAAGTATAGCAAAAACAGAAAATGTGGGTAAAAAAAGCCTATTCACTTGTATGTTATATATGATATATAATTGCTACTCTGCAAACACAACATTTTTATAATTGCTACTTTCCCAACATGGCCTGAAGCTCCAAAATTAGAAAAAATATATTTTATTTCTAACTGGTCTGACTTAGGAATAGTTTCAACACATTATCTTGGTACCAAATGCTGCTTTGCTCATAATATCAGAAATGATGGGAGAAGATGTTTTCACAATACAAAAGTTCAAAGAAGGTACCAAATCGTCCAGAACCCATAAATGGCTCTGCTTCATCAGTCACACCACCTTGTTGTTGATCCTACAAATTGCAAAGTAACAGGAAGGGTTATGAATAAGTACAGAAACAGACAAAAAATCATATAGAACTATTGCCATGTTGGAGCAAGTGGTTGCAGATATGTATAACTATCGTGTCCAGCGACATAAATTTAAACCATATATTGCACATTCTTAATTCTTAAATAAGATGACAGACAAACTATTGAAGGATAAGGAGGCTGCATGTAATGGACACACCGTATCATAAGTGTCCCATTCATCATCAGGACACAGCCATCTCTCAAAGCAGTGCCCAGATATTGTACAAAGCAACAGGCCACTAGATTGGTCCAAGACAAAATCACGACAAGCATCATCGCAAACTGAAAAACAGAATAAACCAACCATTTCACACACATACAATTATATGTGACTAGACAATGTGAGAAAAAATGAATATACCATGAACACGTCCCGTTTTCTCACAAATATAAGCATCACCAATCTGGGTGTAAGAGCATGTACTTCCAGAACAAGAATGCCCCTTGACTGCATCATCCGTGAGGCCTCTCTTGCTTTTCCAGCTAGAAACCTGATCAGCTATTGTTTTATCAAGAATAACCTTGTCATCGTTGACCTTCAAAATTCACAAGAGAAACGCTTAAATCTTGTCAACATAAGACAATTCTATTGCTATGTGGGGGCAATTGGAACAAATATAAGAATAGTGATTACTTCTGAGGGAAGTGGAGCCTGACTCCTTTTTGCAGCCTGCATCTGGATATAGTACTCCTTGAATTCTGTAGGTGTATTCCTCACAAACTCAACCATATCCTCTCTATCTTGCTAGAATCACGAATAATGAAACAACATCAACAAACTGATAACACAATTGTAGCAGCAAGTGAAAAAGGACTATGTTGCAACATGAAACTGAAATATTTTGTTCAATCAGTTTGACAACATCACAGGAAAAACACTCAACTTTTAGTATGTGCATTCACCTGTTTATGCTTATTCTGAAATTGTTAATTAAAATCGTGTAGCCATTCTCAGATTCACATTAAATTAACGGCATCACTATAGCACATGAAGTTAACCTTCGATCCCCATGAGGCCATGACCTCAATGACCTCAATGATGAATCTCGGATGGGAATAATGGGATTACCTGGATGTAGAGTTTCTTCCAAGCGCACTCCCTGAGTTTGGCATTGGAAGACAGGCCCCACCGCATACAATACCTTCAAAAATTGGAAATAGATCAAACATGTGAGTTGATTCGAATTAAAACCAAGGAAAAAAAAGGAAAACATGAAGTCTCAACGAGCTTACAGGCGGCGCCAGAGGGTTTCATCGGAGGCAGCGGCGTTCATCAAGCGGCAGACGAGGGCGCAGGAGATAAGGTCCTCCGATGAGAGGAACTTGAATATCTGCAGGAACAGCTCCGGCGGGATATTGCTAAACATGTTGGTATCGATCTGCGCCGCCAGCTCTTTCTCTTTCCCCTTCGCTCTCCGTATTCTCTTGTTATGCTCGTCCCCGCTGCCGCTGCCGTCGCTGCCATCTCCAGATTCCGAGCCTTGCTTCCTCTTATTCTTCCTAATATCATTTTCTGACGGCTTCTCCTTCTCATCGCCTTCCTCCCGCTGCAACCGATTATCCCCAATCACGACTGCCTGCTTCTCCTTCTCACCGCCTTCCTCCCGCTGCAACCGATTAACCCAATCACGATCAGACTCCCACACAGCAATCACCGGAAACATCGGTCGAGAACACTTACACCGCCAGATCCAGACAGGATCTCGGATTCAAGGAAGTTGGCGAGGCCGTCCACGTCGTCGTCCTCCTCTTCCTCGCCGCCGCCGGGTTCACGCTCACCTTCGTCTTCTCGATCTAGCCACCCTTCCTCGAGAAGGGCTTCGTCTTCAAGACCCGCGGCGTCTCCCTGGCCGTCGTCCATGCCCCTCCGCCACCTCCTCGACCTCGTCGCCGATGCGATCGCCGCTCCTCCCTTACCCTAACGAGAGAGATATTAGTGTGGTTGGAGGATACGTGTGCCTCCACAACACCACGAGATGGGCCGAATCTCGCGACGGCCCAACCACACACAATGACACGACCCAATTACCTTAAACCTGTGGCCACTTTACATGATCACTTGATTATACCGATATTATGAACCTCGCAACTTTTGGATTTGCTAAATTTATATTTTATACGATAAAATAAAATAATTTGAATTTTTAGTTTAAAATAAAAATCAAATAGTTTAACTAAATAACCTTCATCACTGAATCTAAACTATACCAAAACAAGACCTATGTTTACCTATACTCTGGAAGGATAAAAATATCTTTCTCATCTAAGTTGAGTAAATTTAGCAAATCTGAAATATAAAGCTGTACATATTTAGACTGCGATATATAAAAAAGTATATATTTTGCACGGAGTTTACATCAACAGGGTGGATTGAAGGAAGAAAAGGTGCAAAACAAGTAAAGCGTGTGGATTGGTGTTTAGGGCGAGCCAAGTTTGAATCTTTTGAAAAAATATCAAATCTGAAGCTATGCCCAAACAAGACTTATATTTGCCTATCCTCATTATTCCTCTAGAAGGATAGAAAGATCTTTCTCATCAAAGTCGAGTAAATTTAGCAAATCTGAAATATAAAACTGTACATATATAGACTGTGATATATAAAAAAGTATATATTTTGCACGGAGCTTACATGAACAGGGTGGATTGGACTTTGGAGGAAGAAAAGGTGAAAAGTAAGTAAAGCGTGTGAATTGGTGTTGTAGTGCGAGCAAAGTTTGAATCTTTGGGGATTACGATCACCATGAAAATCTGGCAGACGCACTAACGCCAGGGCGACAGATCGGCGTCAGAGTTAGCAAAACACCGCGATCACCAATTATTCCGGTTGCTTCTCGTCGTTATCACGGTCTAGATCATCACCAATTGGCGCGTCATCGAGAAGCGACCAGGCTGCGGCGTCGGAGTCCAACGGCGGCGAGCCCTCGAAGAGCTGCTTCCGGAGCACATCGTGGAGGCCGTCGAAGAGCTTCTTCTTGACTGAATCCATGGCAAATTCGAGGCGATGGAGCAGCTCAGTGGAGTTCGTGTTGTACATGAAGAGGCCGTTGTAGAGGTCGAAGCTGTCGCTGCAGGTGTTGTCGACGAGCCGGAGCAGCGTCTCATACCCCTTGGTGTCGATCGGCGTCGGCTGGAGCTCCAGCATGGCGAGTGTTCGGCCGACGGTGTGGGTGAGGAACTGAGTCTCGGCGGCATGCGCGTCGTGCTCCGCGCAGCTCATCTCCACCATGCGGCATCCCTCGCGTGCAAAGATGTCGAGGAAGGCCTCGGCGCGGGCGGCGCGGCCGGGGCAATCGCCGACGCGGACCTTATCGAACACGAACGGGAGGCCGCCCCAGCCGTCGCGCGCGGACTCCGGGCCGAACATGGGGTGGGTGCAGATGATGTCGAAATCCTCCGGGAGCGTACCGAGGAGGAGGTTCCTGGGAAACTCCTTGACGGAGAGGACGTCAGCGAAGAGAGTGTCGCGGCGGAGGCGGTGGACAGGTAGAGAGCGGATGACTGTCTCGGCGGAGAGGATGGAGGTAACGAGGAGCACGACATCCGGGTGGCACTCGCAGAGGTCGTGCGGGTCGGCGAAGAAGTACGCTCCGAGCTCGGCCGCGGCGACGGAGTGGTCAGAGCGCGAGTGCGCCAGGACGGTGTGCCCCTGCCGCACAAGCGTCCTGGTCAGGAACTGCCCGTAGTTCCCAAACCCCACGACGGCGATCTTGAGTTTCCTCTGCTGCTTCTTCTGGCCATCCTCCTCCTCCTCCTCCTCAACAGCCTCCTCAATAGCGCGGGGCTGGTGGTCGAACGGTTGCCGCGCGTCAGCTTCCGTGGCGCGGACGGCCCGGAGCCGGAGCTGAGAAGCGTCCACCGGAAGACGCCGGAGCAACTGGAGGTTTGTGGGAGCGGGCGATCGGCGGAAGAACGGCCCAAGGCTCAGGCGTAGGCGCATGAAGGAAGCGGACGAATTCGCCATCTCGTGTCAAGGTGAGCGGCGCGCCGACGCAGCGGTGGCTCTCCCGCCGTCTGCCTACAAATGGTGGAGACCTAGGTCTCGCGCGAACGAAAAGGCCTCTTCCATGGGCCGGCCCATCTAATCAAGCCCAGGAAACCCTTCTACCTCTCCTCGGCTGGGAAGGGAGAATCCGATTAGCGAGCGGCGGCAATTGGGGGAGGCGGCCGGAGGGGAAGGGGGAGATGGAGGAGGAGGTGTCGGGGAGTCGTGGGGGGTTGGGCGGTGGGCGGAAGATGGCGGCGGGGGAGGTGGAGCTGAAGGAGAAGGCGGGGACGGCGTGGAGCCACTCGTACCTGAACCAGAAGCCATGGCACCCGCTCTCCTATCCGAACCAGCGCCGCAAGTGGATCGCCGAGCAGATCCACGCCAACCGCGAGCGCCGGCAGGAAGAGGTGCAGCGCGAGTTCGCGCAGGAGCAGGAGTTCTTCCGCCAGACCGCCCTCTTCTCCAAGAAGGACAAGGAGAAGGTATAATACCACCAACCCTACGCATACGGCTGCAACCCTAATTTGTACCAGTATTGTATTGCTATGCGTCTCCTGAATCAACTGTTCATCGCCATTAGCTTTAACGGCTGCCATTTTTTGTCTGATATTGCCATTGACGAATAGCTGTAGCATTGCTTATGGCCATTAGCTACTGCGTGTCATAGGTTTAGTTGTAGCCTTTGTTGCTGTTAATTGTATCATCTTTCATCGTGTGACAATGTAAGTAGAGTCAGTGACAAAGCAAACCCCACTTCTGTATCTTCAATATAGGTTTCTTAATTTTTACATATATTATCACAGAATATAAACCACTAAGTTAAATCAGAAATGACGAAATATTTATTTGCACTTGGAGTATGGGCTGTGAACCTAACTAATTCTGAAAAATCTAGTTGCTATGCTTGCTAGTTGCATCCAAGAGGTATAAGTGTTCTTTAGGAGCTTTTATTTTAAGCTGCAATGAACAAGTACTCCTACAGTCTTACGTGTCAATTTTCATGCTTCTGTTATCACCCATGAAGAATTTATGTCGTCGATATTCATTCTGTTTCTCAAGTTCAGATGGAGATAATGAAAGCTGTGAGTTTCATGTATGTGCGCCCACCTGGCTACAACGCAGAGAGTGCAAAAGCTGCTGAAATTGAAGATGAGAAGAGGAGGTCTGGTCAAGGTGATGCAACTCAAAGTGCTGCCGCTGCAAGCACCTCGTCAATGTAATATAGCATTTTTTTCCTTCCAGGGCTCATGAATTATTTCATTTTGTACTATAAGATTCTTCCAACCCTACCAGCTATTTTTTCTCAGACTGTTTCTCTATGGTGTTTTTTTTTTTAATTTACAGGCCTGATAAGGAACTTGACAAGACCCACGCTGGCCCAGATAAGAAAAACAGGCCAAAAGATGTTTTTGGCCGGAATTTGCCAACAGAACAAGAATTCGAAGTTCTAAAAAATGCTCCAAGGTACTTGACTTCCTTTATATACATGACAGTACAAGACCCTAAATTACTTCTTTTCCCAATCTCAAATCATTTTAACTTTTGTTTTACCTGAATTGTTTGATTTGTAACTTTGGGTTATGTCTGTTTCACTTTAGTAAAATTCTTCCCCTAGACTCAATCCTTAAACATGTTGTTCTCTACTTTTCAAGGACATAAGAAACTAAAATTTATTGTCCTTGTATTCGAGAAAAAAAAATAAGAGTGTGGTGCCATGTCGTTTTTTAGTCAAAGTAACCAAATTTACTACCTTTTTATACATCCAAAATAACATTCTAGTTAATATCATAGCTCAAAATTAATCTAGTTTGACTGCGTTTGTTCTAGGGTGTAATGCTTTCGTAACTGAAGGGAGTAGAGCACTAGTGTGCTGCTATGAGATAACTCTTACTTCCTCCGTTTCAGAATATAAGTCACTGTAGCCTTGCCTAGATTTATCTATAGATTAATGAATTTAGACACATATACAAAAACACATACATTGATCTATAGATGAATTTAGACAAGACTAAAATGACTTATATTCTGAAACGGAGGAAGTAACTCTTAAGTGGCTTCTTAATATTTAGTATGTGTTCCTGTCTTACTGTCAGGTTGGAGACAGGTGCTCCTGTCAGGATTAAACCATTTGGAGTTGAAGTTCGTAATGTTAGATGTTTAAGGTGTGGAAACTATGGTCATCAGAGTGGTGACCGGGAATGCCCTTTGAAGGATGTGATCATGCCTAATGAGGAGAGCCGATTGAAAAGGGATGATCCTCTTACAACTATAATGGCACAAACTGATTCAAGTGAGGTTAGATTTTTTTCCAAAATGTCTCCCCTAGCTACCTGTAACAAGAAACATGCAAATAGCGATCTAGTTCTATAGCAATCATTTGTATTTTTGGTTTGGCCTTTCCCTTTGAATAACTTAATATTATTTCATTATTTGATTGATGATAGCATCTTATCAATAGTTTCATTTTCCCCCTGAATCTTGGGTGATCTAGATCTGAAGATTAATGTTCTCGAATCTTCCCGTTGTCAATTGGAATACTGTGGACAGATCACGGAATATATAACCAGCAGTTTTAAAGATATATATTTCTTTGAGTGTGTCAGCAATTAGATACACATTAATGTATTTTCTTTGTTTGTTCACTGTACTTCATTTAAGCTTCAAAAAATGTTTTAACACAAGGAGTTCTTTGCCAGCCTTTGAAGTGGGAACTTAGGCAAAAACCAGGCATGAGCCCTCCACGTGGTGGGTACAACCCAGATGATCCTAATCAGCAGATTGTAGCGGAAGACATCTTTGATGAATATGGAGGTATAGGACATGGATATTGTTCATTGACAAACTTTTATCATCAGGAGTAAACATCTTTGAGAGTTTAAGTTAAATGTATGACTAATATTTTGACTGATTATCCTGGCTTCTTATATTTCAGGATTTCTCGGGGGATGTGATATTCCAGCTCTTCTTTGCAACTTTTCTGCTAGCAAATCAAAGAAACGCTCAAAGAGTAAAAGCAAGCATAAGCAAGCTGAGCCTGCTGCTCATGAGGAATCTAGAAGGCATCACAGAAGTTACCAGTCATCCTTGGATTCTGAAGGCGAGAAGAGTAGCAGGACATCAAGGAGCAAGAGAAAGAAATACTATTATTCTGATTCGTCATTTTCCGGTGCTGAGTTGGAAGCTGGAAAAGGCAAGCAAAAATCAAAGCACAAGAAAAAACACTTGTCAGAGTCTTCATCTGATTCAGAAGTCGAAGTTGATGGAGATAGGACATCAAGGAGCAAGAGAA
Organism: Zizania latifolia; assembly: GCA_000418225.1. Taxonomy (NCBI): domain Eukaryota; kingdom Viridiplantae; phylum Streptophyta; class Magnoliopsida; order Poales; family Poaceae; genus Zizania; species Zizania latifolia. Next base: position 310,516 of record KE372758.1, on the reverse strand, counting down.
AGAAATATTGTTATTCTGATTCGTCATTTTCCGGTGCTGAGTTGGAAGCTGGAAAACACGAGCAAAAATCAAAGCACAAGAAGAAACACCTGTCGGAGTCTTCGTCAGATTCAGAAGTTGAAGTTGATGAAGATACAAGGAGGCATCCAAAAAGAGAGCATAGGAGGAAGAAAAGAAATGTGGCTGAATGTGCACCATCTTCCTTCTCTAAAGATAAAGGAGACATGGCTCGCAAGGGGCACTCAAGGCGACCGAGGGAGAAGCATCGTTATAGTGACACAAGTTCTTCCGAGAATGAGAGGCACTCAACAAGACATAATGACAAGCAATACTACAGCGATTCAAGTTCTTCTAGTTCTAGGAGCAATCAACATTCAAGAAAGTTGAGGGAAAAGATGCACTACAGCGGCTCGAGTTCTCCTGAGCGCAATAGGCATTCAAGGAGATCAAAGGAGAAGAGGCACGATATCGATTTGAGCACATATGACAGCAATAAACATTCGAAGCGATCGAGGGATAAGCGGGACTACACTGAATTGAGGCCTTATGAAAGTAATAGGCACTCAAGGACATCGAGGGCGAACCAATGCCACTCTGATCCAAGCGCTTCTTATAATTCAGAGTCCGATAGACACAAGAGTCATCGCCATCATCATAGAAGAAAGTGAGTAGTAGTGTATAGTATGCATTATGCTTCCACAGAAGATCACTATTGCAGTTAGTGCTGCCCAAAAGGGCCACACGGCACGGCCCAGCCTAGGCATGAGACGACATGGCCTGTTAGGCATGGCTTGACAAACGGGTCATGTCATGGTGTGCTGCGGTGGCGGTCCAAGCACAACCCGGTTAGTAATACTAGGCTAGCATGGCCCATTACCTCCTAGGGTCATACAGCGCTAGGTCTGCTACAGTATTGTCGTGTCTAGGCCGGTATGGCTAGACCCGACTCATTTGGACACCTCTAATTGCAGTATATGTGATGTCATTGGCTAGGTATGTTTGGTCCCTTTTTGAAGCCACTATGGACCATGTGTTACTGGTGTTTGGTCATTGGTGGCAACAGCTGCTAGCCTGCTACTCTGGCGATAGCCATGTATACTTTGTGATGGGATGTTGTCGTGTGAGGGAATAGTAGTTGTGCCTTCATTTGAAAATATCTTATGGCCTGCTGGTATGTTGAACTATCTGAAATAAAGGCCCTGACTTGTAAGCCAAATTATGATGAAACTGGCACCTTTATGCCCACTATAATGTTCCACCGAAATGTATCGTCGTTATCAAATGAATGTATTCAGATATGCAATTTCTAGAGGCATTCGGCAAAATAAATTCAAACTTTGTGTTCATATTTCAAAATCGCACTTGAATGCAAAGAGAGACTGATGATGCACAACTTTGACAACTGTTACTGGACAACTGGGACGCCACTACGAATCAGCATAAATTTCAACATGTAAGTTTATTCCTTGCAAAAAGAAAAGAAAGGAGAATCATTCTGTCACCTAAATAGTTCATTGAAACTCTATCAACTTGATTAATAAATCCTCTTGTTTTCTTTCAACTGTCCATTACTTCTTCAAAATTTGACCCACAGATACCTGATTTTTAAGTTTGTTTTCTTTTGTTAATGTTTATAATAAGCTTTGGTTAACAAGCGACATCATCCAACCTGTTTGTCCAAGTTACTAATCTGCCTAAAAATTATTAAAAAAAAGTGCTTATGGGGTAGAGTGAGAACTGAGAATGAGGCCATGAGGGTATGTCACTTAAGCACATTAGTTAGTAAATAAAAAAAATTTAGGACAGAGAAGACACCGTCGGATCGCAGCTGAACAGCTGCGACCGCGACTTCACTCTGACGTCGGGTTCTTCAACGTCGGGCTTGAGATCTCCTGACGTTAGGCTTCTCGACGTCAGAGGACAGTCGCGAGATCGCAGCCCTCTCCGCTGCGATACAACGGTCAGGGCGGCATCTGGGGCAGGGCGACGACGTAGTGAGAGTGCAGGCCAG
>KE372758.1:241578-284254 GCA_000418225.1 Zizania latifolia | reverse complement strand
TCCAGTTCCTTTCTCTCCTGTATAACAATAAAGTAGAGAACGCTACATGTAATCCAAATGAATTAGGTATGTATAATAACCACAAGCAGGCATCAGAAAGAATGCTTCTATATAGAGTACAGTACTATTAACCGTCCAGAATGGGATCTCTCTCATTATCTGAAGTAAATAGTGACAAGCTTTCATAATATTCTACTGTTGTATATGAATAACGTGACAACACCTGCTGTACTCCTATTTTGCATCAATTTTTAACTAATTAGTCATCTGCGACAATATATTTGATTGGCCAAACTCGGTAATGACACAGAAAGTTGTGCCATTCAAAATAATAGGTCAAAGTAGTGAGACAATTGTTATTTGTTGGTGGAAATTTTATACATACTGCCACTACCAAGCCTGCCATGGGATTAACAACCGTGTGGAAACTCTTAACAAGAGAGGGATTAACACATTTAACATATAAAATATAGCACAAATTGTCAGGAAGCGAACCTGTGCAAAGCGCCCGGAAGTTCTCTGCAGGGACAAAATGGAAATAGAGAAACATTAGCATTTGTCATGTCACAATAATTTAGTTGTTACCGAACTGAATGGTATGCCAATGGTACCTGCCGTTTTAGGAACAGTCTTCCCAAAAAGTCCCATGACAACCCGACCTATGGCAATCCAGGAAGAAGAATAAATGTCAATGAGCCAATCAGATAACAGGCAAAGAATTGTGAAAAAAGAACATACACAAAGAGCACATCGACATTTCTCCTTAAACATAAATAACAAGCCATCTCAAATTCTCAACTTAATAGATTTCACTTCAGGTTAATCTCATTGTTGTTGATAATTCTAACTGCAGTAATCACTCTTATGGAATCAGCCCCTCACAACGGTAATACACACGATGGTGAGGCATAATTAATGCGAGTAAAATTGCCACTGCTAGACACCTGTGCATATCTTCTATTCTTTTCACCTGAAGATTATGCGCTGATCTGGTAACAAAGCTAGATAGATCAGGGACCAACACAAACCTGCGGGCTTGCCATCAATCTCGATATCGAAGTAGACCTTGTGCGTGACCTCGGTCAAATCCGCCTTTGATTTTTTCGCCTAAACAGCACATGAACACAAAATCCCGTAAGGATAGATCCATGAAGATATGCTACTCGAAGTTCTAAAAAAATCAGCACATCAGGGCCAATCAGATCCACAGCAAACAGATTCAGGTATTAGCGCGAGCACAAACAATCAAAACCGAGACTACAGAGATAAACTAATCAGATCGGAGAACACACGCATCACGCGAAGATATAAGGAGAAGGGGGAGCAGCAGAGCGTTGATGGGTGTGCAGGAGACGGACGAGGTGGATGAGCACCTGGGCGAGCGCCAGGGTAGCGGCGACGAGCACGATCCAGAGGCACACCGACGTGGGGCGCGACATGGACCTCGCCGCCGCGCTCCTCCTCCACCCGCTACCCGCCATCTCGGATCTCCTCGCTCGCGCGCACCCCGCCGATGAACTCGAGAGGATGGGCAGATCTGTTTTACCTGCTCCACTCTCCGCACTCCACAGAGTCCACGAACAAATAAGCAGAAGGGGAGAACCGATGCACTGTCTGACAGGTGGGGAGGGCGTGATTGGTGGGCTCACCTGTCAGCTTTAGGCTTTGTCCCAAATTATATTTAAGATTTTTTAGCAGATTAAATATAGCTTAAAAAAACCTTACATCTAAAACTATACTTGTACTGAGATTATTTAGTTCAGTCATCTATTTTTATTATAGACTATTTTATCATATAAATTTCACATATAGCATGAATCATCACTTTTGGTGGAACACTACACATTAAGTTAATGTGACCATTTTGTACCCTCTCTATCTTAACAACTTTATTTTTAAGATAAATCTGATAAATTATTGATTAAAGTAAAAGAACAAAATGTTCTTCATTAACAAAAAAATTGGTATTATAAAGTGAGAGATAAGGAATTGGTAAAAGATATTGACGAAATAAAACTTCTTAACCAAGGAGGTAAATGTTTTTTTAACAAAATTAAAGAGATATAAGAAAATTCTTTTCGAGACAGGAGAGAGTAAGTTTTAATGGCAAGTTAAGCAGATTATTTCGTCATAAATGGAGGAGATATGAAGATCAAACCATCTAGAATTCATTTCATATTCTAATTATTCGTCAACTTAATGACCATGGAAAAATATTCAGCCAGGTGGAACGAAATAAGATGCCATTTTGTTAGCGCAACCATTTTACAATAGGTACACGAGCACGTCATTGTGCTCAACAGAAGCAGGCTCCAAACCAAACAGATAACCAATTAATTACATACACACATACAACGATATGCAGTCAGCCAGTCACAGTTAGTAAGCTTTCATGGAAGATCACTTCAGTTCGCCGCTATCTGTTATGATGACTTTGCACAAGGGAACACCACTCCGCTGCCCTTCCGCTTCGATCTTGTCGACAACGTCCATTCCAGAAAGAACCTTCCCAAACACAACATGCTTCCCGTCCAACCTATAGCACACAAAAGGGTAGGTGATGATGCTCAACAAATAATTTGATCGACTGAGTTCTAGCAAACAGAAACAAAAGATAATTCTTTATATATCACTTAACTAACATTCACTCGTTCTCTTACATGTCACTCGCTCTCTCACTAATATATGAGTTTTAGGATCAATAAATCAGTAAGAGAGCGAGTGACATATAAGAGAACGAATGAATTTTCAATGGCATAATGGCATATAAGGAAAAATGGTTGTGCTTAGGAGCCACCGAAGATTACCGAGTTAGTTTTACGGCAGTGATAAAAAACTGGGATGCATTTGTATCTTTCCCCATGTTGGCCATGGACAGAATCCCTGAACCAATCAATAACCGGCCAATCAAACATGATGACTTGCTGCTCAGAAGAAAGAATTTCGATATAGAAATTTTCGACTGGATATCAAGAAACACAGTCCACCTGGTCCAGTGTGATTGATCTTGAAGTTTTCATCAGGGAAAAATGAGCCATAGATAGAATCAGAACCGGTTCCATCACCGTGTGCGGTGTCGCCTCCTTGAATCATGAAGCCTGGGATGATCCTGTGGAATGTCGTTCCCTTATAGTAGAGAGGTTTGCCGCTCTTGCCAATTCCTTTCTCACCTGTACAAGAACAAAGCTGAGATCGTTACATGAAACCATAGCCAAACCGATCATATGACTTGGACATGTTCATGAAAGTACCAGCAAACACCAGAGAGATAGGATGTGAGCACCATTACTGTTCTCTCATCTTGGCTTACCTTCTAACTGTTTGATGTTTTTAGAACAGGAAATAGGAAACGGCAAACTAAAGACACCTGGACATCGTACTTTATGGGAGGGGGAAAACTAACTTGTTCGGTATCAAATATTGACCATATATGCAACCCCCTAAATCTAACATCTATATCTCCTAGCTCAAAAATTAGTTCTCAAAGTATAGCTTGTGCACCCTCTTTACTTTTCGCTAGCTCCACCCCTTGATATTCATATATGTGTGTTCTAAGCTAACTAGTTAAAGAAAGGGGATGACCAACGAGAACTATGCACAAACAGATTATTGTTATCTAGCCGACGTAGAGTTAGCAGAAAACTAGCAGCTGAGAAGCACTGTCATGTTGTCCCCGGCCAATTTGTTGCTTATCTGCCCTCCCCCTTCGATTGACTAAACACGCTGATTAGCTATCCAAATCGTGTCATTCCAAAATTGGTAGAATATTGTGAAGGAATGTAGCATGATGGCTGGGAAGCATACCAGTGCAGAGTGCCCGGAAGTTCTCTGTAAAGAGCAAATGAAGAGACCATTAGCATTTCTCTCGTCTCCCACATAAGTAATTAATTTTGCAGCTATTGAAAACAATGGTAAATTCAGGTTATACCTGCCGTTTTAGGAACAGTCTTTCCAAAAAGTCCCATGACAATCCGACCTATGAAAACCCAAAAGAAACAATTTAAACGTCAATTAGCCTATCAGCATTCAGCAATCATCAGTATTGTATACATAAATGGCACTATCACAAAGAGAAGCAGAAGCAGGCAATGACAAAGCTTTGAGTATCTAAACAAATCAGGGCGTCACGGTGCACAAACCTGCGGGCTTGCCGTCGATCATGATGTCGAAGTAGACCTTCCTGGTGACCTTGGTCAAATCGGCGTTTGATTCTTCCGCCTGCAAAAACAGAAGCAAAAAAAAAATCGTAAGAACACAGAGACACCACCACCTCAAACTTAACAAGCCAACAACTAAACACATTGGAGAAGAGGGATGAGTAATCAGATCAGATCAGGGGGAGTGGCAAACTAGTGATGGGTGGGAAGAATTGAAAGGGGCATTCCGGGCCGGGCTATGTGGATAGTGGATGAGCATTAATCGAGCACCTGGGCGAGAGCGAGGGTGGCGGCGACGAGCGCGAGCGAGAGGCATCGTGACACGAGGCGCGAAGCCTCCCTCGCCGCCGCGCTGCTCCTCCCGCTCGCCGGCATCTCGGACCTCCCCCCGAGGCCCCGATTCCTCCTCGACCACGCGTCGCCGACGAGCCTGTGGTTCTTTTGCGGCCCTCTGCATGCAGCCTCCGCAAGCCATCACCTAATAAAAGGAGCACTCGAGATGACCTGGCTGACGGGTGGGGCCGACAAGAATGGCGGGGCCAGCCTGTCAGCCGGCGGGCTGGTTAAAAACTGTCTGGTCCACTCTCGATTACCTATTATAGATCGTACGACTTTTTATTGGTTAAATTTCTTTAATTTTGATTAATTTTATAAAATAATATATTAACAACTATAATAGCAAATTAATTTTATTAAATTCAACATAAAATATGTCTTAATGATATATTCAATCGATATTTTAGATATTAATATTTTTTAAACTTAGTCAAAGTAAAAAGTTTGACTTAAAAGGAAAGCCAAACAAATTATAATATGAAAAAGAGAATATTATTTTAGACAGGGGATTTATGGATGTTATTTACTGTTTTGTTATATGGCATGTAGCCACTAGTCCCGTTGTCATACTTCCATGTAACAAAAGAGCAAATACCAACTATGAGAGGCAAATGAGCTTTTTTTTTCTTTTACCAAGGGAATCAGCAGTTGTAATATGTAAACCGCAGCTGCAATTAAGAGAACAATAGCCGAATGGTTAATGCACACACAAAGCAGACATCCTTCAGGGATAAAATGTGTTAACTAAAACACGCGAGTAATTAAGAGTCAGGGCCAGTCTCATGATTCCTGCATTCTAAACAGCAAAAATCCATGTCAAGCCTCCAACAGTTTTGATTTGCATTCCACCCGATTTAATAGGTTCATTACTCGTCCACAAAAGTGCAGTACAACACAACTGTAATGTAAATGATGTACTGCTAGCCAATTTCACGAGTCGTTTGCACAGGAGCCACTGATAGTGATATACAACACAAAAAACATCAACCGATGCAATGTCTCGTTAAGCTTCTTTCGACTAGCGAATAGAGGTGTACATTCACAGTCAGTAGCTGGTACTAAAAAACCACCATGCCAGCGTGTTGCCTCACAGCGCAACATAGGGATCTGCAATCCAGGTCTAGTCTTTAGATGCCCTGGCCGCTGGGCCTTTCTTTCCACCATACCTCTGTGTTGGAATTACAAACAAAGTTTAGTAAGCTAATGTATGCAAAATTTACGAAATTATATAGTGCAGGTGCCAGGTAAGTGATCTTAATTGGTTATAGCCTTCTAGGGGGGCATGTTTGCCAGATCATGTCAGACAAATATGTATCATCTGATGTGCCAACATACCAAGACATATGCCGTTAATTCTACTTAGAACAACATATGGTTTAGTCTTGAATCTTGGTAACAGTAAGTAAAAACTTAACACTGACTATGCCTAACTACACAAGGTAGGTAACAGGGATGTAATTCTGACAACCCCATGGCAAATACAAGGCCATTCTAATTCTCACTGCCCCCAAGGCACCAAGCTACCATGATTAGGCCTTAATACACAAAGTAATGGACACTTGGAATATAACATACGGTGCAGCACTGCAGGATGGCCTACTTAACTTCCAAGCAGCAGAAGAAAACAGTATCAACAATGTATAGACATCATAAAGCTCTCACCTGCTTTCCTATGTTGAATGGGACATACTTGTACTTAATCATATGCACAATTTGCCGCTTCATTGTCAGGACAAAAAGCACGATCCAATAGCATAGAAGTATTGGCCAGAAGACAGGAACATCGAATAGAGAGAAGAATGTCATCACAAAAGCAACACAAAAGGCTTTCATGATGGCATACCTGAAACAAAACAATTAGTTAATATAGCTGCCATTGTGCATTTGCATCACAAACAGATGTTGCTAGATGCGCCAACACAAGCACACAAACAACTCATTGGCAACAGAACTCCAAATAGGCAAGTGTTAATTACAATGGCATAATGTGCCCCATGACAAACTATTCAATTATTATTTATTATTGTTTTAATAAATTAAAAAGCATCCTATCAAGCACCAAACACCTCTTTTTTATGAACAAGTGCTGAGAATGTGTAAAAGCAGTTCATCAACTTAAAGTTCCATAAAATTTGTAAGCTTGAACAAAATGAACTTAAGAAAACCGCTAAACAGGATAATAACACATTAACACTTAAAAAATGCACCGTGGACTTTCAGGTTATGCAACATAAGCTATTTCCCTATAAAACTTTTCTAGTACTACTCCCTCCTGGCATTAATATATGTCGTTTACATCATATATTAATGACCAGAGGAAGTATTAAATAGTAATTCACAGAGGAAATCTGTAGTGTGCGTCAACAAAAAAGGAATGCGTGCACCCCATTTCTTCCATACGGACTTGCATAAACCTTAGCCAACATTTATAGTGAAGCATATCCATTTATCGACTCATCTCTCTGCTTAATCAGTGGAACACATATTGGTGCTCCATACTGATCCAAACCAGAGCATCTGATTCGATCAAAATCTCACACTAGGAAATTGCATTTCTACGGTTGCCCCGACGAAATGGCGTCTCAAACTAAACGATGCACAGCAGTAGTTGTGCTGCCTGGCAGCAGAAGCGATTAGGGTCGGACAGGGCAGAAAACGTATACCAGAACTTGAACTCGGGGAGGCGGCGGATGAATGGCTTGAACTCGTCGGAGCCGCGGGTGGGGAGCGCGGGGCCAGCGTCGAGCGCCTCGAGCTCCGGGTCGACCATGGGGGAGAGGAACCCGATGAGGAGGTTGAGCAGGTAGATGCCGAGCCCGTAGGTGACGACGTAGAAGCCCTGCACGTAGTAGACCCGCAGCGCGTACACAGCCGCGGCCACGAGCGTGCCCGCCCACCGCCCCGCCGTGTGCGGCGCCGCCCGATCCAGGTAGTGCTGGAACGCCCGCGACGCCTCCGCGCGCCACCGCTCCACCGAGCCGGACCCAACACCACCGCCGTCGACGGGTGAGGGTTCCATGGTCGCCGCTGCTGGGGGGATTTCGGAGGCGAGTCGGTGGGTCTAGGTTTCGTGCCTGCGGCGAGATGGGAGCGGTGGGCTGGGTTGGTCGAGCGCGAGCAGAGAGGAATAGAATAGGAGGCTTCACATGCTGCAAAAGCAAAAGGTCCCACACGAAAAAATCGATAGTTCGTTACCTGTATTCCTACTCATCTAAGTTCGAATTTAATGTTTCATAAAACAAATCTAAATAATATTATCCATATTCATTATATTATAAAATATTAAATCCAGTCTTCCATCGTAATATTATGAAATAGAGGGAATAATATTACACGTGAGATAATTATGATTATGATGATAAAAATTAAAACTACTTATTTAATATATTTTCTTTAAACTTAATCAAAATTAGATAAATTCGATTTTAAAAAGGTCTTTTTAAATGACTTATAATAAGAAATATAGTGAATATGTAGTTTTATGTCTTAATAAATTTCTTGTGCAGAAAAGTGTCTCGAGTTGGCAAGTTTTAGTACGAAAAAAATATTTGGGACATATTTAGATTGCTGAGTTGCCAAAAATTACCAGCACTAATATTTAGTGTGGTTGGAAATGGTAGCAAACTAAACATGCCCATGGTGATCCTGAAACGAAACGAAAAGGAGAACACTGGAGCACTACACTGATCACTGCAAGTCTGCAACTGACCGATTCAGTTATTTGATTTGGCATGCACAATACAAACCAAAGGTGGATTGTTATTTCACTGCTCTTTATACTCTTTGGAGTATAGAACACAAATATGAAAAGTTCTTCCATTTGTCTCTTCTTGCACTCTTTCAACACCAACAACCACACCTTCTCAAAAGTTTTTGCACTCTCCTGTACATCCTTCAACTATCTATCACATACCAGTTACCACCACTGTACATGTATCAGGAAATACAAATATGTGTATCAGCAATGGCTGCTCCCAGACTCCCAGGAAATAAAAAAAAAAGATCCAAGGAAAGAAAAAACATAAAAAACCATTTCATTATGTTTTGATAGCACTCCAGTTATCTCCATAACCTGCAAAAGAAGGTATCTCCCTAACTTCTACTGTGGTATGCTTTTCCCTTTCACTTTGGCGAAAACGCTCGACTCCTTGACTGAAACGGCCTCGTATCGCTTTCAGGAGCATCACTCTTGCTGCTGCTGTTCTTTCCTCTTAATGGCTCCGTTTCTGAATTACGAGAGATGTGGTTCTGTCGCTGTCTCCTTTCCTGCAAATCAGTTGACATGTGCTCAACTCATGTGGCAGTTATAAAATGCAGCTCCATTTCATTATTAAGCATCATCACCATGTTGTGCAATCCTCTCTAAGTTAATCCCAATAAAGCTAATCTCTATAAGTATGCCAAAGCTGATAGGACGGGTGTGTGGGATAACCAAACAAGATTGTTCATATAGTTCATCTGTCACTAACTTTACTGGGACATGAACATTCGATGAACATGTAACACAATATAGGAGGGATATGCATGATTTCCAGGTATATCACGAATCATACTTTTATAGATAATGGATGAGTTTAAACCTCCAGCCTCTGAATTTGAGTCTGAGATATCACTAAATGTATGTATGCATGCATATTTTTCTCATGAATCAAACCTCTTGAGGAATGGGTTCGTTGCAGTCCAACATCCGGACCACCTGGTCCATACTTGGTCTCTTCTCAGCATTCAAATCGATGCACCTCAGAGCTGTCAAAAGGGCACGCTTGAGCTCCTTTGTTGACGGTCTTCTCTCCAGGTTTGGATCAACCACCTCTTCAGAACGTCTGTTGGCAACCATCATTTTAAGCCAATCAACTAGGTTTACCTACAGTTAAGCGGCAGGGTGTTACAATACTAATCAAAAGGTAAGCTATCCTCAACTGCTCTGCAAATGATTATGATTGCATGCATTTTTGTAATAACTTGGTACCGAAAACCATAGTAAAAAGATCTCAAGTATTACCTCATTTGGAGGGCGATCGTAATCAATCGGATCCCTACCTGTAATAGCTTCCAACAGAACAACCCCAAAACTGTAGACATCACTCTTTTCATTCAAAAGTCCACTATTAGCATACTCAGGCGCGACATAACTGTAAAAGAATATTGTTGAGGGCCATTAGTGATTCACCAACATTTTTCCAAAATTACAGTGGCCAAGATTTGAAAGTAATACAAAGGTAGCAATAGTACAAATAACACGAAAAAACATACCCAAAGGTACCCATAACTCGAGTAGCAATATGACTTTTACCAGCACCCAGCATCTTGGCCAAACCAAAGTCAGATATCTTGGCATTGAACTCATCGTCAATCAATATATTACTTGACTTGATGTCACGATGCACAACTTTTGGTTCAATTGCCTCATGTAAGTAAGCAAGGCTGCAAATGGGGCAGTTTGCATCAAATTTATGTTCCCGAGCAGCAAGAAAATATAATCCAAACTTTTTTATTCATGACAGAGATACAGATCCAATTAGTTTGCAGTTTGCACCAAGCAACAATTTAGACTCAGTGAGAGAGTTACTCACGCTTTTGCAGTACCCAAAAGAATTTTCATGCGCGCTAACCAGGTGAGAGAACTATACTGGGACAATTCTCCATGTAGCCAGCTTTCAAGATTCCCATTGTTAACATACTCATACACAAGCATCCTGATTGTGCATACACATCAAGCAATTTATGTTAAGACTTTATTATCCATCCATTCTAAAAGGATCAATACATAACAGGCCACATTCTAAGGAATGAACCCCAATAATATTCATACCTTTGAATACCTTCAACACAGTATCCCAAAAGGCGAACCAAATTCTTGTGGCGGACATGCCCAATTGCTTCAACTTCCACTCTGAATTCTCTCTCAGCTTGTCCTCTGCACAAGCAAGCAGTCACAGTATAAGTAAAAGGAGGGGGAGGGGGTTAGCCCATGCATGGACTGCGAATCAGGGAAAAAAATGTTGCAAGAAAAATGCTCACAGATTGTTAATGATTTTCTTGACAGCAACTGGGGTGCCATTTGATAATCTACCACGGTACACAACACCGTATCCACCTTCACCGATTATGTTATCCTTAGAAAAATGATTGGTTGCAACCTCCAGATCTCTGAGAGTGAACCAATGGCCCCAGCCAAGGTAAGAAAACTCAGGTAATCCTGCCAAGGGCGCAGACTCAGCAGGAGCATGCGAGGAAGACTGTTCACATATGGAAACAGATTGTATTTCATCAATATTATCCACATAACGAGAAGAATCAGAATGATTGATGTCTTCTCTTTGTCTCATCTTGTCCTCCTGAGCCAACTGAATTTCATCTTTATCCACTGATTCAACAGGTTCATTCTGAATGGTGAGTAGAAGCCCATCATGTACAACAAAATCACTGGGTGTAAATTGGTCGACCACCCTCACTTCCTTGATATCTTTGCACGCAGAAGGTATTTGGGTAATTGGAATTTCCTTAAATGTCCTATGTGACCGCTTGATCCAACTTTGTATGGTGAGGCATATGACAAGGATGAGAAGAATACCAAGTAGGGATGCTCCAACAGCTATCCCAATCACAACCCAAAGTTTCAGGCCAAAAACAATTGTTTTCTCATGAAGAGATTCTGTCAGAGTGGAGTTCGACGACATCTTCCAATCATCAAGTACCTAGATGACGGGGATAAGAACTTGTCACTCACAAATGCAAAGCACCAGTTCCTCCAAACACAACAAGGATGCATTTCTGCAGGGACATACCACACCAAGTAGCAACCAGATGAACAGCATACAGCAAAGTAACACAGATGGTTTTGATAGACGGTGATAGTAAGCAGAAACAAATCATCAAGAATAGTGATCCATCTATAAACTTGATAACCAATCAAATGTAGGCTGTTTCAACTTGGTCCTAGACTCCTTGTCCTAGTGCAGCCTTTTTTTTCAAAAAGATGGCAGGAGTGCTGCCTTCCATTAGGAGAGAGAGAAAAATTACAGAAGGTGATGGAGTACAGGGTTAAGTGTAGGACAACTTGTAGTCTGCAAATCTTCTTGGACAATAGTATCAAGGGTGTTTATATTTTCTTGGATTTGATTGGGTGCTTGTATGGGATTCTGGGCCGAGTTTTCAAAAATTCAACGGGCATTTAGGTAAATTTAACAGATTTGCCAACAATACTACAACAATTCCTTGAATTGAAAACACTAATGACCATGCGAAAGCTACATAGCAGCAACCAAGATAAAGAACAAGACAGCACAATGGCATTTGGACAATACCAATTATCAACTGAAGCTGCCTGACCCGTCAACTACCATTCCCATGCCTAGGGCGTACTTATTGTTCAGAATCGAACAGCTACAGGTTGAAATAATTGAAATACAACTATGAGCCCGGGAGACAGATGATTACAGTAGTAGAAGATGCAAGTGAAATTTCTTGTTAGATCAACTCAGAAAAAAACTACTAATATGGGCTGCAAATTCAACAGTTTATAAATGGAAAGACGGAATATTTACAGAAGCAAGCAACCACCTGGAGGTTATGACAAAAAAAGAAGGAAAAAAACCAACCTTTATCAGATACAATGGTGATGAAGAACCGGAATTAGGCTTTTAAGAAGTGAACACAGTAGTAAATGTTGCAGAGCATCATGAATCCATACATGGATTGGAATGCAGGCAGGCAGGCACGCAGGAGAAACCTGGAGAAGACCAAATCAGGGGAGGGGACAGACGCATCCACACATCTGAGGTGGAAAATGGAGGAAGGAGAAAGCAACTCGAAGCAAATGCGGGTTCATACCAGGGCGAGATCCAGGCGCAGGCAGGCAGACAGAAGAGAAAGGCCTCTCTTTGGAGATTGCTTGCTGCAGGAGGTGGGTGATAAGGCGGTGGTGGAGGTGGTGACGGCAGGAGGAGTGGAGTTATCAGCGCGGTAGGTGATGGGAGTGACGGCGAAGAAACCAACCTTAGCAAGGGAAGGAGACAGAGAAGAAGCCTCCTTCTCCGCCTCCGCCTCCGCCTTCGTAGCGGCGAGAAAGCAACCAGCTGGTACTGCCACCTGCAACTTCCGCAGCTAGGGGCCCCAACGAGCCAGCTCGTGTCGGTTGTTCGGCTCGGCTCTGCTCAGCTCGGCGAGGTACCCAGGCGGCCAGGCCGGCGACGAGGCAGAGAAGCTACTGCGGCGGAGGCGGTCAGGCGGACAGGCCAACAGAAACGAGTCCGGCGGCCGGCGCAGATGGACAATGCCGGCCTCGCTGCTGTTGCCGACGCAAAAATCAGGAGTGCGAGTGATTAGTTGGCTGGTTAGGCTAATTAAGCTTTGATACATGTATAGATCTCCCAATAAAGTGCAATTTAATTCTGGATTTATGGCTGGTTAGTGTATGCAGCTAGCTTTACAAAAAGTTGATGATTTATTAACTCTTAAGATTATCTCTTACTAGTATTGTCGCACCATAACAATAATACTTAGAGCTATTTAAGTTGACAAAAAAATCATAAACATTTCTTGATAGTAAAAAAATTATAAATCTGCTGGAACAACCAGCTCGGCTGTGAGCATTTTTTCGATCCCTATCCGCAGTTACACTCCAGTGGTCCTGTCTCCCAGTACAGTACCGGATAGCATGGCTCAATTGCAATTAGTTTAGTATATTTCCAAAGAATAACCGACAGTATGTGTGTTCGTTCACTGTACACTAATCTTCTTCCTGCATCTGATAATGATGGCATACTTGCGTGTTCATCTTGAAAACCAGACAAGCTAAACTGAAGACACTTGTCAACGGATTAATTGATCTTTTACCTTAAAGTTGAGTGGACTCTGCATTTTTACACAAATCTCAGTGTAGGGTGACTAGGCTCAGGAACCAGAAAAATACAAAATTCACTAACTTATGTTGGAAAAAAATGTAAATCCCCAGTTGGCTCTTTTCATAACTTCTCGCAATCGAACAGATAAGGTGCATTCTCCTTGGTGTCATCCATCTCTATGATACTGTTCATTTTCTCACTGATGCAGGACCTAACCGCCCCGTCTTTGAGATCTTGATCTGAGCCTAGTCCTAGAAGAGTGATGCATTCATCTTGGAACTCTTGATCACTGGAAGATAAGATCATGCCAGTAATTTGATTCTGCAAGATCAGGGGCATATTCGCAAACCTGAATGATGTAAAGAACAAGTTACATCAATTGTAGGCAATAAGCATAGTAGCAGAAAGAACAAATGACCTGACGGCATGCCAATATAAGGCCATGACATTTGTGACTTGCAACCAAACTAACATCCAACATGTCTCCTGGTGATACCAATTAGCAAGAATAATTGACGACATACAGAGTCCACTCCCAAGCTGAACAGTATTGTCATTGTCATGTACACTTCACCAGTACCAAGGAAAGTAGTAATTTTGCCAGGGTGTGCTAGGCACGCCAGTTTTTGGTCTTTTCTGTACAGTTTTCTCCTGGTAATATCAATCCAACACGAGCTGGATATGTTGAGGAGAAAAGGCATTAAGGAAAGTTAAGTTATTCACATTGAGTAAGGAACCAACAAACTGATGATATGTGATGATAAGTTATAAAAAAACAAACTGCTAATATAGAGCTGTCTTATTATGACGCCAACCTAATTTGTGTGACCAAAAGATCAACTATACAAAAGGAGACCACTTTGCATTTGGGTAGCACAAATTAAGAAATTTGTACCCAAATCTAACAGGCAGAAATTCAGTATTACCTTGTGTCAAACTAACAAATTTTCTTGAGTTACAAATTATGACAGGCAGAAAATACATAATAAGGAAAGAAAATATTCACAAATATATACACTAGTTAACAGCAAACTGTAGAATGTACAAACCTTCTGTCAATAGCAACTGAGAAAGTCTTCTGCACGATCTACTTTCAATCCAAACAACGCAGACTTAAGAGCCTTCCTTACAAAGAGTGAAGAAACCTTTCAGGTTGAGATCTCTTCCATTCTTCGACAGCAGTAGCTAAAGAAGGTCAAGGATAACCAAAGAAAAACAATTCTGGAAAATCCAATGGTGATATCCAGAACCAAAGAGGCAAGCCTTCACTAGAAACATGAAGTATGTACAAAATGAAAGCAAGAAGTGTGGCAATATCAAACGAGCAAATGTCATGCTATCCCACTGAAGCAAAGCATTTTCATCATCATCCAAGAAAACTCCTTTTAACTTGCAGCCATAGCTTTGCTTTTCTATGCTCACAGCACACTGAAGGAGGATTGTGAGATGGGACACGGTACGAGATCTTCAAAATGCAAAACCTACAGTAGGCCATCGAACAGAAGCAATGAGTGCCTGAATCAAACCTTGAGCATAAACATTGGATGCCATGTTGTTTCAACTTTTATAAGCTCACTGAATACAGACAAGAATATACAACATGAGAGGTCTTCTTGCTATACTACACCCATAACCATCTATACATCCCAAGAACAAGTATTCTAATGTAACTTAGAGGCCTATGGTGTAAACCTGTGTGGATGAACAGTTTTCCATCCAACAACTCAAATCAGATGAAGTATGTGCAACCATTATCACTATTTCGACAAGGTGCCCTTTAGAGTTTTGACTGTTGACATTGCTTGCTGCCCCAGACCCAATCTTTAGACGATCTCTGAAGTGAGAAAGGAGAAGACCAAAATATACCAGTCCAATCAAATACGGCGGCACAGTTATTTGAGGAATGTACAATGGCAGAATTAGATGATACGCATGTGCTACCCATTAGTATGCACATGGCTGAATTCAATGACTACATACATACCAGGCAACAGATCTTTGTACGACTTAACACATGCATGCTTAAAAATGTTGAATTGAATGGGGATGGGTGAAGGACAAATGGGGCAATTAGTCAAATCTAGCGAATAGAGCCACATGCTATTGGCCATCAAAAGCTGTTCGTCTGATGGTTCAGTAGATTGTTTAACAAAATAAAGCTGTTAGGCCTGGATCAGTAAACATAGAACCCTAGAGCTCAAATGCAGAAGCTTTGATATCTAGCATAAATTAAATAATGCGATCCCTTCAATTGTCCATATTTTGGTAAATTCATTTCAGATGTTATTAGATGTGATGGGATAAGACTTATTTCCCCAGTCTTGCGTGCGCACCATTGCACCCAAGTGAGTTTTCATAAGTGCATTTCAGAATCAGTGGCTGCAAGCCTGCAATTTCAAGCAAGAGCAGCAACAGAATTACCAGATATACGCAGGGGCGAGGAGCCGGCGGGTTCGGAGGGCGCTTGACGGAGACCGTGAGCCGGCACGGCGACTCCGACATCCGGCACTGCTGCACCGCCCAGTAAACCAACTGAAACGGAGAGGCTCCAGAAGAAACGTTGATGGAGGGGAGGACACCATGGATGGATGGAGCGGAGGAAAAGGAATCTCTCATCGTGGAATGGATGAGGGCTTGGCGAATTTATTCTGCTCCCTGGGTGTGGGCTACAAACTTCCTTCGTCAGCTCCGGCCGCCGCTCGCCGGAGTTCCGCCGCCCTTCGACCTCGGCGAATCGGCTCGCCTCTCCTTCCGAAACGAAACACAAATATGGAAACAATCAAGGGCCTCCGTATAAATGTGCGCATCGAACACCTCTCTTTGCTCGATCTAGGTCGCACGTGTAGATCGAACGGTTACAACGTGTGGAGATTTGGATCGCAACCATTGGTAGCGATTCAGATTGGACCCATTTGATATAAAACAAACTAAAGGGCCTCGTGTGAAATATTCGAGACCCCGACTCAAAGATTCGTCAGGGGCTTTTATGGAAAAAAGTTGTCATAAGTTAATCGTCTAGATCGAACGGTTAAAACACGTGGAGATTTGGATTGCTACTAATGATAATTAGCCCCACATGATATAAAACTAATTAAAAGGGCTCTTGTGAAATATTCAAGCCACCGACCTTAAGATTCGTCAGGGGCTTTTATATAAAAATACTCACAAGTTATTCTCAAATCTAAAGGTAAGCTGCTCAGGTAGATCAATGGTTAAATGGTAAGACAAAATGACTGATGTACGGGAGTAATCTCTGAATCTGAAATGAAACTGAAAAAATAACTTCATCTTTTCTTTTACCCTGTTTCATACCATAAATTTGTTTGATTTAATATATTAATATTTATAATATCAAATTATTATACTATTAATATATATTTAATGAATGGTTTAATAAAACTAATTTGGTAATATAATTGTTGGTATATTTTTTATAAAACTGGTTGAAGTTGAAGAAATTTGTCAAAAAACATATGCAACAGAGGAATTAATAGTATATTTATTTGATATTTTACTTTTAGCAATTTTAAGAAGAAGTGTATAGATAAATCACATTAATCTTATAGCGCTAACTTTTGGACAAATTAATTAGATAATTAGATAATGTGAGCTGATTAACTAGAACTTTTAGTTATACATGCAATAACCAAAATAAATAGGCTAAAAAGTCTCTATATAACAAATAAAAGTATTTTAAATCCTTATGCTCAACTCTTTAAAACAAGAATCAAATAGCGTATAGTTAGTGTAGTCATAATATATAGCGTGTATGGGTGAAGTTTTACTTTTTTTTTTCTAAACCTATTACTTATACTTATATTATCTCTCCAACTAATAATTTCTTTAAAATAAATTTATATTTGATCATCTGTCTTCTGTATCTTTTCTCTTCTAATCCTATATTTATTTCCTTAAAACTACCCTACTATATAATTGACGAGTTGACAGAGTGGACACATCACCCCTCTGGTAAATCTCAGCCCTTCATCTTTAATCATCTACCATCTGAAAAATCTCAGCACTTTATATTTACTCTATTAAAAATAAAAAAATTAAATCTCAGCCATTCCTTTCAGCGTCTCAGCAAAATTATAGGAGATTAGATCGATCTCCTTCCTCCTACATATTTCCATAATGACTAGTCAAGACTTTCCAGATTATCTAGATCATTCCTTTTATAAGATGTATATCTTTCCATATAATAACTTTAGATTTAAAGGACTTTCTTAGTGGATGGATATCTTTTCGTATAATAACATTTCATTTAAAGGAATTTCCTTAGTGGATGGATATCTTTCCGATTAAAGACTTTTCATGTAAAGAACTTTTCTCAGTGAGCTGATATATTTTCCTCTAATGACTTTTCTCATATTTAGATCTTTCCTTTTCGGTTTGATCTCTTTCCATCCAATGTGAGCGTCATGATCGGAATGTGCTTTCTTTCTATATGAATGAGTTTCCGATTTCCACAGTGTACTCTATAAAAGGGGAGACCCGACCCAAGCAGAACACATCTATTCTTCCTGCTCGACAATCCTACTCTCAAAACTATCTCGATCATTAGTTTCGCTGGAGGAATTTCAAAGGGCTGTCTAAGGACAGTATAGATAGCATCCAAAGGGTCGATGCCATCTACCAATTGCTAGGAGATCTACACCAAACAAACAGAGAAGAACAACTATACTTTTCTCATGGTTTCTTCATTTTGATTAGTTTAATGTATTATTCCGCATAAAGGGTAATCATGAATAGACTAAGAATTAAGCTAAAGTTTATGATTTTCTAACAGATTGATCTCCTCCCGATCCCTCCTGTCGTATCACCGGCGCCGTCCCCTCTCCCTTCCTCGCGCTGCTCCCTGTCCAATGCAAGGTCATCGTCCGTGCAGATTGCAGACGCCAAACCATGCAGCCTGATGGCTTGGACTGCAAGCAAATATTTTTCTTGTGTTTTTATTTGATTATTTAAGGATATGACAGTTTGATTTACACCTGTAATTGTTCTTTGATGCTGCTACAATCTTTCTAACTACTAAATTAAAGTTCTAAAGAATCCAACTTCTAACTAATAATATAATTGTTTTTTAATTTTTACCGGTGCGTAGCACGGGTATACCAGTATCCTGTAGAAACAATCACTGGTCTAGAGCTGAGGTCTTGCTAAACAGGTTTGTCAGGTTACGAGGGCTCATCTGTCATGTGGGGACAGCTTATGAGGGAGTTTCTCGGTCAGAATATTCTCTTCCTTCCGTCACCCGCCGGAGCGCCGCCGCGTCACGACCACCGCACCGCTCGCATCAATTTCCTACCTCCGGAGACCTCGCCGTCACGTGCAGCGGCGTTTACAGGCGGCGAAGTCGCGGCGGTTTGCCTGAAGAATCTTAGATTTCGAAAAGTGAGCGGCTACCTCCGCACGACCTCGGGAATACCGCACGTCGCCGGCCGGTTGGCCGCGATGCAGGTGGAGCTCGCTAACCGTGCTGCAGTCCAGAAGAGCGAGGTGGAGGATACTCCGCCGTCCTCCCCACCCGCCGCTGCATCAGCAGCGGAGGACGCGCCGCTCTTGCCAGGCAGGGGTGTGCGGCGGCGGGCGGTGAGTGAGCGGTTCCGGCAGCGCAGCGGATCCTTCCGGCGCGACGTCGGCCGCGCGGCCGCCGAGACCTTTCTCCTCACACGACTCACGCTCATCCTCCTCCGCTACCTCGGGTACTCTCCAATTCCATTCTGATTGTACTGTTAGTCTGCTATCAGCTCAACCATGCGATCTGTTTGCTCTAGTGCTGTAATTGGGGAAAATATATGACATGACATGTTTAATGATGATCTAAAGGATCACTGCTAGGATTACTACTAAGATCAGATGCTAAATCCAGAAATATTTCTCTCTCTCTTGAAAGAACAAGCTCAGAAATATTTTTACATGATGCTTCTGTGATTGTGAGCACGGGAGTATGGTGTTTTCGTAGATTTTTGTTCTTCTCTTTGCAATAACTTGTCTGATTTATGCAGGATAGGTTACAGATGGATCAGGCAGTTCCTCGCCCTCTGCTGTTACACCCTCTTGCTCATGCCAGGTTTTATTCAAGGTTGGTTTTGCTAGAGCCTTGCCTTACTCTTTTTGTTGAGGGAGAAAGAAGGGTTTGCCCTTGCTTGACACCTTTTCTGTTTGTTGGTTCCGCCATGTCGTCATAAGTAGGATGTTAGCTGATATACGTGATATCACCATTGCCCCCAGGACACCCCATCCAACTGGGTTCAAGCATTAAGGCTAGCGTGGGTACCATCCGACATCTCCTTTATTAGAGAATAGCAAATGCTAGAGCTCCTAGCCAGTTTTCGAAACAAAAAACAAATACTATTGCCAGTGTTTGACAGAATATAACAATATCCTACAATAGTCCTGACTTTGTTTTTTTTTACTTTATTCCAGTTGTGTATTATTACTTTTTCTCAAGCCAGGTTCGTAGAAGTGTTGTTTATGGAGAACAACCAAGAAATAGGTACTCCTTTTCACAATTCCTTTACTATGCTCATACTTCTTATTTGGCTAGGTGTACTTGGTATAGTTAGTTAATCTGTCCATATATTGAACCCTGAAATTTGTTACTGCAGATTGGATTTATACATACCCACCGATAATACAGGATTGAAGCCGGTTGTGGCATTTGTCACTGGTGGAGCATGGATCATAGGGTGAGTACAGGTGTACAAGTATGTACTATCCTGAGCTCCAACTTTCTGTCTTTTTACTATCTAAAGTTCCAGTGAGATTTAGATTATGTATATCCCTGCAAAAAGGGATTTTGATTATGCATTAACTTTATATTGTTATATATATATATCACAGGTACAAAGGGTGGGGTGCCCTTTTAGGCAGACGCTTGGCGGAAAGGGGCATCTTAGTTGCATGCATTGATTACAGGTACCTAAAATAAATTCCAACTATGGATAGCAGGATGATAGTTCAGACCATTTTCATGGAGCATACCAATTATTTGTTTGCAGAAACTTTCCTCAAGGGACTATTGGTGACATGGTAGAAGATGCATCTCAAGGAATCGCTTTTGTCTGCAATAATATAGCTAGTTATGGAGGTGATCCTGAAAGGTTTATTACTTATACTGATACCGAACTGTCAAACTTAACTGTTGCAATCTCAAATTGGCTCCTAGCAATGTATGCCCTGCACATGTGCTGATGTGATTGATAATTTGTAAACTTTAGGAGCCCATCAGTGGAAGGTGAGTTAGACTGTATCAGATACATATTTCATTTTTGCTATGCATATGTTCTAGGAGTAAGTATCATGTGATTTAACGATCATCTTACATCTGGAACTTCCAAAGGGTCATGCATACAGCTGAAGGAAAAAAAACAGTATCCCAACCTTGATATAGCATATAATGAGATTATCCTTATATGCTCTAACTACATGATACTTACAGGATTTATCTTGTTGGACAATCTGCGGGTGCACATATTGCTGCTTGTACTCTCTTAAACCAAGCTATTAAAGAATGTGGTGAAGGAGATGCTTCCACTTGGAGTGTTGCACAGCTAAAAGCTTACTTTGGTATTTCTGGCGGGTAAATGTCCAATTCTCTTACAGTAGGTGACATGTGGCAAGATTTACATTTTTTACTGTGTGTGTGAAAGTGTGCATGCACTTACTACTTTCATATTCAGTTTTTCAAATTATCAAACATTGGCAACATTGCATGATGGATCATATCTCTGGTTAGTTTGATGTGCTTCTTTGTGAAGCAGAGCTGTAATATGCTTGCTCTAGATTTAAGAAATGAGAGGTTGCCCTTTTAGCAATACATGAGGTAGAAATCTACACGCTCACTCCGTAAATACTATTTATGCATCATGTTTGTGCAGCCAGTATAACTTGTGGATCATTTTAGCACCTTTGATTGACAGTTAATCATGCATATTTATTACATTTGTCAGTAGCATCAGTAATGGTCCACTGATTCTGGTGTATTGGATTTGACAGTCGATTTATGATTTGTACAGTTATAATCTTCTTAACTTGGTTGATCATTTCCATAGACGTGGCTTGTACCGGTCCATCTTTCTCAGGTACATTTTGTTTACAGCTAGTAGCATAGTGTTTATTCATCCTCCACACCACTCCCCCCCCCCTAGAATAACTATGTCAAAATTTAATGTTCATTATATTTAAGATACTGAAACTCCATTACAACCATGTGTTTCAGCATAATGGAAGGTGAGGAGTCTTTGCAGAAATTTTCTCCACAGGTGATGGTGAAGGACTCAGCTACTAGGTCTGCAGTATCTCTATTGCCCCGTATCTTCCTTTTCCATGGAACAAGTGACTATTCAATACCGTCGGCTGAAAGGTGGGTTGAAATGGATTGATTGATCACATGGAGCATGGCAAATATATTGTTTTCTTATAATATTGATGTCATTAGATTGGATAAACCAACTATGTAGTCATTCAGTTGTTTTCTCTTCTGGGAGGCAAATGTTTCAGGTTAGCTGAAATGCAACTTGTGTAAACCTTTTTGACATTCTTTTGTAATAACTATGCCTTATGATAATGTTTCCGCACGCTGTTATTGACCAAACAAAATGAGCTGGGCACATTGTTTGTACCATTGGATCACATGGACCACCAAATTGATGGGCTTGGGTATAGTGAGTTTTGGATTGTTTTTATTGACCTGATCATTAAGGGCTTTATTGTTTGCATCCATTTCAAGTGAATTTTCCACATTGATTGTCATACTGAAGAAAGAAAAGGAAATATATAGTAATAAAGGCAGGAGAACGTTGACTAGTTAAAACTTGTTTGTTCTTATCCTATTTTTGCACTAGTAAAGAAGAGAAGTCTTGTGCAACACCGTGTAATTGTGCCACTTCATGTTGATGTTGACTAGTTAACACTAATTAAGAAGAAACAAGTGTTAATAAGTGTTATCCTTTTCAAGGAGGAGTTTTCTTGTGTTGCATCAGTTACCATCTACGTTGTGTTTGGTTTGGCCTTTTGTAACTCAGTCTGATTACAGGGGTAATCAGTTGCATTAGATCCTGTTTGTTTCAGCTCCACTGGAATCAGCTCACACTGTAATCAAATACAAACCTGTGGAATCGTGATACTGCTCCAACCTGCGTGTCATGAAATATCGCTCTCCAAATTCCGTTACCCAAGGAGAGCCAAACAAAGCCAGTAATCCTTTAGTTTGTTTGTGCTTGCAGCGTTTTCTGATAATGTCTACAATTGTGTTTGGATTCTCCTACCAAGCACCACCCTAGTTCTTTGATTTGGCAGACTTAGTGTCACTTCTTGTTTGTTTGTACTCTCTCTAATAATTTCTGTAACTGTGTTATCTGATGAGACTTCTTCTGTATTGTGGATATTGGTATTAATTGACTTAACTCTAAAAATGCAGTGAAGCTTTCATGGATGCTTTACAACAGCATGGTGCTAAAGCATATCTGTTCTTGTATGAAGGAAAAACACACACTGACTTATTTCTTCAGGTAAACCATTGTGGCATTAGTGGTAGTTTGATGGGTTGCTTTGTTTACACATTTTTACCCTTTTGGCTGTACTTTCCCATACTTCATTTTCTTTCTTCTTCTAGATATAAAGTACATTCTTTGATTTCCAGAAATGTTAGTACTCTCTATATTGTGATTTCAAGAATGGTCATAGCAGGTTCAGAAGTTCGCCTTTGATTTTAGTCCTTGATTTTGCTTGTTCCTAACAGAATTCCAGTAAGCCATTGTGCTGGTTTAGTGCAGCAAAGTACCTTTCAGTCAATAGACAGGTTTTATTGGTTTGGTAATGCGATTGTATTTTGTTGTTGTTTACAAGAGAAAGGACCAGCAGGTTCAGCCTTTCAAATTACACTGCCGGATATGCCAAGGCATGATACCTTTTTCTTTGATTAATTGTGTTGTAGGATCCTCTCCGGGGTGGCAGGGATAAAATGCTGGAAGAGATTGTTGCTGTGATACGCAACGATGATCCAGATGCATCTAGCCAGCATCTTGTTGTACCCGTTGCACGCCGCCTTGTTCCTGAATTCATGCTTATGCTTGCTAGAAGAGTTAGTCCTTTCTGATGGTGTTGGCTATGAGTAATGGCAGCTATGTGCATTCAATCCAAGAACTATGGAGGTCATGTGATGCAAGGTATGTACCATAGGGGAAGGAGACGCATGTAATCGTTGGCGGCATGCGGTCAGACAAATCTGCTGCCTGTTCAGCTGTTCTGAGACGCCAACCGCACCCCTGGTAGATCAGCTACCCACCAGTGTACTGATCACAGTATGTACCTCGTTGTTCTGTATTAATTAGTTGTGTACAGTTCTTGCTTGCGACTACTCCTCCTGTGTTATATTTTGAGTCTTTTGAAATTTTTAAATCAGATTTCTCTAACTTTCACCAAGTTTTATAAAATATATTAGCATTTACAATATCAAATAAATATTATATTAAGATATATTTTATGGTAGATTTAATAAAACTAACTTGATGTTGCAGCTGTTGATGTATTTTTTTCTATAAACTTGATCAAAATTAAAGTTATAAAAATTTGACTTATAAAATACGCCGTTGTTTTATTGTACCTCAAGGTATAGCTTATTAACCTCATAATACGTATAGTATCTTATGAAACTCTGTTTGGATTAAGGGTCGATCTGAGGACTGATTTTGCGGGTTGTAAGAACCTTATCAATTTCAATCAGATCAAACTGTTATGACTGAAGAAATTCGCTCTGCTAGACAAAGCATAAAGCGATAATTGCCGACTTTCTGACACGATTGGAGACAGGCAGAGAAAACTAATTAGGGTTAATTACGGAGTGCAGAAGAAATAAATTATTTCGGAGATTTCAAATTTTATTTAAGAATCTAAAGTCACGAGATTTTGAAATTTTAAAAGTCACGTCACGAGATTTATTTCCCTGATACGTGGGGTCACGCTTGATTGGACCCACAAGTCACGCTCAAGACTCGATCTCTAGGCCTCGAGTGATCTCTAGTCGCGCTTCCCGGTCCGAAGCCGTCCTTCGCCGGAGCGCCGCCGCATAACGACCGCACTTTGCATCCATCTCCTCCCTCCCAAGAACCTCGCCGTCGCGTGTAGTGCCCGCTGCAGCCTGCATACGGCGGTGGAGGCGCAGGCGCTGCGGCTCGCCCACACGAAGCCTTCGCTTTCCAGAAAAAGCCAGTTCCGAACAGAACAACGGAGAGCAAAACGGCGGTGGCGGCGCCATGGCTTGCGCACACACGAGCATCAATCGTCCCAGAGCACGAGAGCTCACGGTCCCGTGAATCTCGCTCGCTGCCGGGCGGTTGGTCAGGGGGAGATCGCTGACCGCGCCGCTCTTGCCAGGCGGTGGCCGGGACGTCGGTGCTCGGACACGCTGCCGCCGATACCTTTCTCCTCGGACGACTCTGCTCCACTATCTCAGGTTCTCAGCAATTTCATTCTGAATTTCTGATGTAATTGTATACATGGCATTTACCTACGAAATAAATCCGAAATTGATCTAAAATAGAACTTTAAATCTAAAATTGATCTAGAATTGTAGGTTAAGGAAATATAGTTTCATCATTTCTATATATTTCAAATTGATCTAGAATTGTAAGTTAAGAAAAATATAGTTTCATCATTTCTATATATTTTTAAGCAGATTTACATGTTTCACTTTTAAAAATTATGTATAGTTCGGCTCCAGCTCGCTATCAGACAAGGATTCTAGAGCTAAAGCCCTACTCTTAAGCTCTGAGCAGTGAGGCCTAGGCTTAATGAAAATTAACAACTCTTCATAGAGGAACGAGTCACTGACAATTGTTCATATGCCATTACACAATGAGAAAATTGCTCCTTGCCTAGATTCCACTGGAACATGAACATGCACACATGACACATGGTGGACAAGCTAAGCTGGCTGCTGTTCATTCCACCATGGATTAGATAGTTCAGTGTTACATCTGATTGAAAATGCATTAGTCCATTCAGGGCTCTGTAGAGACAGACCGCGCGATGGCAAGACGAATAGGAGAACATGCATTGATGCATGGGAATAAGAAGGGGCCAATCATCTCGGACTGACTCTTGCAATGCCCAAATTCCAAACTTGCAGTGCAGCGTTCTGCTTCTATATTTTCAGTATTTGATGTGCATGGCAGAAATCTTGCACTGATCATCGTCTTCGTTGTCATTGCTGCACTAGGAGTGCATGTGCATCCTGGCGACTTGTTCAGATAATCCATCAACGGACCCTTCAATTTCTTCAGAGATGTAATCATCCTAAAGAGTAGCAAAAGAAAGGAGGGAAATGGAGTTACTACTTATGCAACAAATCCGTCAAATTTTTCTTCTCATACGCCAATTCTTACTTTTGATAGGTCATACATATGCCACTCTGCCTACATATAATAATCATAGAAGAATTTCAGGCAGCAAGGCAACAGTACCTCTGGGTGTTTATTCTCCTTGACAGTAACACACTTGGAAGCACTAATGCTTGCGCTCTTCAGGTAGCTCCTTGAGCTTACGTCTGTGGACCTCACATCATTCTGATCAGCAGATACATGCTGCTGCCCATATTGTGACCTTGGAGGGCTTACTGTAGTGCGGGCAACAGAATCTGCACTCCTCTCTTGGTCATTCGTGTTTTGCTCGTTATGACCATCCTTTGATGCACCAACCCTCTCCCTGTTACATCCAAATCAATGCAAAACTTAGCACAAGAATCGATATCAAAGTAAGGAGGTCTGCACTTTTGATTTCTGATTGCCACTTTACATACCTCGGTAAAGAAGCATGCTTTCTCTGCAGTGGAGAACCTCTTTCTCCTTTGCTGTAGTGCTCCTCAAGGTGTGCAAACTGTCGTTTGAAGCGGTCAACCCCACTGCGGTAAGATAATAACATTAACAATAGCTATAATCATAGAGAGAGAGAGAGAGAGAGAGAGAGAGAGAGAGACATGTAAGCTGTAAGGACATGGTAAATACATATTAACTGCAAGAGCTTCTCACATGAAAACTAGAGACATACATGACCATAATGAGAGGAAATGGAAAATAGATTAGATACCAACGCATGATTGCACTGCAAGACAAACTGTTTGGCAAAAAGACAGTTCTGTTGGTGCGAAGAAGTAAAATAAACTACACAGCTAACTTGCTTGAAAAAGGCAGATATTCATTATTCCCATGAAAAAATAAAACTTAGGGGAGAGAAAAATTAATGCAAGTCTGAACCTTGGGTAGAGGAAGCTAATCTGTTCTCCACCTTTCATATACTCTTGCAGCATCTGTGGATGATACTCCAAAATCTGCTTATTTTCATAATAATCAGTTTCCATCTGCCAAACAATGTTATTATTGACACAAAACATAAAACTTGAAATTACTATGTACCTCTCGATAGATCAATTCTCTAACATCATCTTTTGTCAGCTTCCGCCTCTCGAAATCAAACTCAAGTTTTGAAATTGGATGCCTTGAGGGCTCACGCTCCACATTAGCAAGACTAGCAAAGTATGGATCAGCCAAAGCCTGAAGATTTGAAGAAGAAAATTTAGTATATCAAATACATGTGTGTGTTTTTAAATAGTTAGAAGTGGATTCATGACAAGTAAAAAAAATTAAATGTTGTAAAAAACTATTTTTGAGGTTTGTAAAAGCTCCTATGTAATCTTTTGAACTTACCTCTTCAGCTGAAGGTCTGTCTTTAGGATCAAATGCGAGTAAACGCTCTAGCAGACGAAGAGCCAAAGGATCAGCATGACGGAACTTCTGGGAAAAGGGGACAGGATGTTTTTTCCGCATGCAGCTTAAGTATCTCCTGGCCTTCTCATTTCGAATCTGTGGAGGCCATAAAAAATAGTAAGGTGATTATTTCTGGGACTGTAATGTATCGATACTGCATCTGTAGAAGAAAGAACAGTACAAATAACTAAAAAATACTAAATGGAGCCCAGAGGAGATACTTTACAGGCTTGCAATAGATCTGTATAACCAAATTGGTGCATCAAGAATAAAATTCCGTAGGTGCATTGTTTCATTATATTAGAGGAGGTTCAAGGATGCATACAAGAATCGGTATGAAGTCAACATACCCTGGATAAGATTTCTGATGATGGAGTTCCAAGAATATCTGTTATAATATCTAATTGGTGCACAACATTCTTCCCAGGAAATAGTGGTCTTCCAGTGAGAAGTTCAGCAAATATGCACCCGATACTCCAAATATCAATTGCAGGAGTGTACTGTATACAAATCAGCCCTTGTCAGAAAACATAAAACACATGGAAGGCTATGGCATAAGCATTGCACAACAGAGTTAACAATATACTGTTTCATACAAGAATGTTGCTCATTCTATTTTATGCGGCACAGCTTATTTTGACAGGAAAATAGTATGCATAAACAATTAAAAAATGAAAGATATCAGCAGAAAATAGTATGTACAGGAAAATATTTTTGTATACTTCATTTAGTACAATCTGCAGCCCACAGAATCTAGGCCAGCTAGTGTATAATGATACAAAAGTATTAATCTTGATTTTATGTGACTATGAGTTCCAGAGTAGAAGGCCTTACTTTGGAGAAAAAGGAGCCACATAATTCAGGTGCTCGGTACCACCTTGTTGCAACATAATCCTTTGCAAAGTTGAACAACAACAAAATTAAGAACATAAAGGGGAATGCAAAAATCTCATACAATGACAAACACCTTACCGTCCAAAATATAGCTGAAGGGGCATCATTAAATGATGCCCGGGCAAGTCCAAAGTCACAAATTTTCAGTTTGCAGTCTGAGTTTGCCAGTATATTCTTGGGCTTTAGGTCGCGATGAAATACATTAGCTGTGACAATACAGATTATTAAGATATACATTATCAGAAGAATAAACTAGAATTCCATGTTAATTTGATAAATCAACACAAGGATGTGTATTTAATCGTGATCAGGTAGGTTCATTGGAAATTGGGGATTAGCAACAGTTCACTGATTTGCTTACCTGCATGGATGTACTTGAGAGCACGGAGAAGTTGGTACAGGAAAAACTGGTGGTGCTCTGGGGTGAGGTCATCGTTTGCTTTGATGACTTGATGGAGATCCGACTCCATGAGTTCAAAAACAACATAAATATCTTGGAACTCTCTTCGAGAAGGGGGAAGCATAATGTGCCTGATCTCAACTATGTCTGGGTGACGGAGCAGACGGAGGAGCTTGATCTCACGCAGGATACGTGTGGCGTCTGATACATGCTCAAACACATCGTTAATCTTCTTGATCGCAACCCGCTCACCAGTGCGGGTATCTACTGCTGCAGCAACTACACCGTAACTCCCCTTGCCAATGACTTCTTGGATCTGGTACTGGCTTGCCTCTCCATACTCAGTGAAGAATTCCATTTCCACCGTGTTCTACAAGATCACAATTTGCAACAACAAATTAAGATAACTAAAAGTACAGAGGTAGCTGGTTATAAAACATCAGTGGAATAGCCTAAGGTTTCTTGAATTTACAAAATCATGATCCTCTACCTGGGAATATCATGACCAACCTACCAAAAATCGACATTTTCAGTACAGACATGGTCAGGTTTATCCATGGAGGAGCACATGTTCCATGTGCAAGGGCACGACTTATTCCCAGTGGAACTAGTCCGTACCAGCGATATGCATAGACCAGACCAAGTCAACCTGGAGTTTCTAATTAGTAGCAGATCATCTAAAACCACAAGTGGACAACTTGAACATGAGCTCCTAAGGATCAGTATGACAAGGATGACGCGAGCAATTGTTGAGAACTAGGTGCAAGGGCAAGGATAAATCCAAAAGAGAGCACAGGGTTTACAGAGATAGTGTTTCAATTGCATTTCTCTAATGAAATGGAGCATGTAATCAGAACTACGCAAAAAAGGTAAGAAAATACTTCAGCTTTACGCGATCATTCCATAGATGGCCGCTCGAAGAAACAGGTCAACAGGCAAGATGAGGAATCGGATCGCAGTTCACAAACACCTATCGCTCTGTCGATATAAAGATGAAGGATTGGATAAAAGACGCAAGCTTTACCTGCCTTCAGCTGTGTTGCACAGATAGAAAAGAGAAGTAATGGATATTGTACAGTATCTAAGTAATTCAGCTGCCACAAAGATCCGATCTTGGATAATAACTCTTCCGTGACGACGAATCAAGGATCACGAGAAAAGTTTGAAACTTTCGCCCCAAACTGAAAAGCAAAGGAAGCAAAGAAAGGCCACTCACCTTCTTGTGGCTCTCGACGGGGAGCAGCATGTTGTGCTTGGGCACTCGGATGGGGCGGAGGCCGACCAGATCCGGGTCCTCGACGTCCGGCGACGCCTCCTTGCCGTCCGACGACTGGTTGGAGTTGGCGCCGGACGCCGTGCGGCGGTTGAACAGGCGGCGGAATCCGTCGGCGAGCGTGCCCCCTCCCCCCATCCTCCTACCGGCGCTCTGCCCGCGAGCTCCCCCTCGGCATTGGCCGGCCCCGGCTTGCTAGCTACCACAGCTCGCGCCCCCCTCCCTATCCTTCTCACTCGCGTCGTTCTTAGCTAGCTCGGACCGTTGCCGACTCTGCTCGAAGTCGTCGGGCAGTGATGGATGCAGACCGGAAGTGAGAAAGAAAGCGATGCAGGTGATGGGGAAAGAGCAGGATCTTATACTCGGGTGGATGAATTTTCTCTCTCTCTCTTGCTTGCTTGCGTTTTGCGGAGACAACGAGTGGCCAGGCCAGGCACCACACGGTGTGTGTTGATGAAGACGAGTGGTACAGTACAAATCTGGAAGGAAAACGGTGAACCGGCCGATTGCCAATTCGCCGTCACCGGCAGCAGCAACGAAATCCTCGCAGTGGAAGTACAGCTAGATTTCTGGTAGTAGTACGGTGTCGCGTACAATACTACAATTACTCGGAAGGTGCTGCGCATTCATGCAATGCAATGCGCGGCTGTACTCCAAAGACCAGTTTACCGAGTACTATCAAAAAGATATGGTTTCGATTTCTTTCTCCCGTTGAATACACTGTTGAGTTACATAGTTCTACCTATCGTTATTAGATGGCGGTAAATCTTTCGTCTATCATCACTATTAGAGTTGGTATGATTTTTTAAATGAGTAAATATATTATTTTTTATGTGACTTAGCTATTTATAAATTAATATTTATGAATAAATGGTACATATTTTTTCTAAAGAAATACATATACTTTTGATTTTTTAGAATTAATAATAATTTTAAATCCCTTACAACGTATAGGTATTGAGCTAGTAATATAAGAAGAAGATCGACCGACAATAAGCAGTTGCTTGTATGAATTGAACTTGTTGGCAGCATTTCTCCGGCTAACATGCGGTCAACGCTCCACAGATGACATCCTGGTTCCAGTTGGTAAATTAATTGAAACACATGGCACAAAGATATAAAACACTCTAAAATATAGTAGTGCAATGCATCAAGCGTTCTCATGCATGCGTGAATGAAATGGAATACAAATGCATAATATTTTTGAAGCTATAATGAATTTCTGAAAATAGCTGGTCTAAAAAGTTTCAGCGACACGTCATCACAGCTGATACTCACTGTTACTCGAGTAGATTGCCATTTGTAAACCAGACTGATATTCTTGCACCATCTCCATGTGGGGCCACCGGCCACGAGCTATGCATCCCCTGACCTGGCGGCGAGGCGAAGGACAGGCGGCGCGGCGGGGCGGCGGATCGCGGAGACGCGCATGCAGCGGCAGTCACATGCACGGATGCACGCCACGCGGTCGCCGGCCGGAGATGGGACAGCTGGCTGCTGGCGCGCGCGCGCGTGCCCCCCGCACCCGCGCGAACGCGTTGTCGCTCGCCGCCGCCGGCTGGCGCGACGTCGCTTCGCCGTGCAGCTTTCCCTGTGGGGCCCACTCAGTCCAAGTGTCAAACGCCGTGTGCCCCCACTCCACGCGGCTCCCGAGGAGGTGTGGGCCCCACTTGGCGGCTTGGTGAGCTCCTGGCCCATGCCGACATCCGGCGGATCGTGGGCCTTACGTACTGGGCCTGATAAAAGGATCACCGGCAATATTTAGCCTTCAAGAGGCAGACGAAGCAAAACTTTTAAAGAAGTCACTTAGTTCTGCTTGTGCCTGTTTCAGATTGAAATTCAGCTTATAGATTAAATTATTAAGAGCATCTTCGAGAGAGTTGATATTTTTTCCATGAAATATTATATAAGGAGTCCTTTTAATAAAATTTAATCTCTAAATTTTCTTATTCTCTAATAGACTCTCGATATCATATTCCTTATATTTTACTCGTGTATCATCGATGGGTGGATCCTACTTGTTAAATCTCTGATCTTTTCTTTTATTTGTATCACCAACAGGACCAGAATGGATAGGAAATATTTTAGATATCTCTAAAATTAGAGAACCAAACATGATAGCTGTTGGAGATCATTTTAGATTAAAATCCCTAAAAATAGCGATAGAGGGTTATATTATGTATCTCCTGGAGATACTCTAACAATTCTACTATAGAGGATTCTTCCCGCAAGAAGACCATATTCTTGAAAATCTTAAACCATGGGTGATACAACCACCTTATATAAGAGAGGATATCTTAAAAGATCAGTGTTTATTATTTTATATTGATCGTGTATATATCTTCTAACTGTAGCATCTACGTTTGAAAAACCAATTTATAAAACTTGTCACGTGCATGATCTCTGCTTTGCGTTAACTCTCATGTGTAAACCACGTAGCAATCTTGAGCTACACATTAAAGGGCATGGGGGCGCCACTTGCTGTGTTTTTGAAACCGGCAGGAGTTGATTTGATCTGCCTCTGATTTTTCTGAAGTCAATTTCACGCAGAAGCCAGGAGTCGACAGTAGCAGTTTCGGCAGCTCGTTTTCCTTCGCAACGGCTGCAACAGTAGGTCGCATGCTGTTTCTTCCGGGTCTGACACTTATTTATTATTAACTCTATTAATGGATAGAGCTCCATTACCAAGTCACTGGCATGACTGTGCTTTAATCTAACAAAATCATATTTTAATTTTTGTGTGTTTTTTATATCTAACAATTTTAGTTGTTCCATCTTTATCTTGTTCTTTGACTATTTGCAGGAATATGATAGATTTGCACCAATAAAATTAGCAACTCATGGGAGTGGATGTATGGATCGCTAATGCGCAATATAACATCTCGTCCTGTTATAGTTAAATCTTTAACGTCATCTCAACTAAATCATAGTTATCACAATTCATCAAAAATAGACTAACAAACACATCACAATTATAATGCTCATCATATTATAATCCACTAAATATTTTATTTTTAATCGTTTTAACCATATTATTATAGAAAAAAGATAAGCATGGCTTCACTAAGACTTGATATTTCTCACAGGTTTGCCTGCTCGGAGATTGGCCAGCCCGAGTTGCAATTAATGACGTCTGTATCTTATCGATATAAAGAGCGAAATGAGTCGATCGGCGAAGATTGAGAGTAGCTATTAGCGCAGTCCTAACCTTTTACACATGAAATGATGTTTTAGATATTTATTAGATTGATACGTAGAAAAAAAATCTGATGTGTTAAATAAAATAAAGAAGAGAGAATAGAAAATAAAAAAATATATCTTAATTATATCATGTCATCACAACATCTAAGGTAGGAATGGAAATGGATTGGATGAGAGGGGAGAGAGAGAAAAAATATATATAAAATTTTACTATGGGTCTACACTAAAAATCGAGGTTAGAAGTAAGGTTTCTAAATACGGTGTTTTATTGACGTGACAAGATAGAACATTATCTAAAAAATCATGTTATGACTGTCCTTTAATTCAACTAAGGAATTTAGAGGAATAAGTACGCCACGTATCATAAAAATAAAGTTTTTATATAACAAGTGCTTTGAGAGAGAAAGTGCTAAACTATTCGCATGCCTAGTTAGAGTAGAGGACCGGAAGAGTAAGTATGAAGAAAGCGCGCGCAATCTACATGTCATCAGTGACCGGAACGTATTGATGCATACGGAGTATCTGGGTATATATATCGCCTGCGCGAGCCGAGCTGGAACACGCCACTTGCTGTAGCAAAACCGACAGCGGGAGGAAGGAGGTGCACTGCACCGGACGCATGCATGAACAGCGTCAACCGTCAACGCCATGGCCGTCAGCCAGCCGACCGCCCAGAAATTCATCAGAGTCGAGATAACTCCAAGGAGAATGTCTAGGGGGATCAGTTCGGTCCTTTGAGATTTAATCGAGACTCGGTTTAGTCCCTAGGGTTTTAGAAGAGTCGATTTGGTTTCTCAGATTGTGTGTTTCAATCAAAGCTATCCTTATTTGATGTGGCCTGATGAGCAGTGCTGTTTGGGCTGGTCACTGGTGCTTGTTTCTCATTATTTAAAAAGAGATATACTTCTTTGCGAAAATAATTTTAGGGTAACAATTGCACTTCTATTCGTAATAGTTCTAAAGACAAAATTATCGAAAAAATCAACTGCACAGCAAATATTCTTTAGGAGTAACCAATCCAGTTCTTAAATATTTGGATGCACATAAACAAGTCAAGAAGCAACGAGAAGGGTATTTTCATCTTATGATATCTATTATATATTATAAGCTGTTTTTTTTTTAAATTAAACTTTTTAAAAGTTAACTAATTTAATAAAAAAAGTAGTAATTACAACGTTAAATTATTTTCGCTGAATCAATAATTAAATTGCTTATTATCCCGCCTAAAATGAGCAGATGCTAACGGCGGCCTGTTCGACATTTACCAGGAGCGCCCACGGAAATTTCACCGTGCCGCGCCGCGCAAGGCATGGGTTTGTTCCCGTTTGCCGAATCGCCGCCGCCGCTCTCCCCTGCGACCGCATCCAAAGTAGACGTTTCTGACCACCGCCTCCGCCTGCGGCATCCCACAAATACACGGGCTGCGCCGCACGTCGGAACAGCAAGGCATGGGCTTTGTTAAAGTCGCGAACTCACCTCGCTTTTGCAATCCCAACAAGCAACCCGCTTCCTCCTCCGCCGCCTCTCTCCTCCTTGTCATGCGATCGAGCTGTGCTGTGCTGTGCTGTGACAATGGCGATGAGTAAGCTGGTGGGCGCAGCCGTCAGGAGACCCGGCTGGGCCGACCTCCCGCGAGACCTCCTCGAGTCGGTGCTCGGGCGCCTCCCCGTGCCGGACCGCCTCAGGTTCCCCTCCGTTTGCACCGCGTGGCAGTCGGCCGACGCGGCGTCTGCCACCGCGCGCTTTCGCGCCGTGCAGCCGCCGTGGCTCATGCTCCCGTTCAACCCCACCGCACGCCGGCAGGGCCCGAGCGGCGGTGCTGATGCCAGGTTGTTGGAGGCGCGGTTCTTGAGCCTCTCCGACGGCAGGGAGTACGCCATCCCGCAGCCGGCGCCGGCGGTCTCCGACCGCCTATGCGTCGGCTCGTCGGACGGCTGGTTGGTCACCGCCGACGCCGACTCCGAGCTCCACCTCCTGAACCCGCTCACCGGCGCGCAGGTCCAGCTCCCGTCGGTCACCACGCTCCCCTTCGTCGACGCCAGCCGCGACGCGGAAGGCAGTGTCGTAAGGTACGACCTCCGTTGCTGCTTCTCGGATGGTGACAACGGAGGCGAGGTCCTGGTCCCGCCGGAGTCCTTCGCGCCGGACAGGCTCCGGTACGAGCTCTACGAGAAGGCCATCCTCGTCGCCGCGCCGCGGAGGCAGACACAATCGGGCTCATGGGGCGGCTACGCCGTGCTGCTCATCTGCCAACCTCTGTACCGTCTCGCCATTGCCCGAGCCGGAGATACGAAATGGACTCTGCTGGACACGCCGTCACGCTGCTGGGTCGACGCCGTTCGCGCCTCCTCCACCCTGGGTGGTGCAGACGGGCAACAGGCGGTGTACACGATGGACTCCGTGGGGCGCGTCCAAGCATGGGACATAGACGTCACGGCGAGCACGACGCCGGCACCGCCGAGGGAGATTGCACCGCCGTGCTGCTGCTCTGGCCGCGCGTGCTCCATGTCGATACCATGCAGCAAATACCTCGTCGAGCTCTCGCCGGGACACCTCCTCCAGGTGCACCGGCTCAGGGACAAGGCGCACGCGCGGTACAAGTGGGAGCCCCGGCCAGAGCGCGTCGAGTACACGACCGTCAAGGCCGAGCTCTTCGAGTGGAAGACCGGCGCCGCCGGCGCCGTGGCGGGCTCCCGTGGTCAGTGGACCCGGGTGGACAGCAAGGGCGGCGCCGGCGTCCTGGCCGGACGCGCGCTGTTCCTGGGGAAGAGCGCGTCGACGTGCGTCCCGGCGGACTGCTGCCCGGAGGTGAAGGGCAACTGCGTCTACTTCACCGACGACGGGCCGTGGTCACACGACAGGTGCCACGAGGTGGTGCCGGACGTCGGCGTGCTCGACCTCGCCGACGGGAGCTACAAGGTGCCTCGCGGCGCCGTGCGTGACCTGCTCTGGAAATGGCCTCCCCCGGTTTGGGTCTTCCCCTCCCGCACCAACTGATGAATTAGCAATCCATCAGTTCAGATCTCTTCATTTCTTCAGCATCTGCAGCTCAATTCGTAGTTGAACTGCTGAGTGCTGCTTGTAAAAAGTCTCTCGCTTCCAAATGCATGGGTGAGGTCAATCTCTTGTTGACCTGCTTGCAATAAGTGTGAGAAAGAGGTCAATCTCTGGTTGACTTCGAGCAACTACACATTGCTAGTCAGTTGTAGCCTGCAGGCAAGACTGTCAGGATGGCTATGTACTAATCTGGTTCTGAACTGTAATTTCATCTTCGACATACAAACGCCGGTTTTTTACCGCTCTTTTTTTCTCTTTTTTAGCTAGAGGCTGGAGATGTAAAGTATTTTCAGGCCATAAAAAAAGAAAATATTAATAAGAGCAAAATTAGCCAGATATTACAAAGCCCATTTTAGGCCTCGTTCGTCAGGCCCAAATCCAGGCCCATTTCAAGTGTATGGGCCTGAAATTTTAACTAATTTATTGGTCCATCAAATAGGAGCCTTATTTCGGCCTTACCAAAGTCAATTCAGGCCGAGTACCAAGAGTTCTTTTTGCGAGTTCAGCAGCAAAACGGCGATTTTTTATTTTTCTCTA
The DNA here is from genome assembly GCA_000418225.1 of Zizania latifolia. Lineage (NCBI taxonomy): Eukaryota > Viridiplantae > Streptophyta > Magnoliopsida > Poales > Poaceae > Zizania > Zizania latifolia. The sequence goes on along the minus strand of KE372758.1, from coordinate 247,787 downwards.
TTTATTAAACCATATTTTGGTTTTCAATTTTTGCAAAAATATACTCCCGTCGCCCACAGGTTTAATGGTCCAGATGATCTCTCTGATGAATTTTGGAAGGGATTGTGTCAACTGTAGAGTTTAGTAAGTGATTAGGGAAAATTCAGGGAGCAGCAGAGGACTATGAGAGGGAGTTTCTGCTGTATAGGACGAAAGGAACGTGTAACCTCACTCGATAATATATCTGATTTCCTAAGCAGATCATTGTAGAATCTTTGATGGCATGCAATGGCAACGTTTTGATGGTCATCTCGTATGCAAGGTCAGAAGGGTGGCAACTGGCGATGGTCAGTTGGCCTTGGCCATATGAAATGGCAGCTAACTGACACCAATGATAGTCAATAATCTTATTTTATAGAGATTCCCTAAAACACTCTTAGAGCATCTTCAACCAACTTCCTATTTTTTCCTCCCTATAACTGAAAATAGGGACCTCCCTATCAAGATTTCCTCTCTATTTCTTAAAACACTACATCCAACTTCCTATATTTGGCTTCTTATATTTCATCTACTTATATTTTATTAATATTTCATAACTACCACTAACCAAATTTATAACTGATTCATATTTGAATAGCTAAATTTATAACTAATATATATGGTAACTATAATTTTACAATCTAGCCATGTTTTGCCGTTCAACGAATCAAAATTTCTATCAATTACATTAGAATTTACTAAAAATTGTAATGTTTGCAAACTGAAAATGGTTTAAATTGGTTGTTTGCTTCAACATATCAGCTCTCCCTATTGTCACAATTACAGACTCACCAAATCACCACCATAACTACAATCAAGAAGGCTGATGAAGCTATACCAACGTCCAAGATAAATTCACAGATGGGATAGAGAGGCTTTTGTCTTCTTGATTTGAGGAGGGTGGCTAGAACAGAGAGGAAGATGAGATAGGGAGAGAAATAGAGAGTTGGTTGGAGAGAGTTTTTATGAGTATTTTACTTAAAAAATAGGATGAACAGGGGGATAGGGGATTGGATGGAGATGCCCTTAGTACCATATTAGTACCATAGGACTTTCCAATAAAATTCAATCTCAAAATCTTTTTTCTTTCCAATAAACTATCAATAACATATTCCTTATATTTTACTGCTATATCACCAACAGACAGATGACCCTACTTGGCATACATATCTCTCCTCTCTTTCTTATGAATAAAAAGTTATGGAGATGCTCTTAAGTGTCGGTCAACCATATGACATTGACATACCCATGATCAATCCATCAGAACCACGTGTATCAGAATTAACAAATTCCCCATGTTGTTTGCGAGATAAGCGCTAGCTAGTTGCTAGCATATTAGCTGGCTAGATGCTCATTTGCTCATGGTCTTCCTGGTGTCTACTTCTTGGTCCTTGTGTATTGCTTGCAGCTTGCCATTTGGGCTTCAGAAGTTCAGAGTGTTAATCCACCTTGCAGTTTCATTGGCGTCTGCAATTGTTTCTTTGTCACGACTAGACAGAAAAAGACCCAACTTCAAGTCATTGTATATGCAGCACAGGATGCAGAGTCTGAAACTCTGAAGTCTGAACCACTATGATTATGCAAAATGCAGGATAACAGCAGCTCACTCATGAACAAATAATCTGCTACTTTATATAAAGCTTCCAGTGTTCATCCAAAGAACAAGTAAATAAAGTGCACACTTGCAAATCTGGGCAATCTCCCCTACCATTCTGCTGCGTTTGCTCTGCGATTCCTTCCCCCCATTACCCATGTGCTAGCCATGGCTATCGGACAATTCCCTTTTGCTAGAGCAGCATCACGAAATGCCAAACTCACAGATCTAAATGGTACTAATCACGCCTTTTTATTTTCTTTCTGTTGTAAGCTTGCAAATGTAATGGATCTGACCTCTGAGCCAGTGAGCTGAACAGTGAGCTCTTCCAGTTTCCAAGTGCTAAACAGTAAACACCATTGGATGTCACATGTCACACATTGACTTCCCAGTATATATGTGGCAGACTTGCCACTTGAGATTCAAATAGTTCTTCAAATCTTGTTCATGAATTCTAGCAGCTTCAGAAAAAAAAAGCATAAAGACGAAGCAAGCAACGTCAGTTCTCGTGAACCAAAAAAAAAGAGAGAAAAGGAAGCGAACAAACGTGGCTTCCATGTACTGCCCAGCTGGTTCTACCGACCAAGGATTGATTACTTAATTGATCACCTCCAGATCATGTAGCAATACTGTTCTCCACGGCCACTGCTGCTGCCCCGCTGGTTCTATCGATTAACAAATGGTTTGTTAATTCCCCTGCACTTAACTAATCAACTTGCCAACCAATGCACTTGAAAATGTGATGCATTTATGGATACCAGCATCAGAGAGTTCTCTGTTTTGTATATGGTTGTAAAGCTGATGTTCTTGTCCTTGGTGTGGAGCAGTTGCAGAGATGAAGGCAGCTGTGAGGAACAAGAAGAGCAGGGGGTCATTCTGCAACCCCCCTCTGCTGCTGCTCATTGTGGTAATCCAGTTCTTGGTGATATACTCCCCAACACTTGATCAATACATGGTGATGCTCACCACAGGTATGCATACAGTGATAATGCTAGTGCCAGATTCTGCATCATGTGCTTCATCAATATTGTCAGAGAAACAGATGCTGTCTGTCTTGTCCATACTTCATTTCTGTGCATATCTGGTAACAGCTGTTGAATGATGAATTGGTTAGTTTCTTGACAATGTTCATCATGAATTCATGATGAGATACTGCTCACATTAGAATGTAATGGGGAACTGACATTGATGGTTTGTTCTGCAGGCAAGCCTGGTTTTTTTCCATCAGTGATACTGGATGGCAGGAAGGGCTTGAAGCAAGTAGGTATGTGACTCATAATTAATCTTCCGGATTCAAATCAACAATGTGGTTTGATTCTCCAGAGATATTAAAGGAGCAATTTTTCTGACTTGGTTTTGAGTTTTTCGAAGGAAAAGAGACTGATTTGTGTTTGTTCCATGAAATTCCGTGATGGATACAGATGAGTTCATTCCAGAGCCTCACCTGAGATGCGACTTCACCGACCCGAGATCCAACGTCTGCGAGATGGACGGCGCCATCCGAATCCTCGGGCGGACGTCGGAGGTGTTCGTGGTGGCGCCGAGCCTGACCTCTGTCGCCGGCGGAGGCGTGAACGCGACGGGCGTGGACGCGAACGCGACGAGGTGGAAGATCCAGCCGTACACCCGCAAGGGCGAGTCCCGCGTGATGCCGGGCATCACGGAGGTGACGGTGAGGCTGGTGACCGCCGAGGAGGCCCCGGCGTGCGACGCGTGGCATGACGTGCCGGCGATCGTCTACTCCAACGGCGGCTACTGCGGCAACTACTACCACGACTTCAACGACAACATCATCCCGCTGTTCATCACGTCGCGGCACCTCGACGGCGAGGTGCAGCTGCTGGTGACGCAGAAGCAGCGGTGGTGGTTCGGCAAGTACAAGGAGATCGTGGAGGGCCTGAGCAAGTACGAGCCGGTGGACCTCGACGCCGAGGAGCGCGTCCACTGCTACCGGCGCGCCATCGTCGGGCTGCGCAGCCACAAGGACCTGAGCATCGACCCGCGGCGAGCGCCGAACAACTACTCCATGGTCGACTTCAAGCGGTTCCTGATGTGGCGGTACGCGCTGCCGCGGGAGCACGCGATCCGGATGGACGAGGAGCCGGGGAAGAAGCCGCGGCTGCTGATCATCTCGCGGCGGTCGCGGCGGCGGTTCGTGAACCTGGAGGAGATCGTGGGCATGGCGGAGGGGCTCGGGTTCGAGGTGACGGCGACGGAGCTGCACCCCCACATCCCCGCGGCGTCGGCGACGGTGAACTCGTTCGACGTGCTGGTGGCGGTGCACGGGTCCGGGCTGACGAACCTCGTCTTCCTCCCGATGAACGCGGTGGTGATCCAGGTGGTACCGCTCGGGAGGATGGAGGGGCTGGCCATGGACGAGTACGGCGTGCCGCCGCGCGACATGAACATGCGGTACCTGCAGTACAACATCACGGCGGAGGAGAGCACGCTGTCGGAGCTGTACCCGCGCGCCCACCCCATCTTCCTCGACCCGCTCCCCATCCACAAGCACAGCTGGTCTCTCGTCAAGGACATCTACCTCGGCCAGCAGGACGTCCGCCTCAACGTCCGCCGCTTCCGCCCCGTCCTCCAGACGGCCCTCCACCTCCTCCGGTGACAGACGCCATGATCGTCACACATCACACAGAGATGTCCTTGACGAGAGATGCTACATAGTTGAAATCGTGATAATTAGTGCTAGCTGATTGTCCATCTCAATTTCTCGCCGGAGTGATGCTACATAGTTGAAATCGTGATAATTAGTTCGGTTACTACAGTTTTGTGAAATCTGATATACTGATATGCAAGCAGTTGTTGCGCAAAGTGACGACATTTTTGTATGATCATTAATAAATCCTTGTAAAGATTATCTTTTGATTTGAACCGTGTGACGAGCACGCGTGTGTTCAGGGTTCTGTAGTTTTATAGAGTCTAATATACTCTAAACCCAATGTACAACTGTACAAGTACTGAAGTACAAGTAATTGTTGCGCAAAGTGGAGTCGTTTTTTTTGGCGTAGCAATTTATAAATCCATGTAAAAAATCATCTTTTGATGCCAACCGTGTGACGAGCGTACCTGTAAGTTGGCCGGCAGCTAGCTGGCTCAACAACACATGTGACGCTACCGTCCGTTTTTGTACAGTCGTACACTTGTACTGTTGTTGTCCTAGTTGCTACGAGTATGTAAAAATATGTTCCCAAAGTAAACTCGTATGATAAAATTTACGGGTTTAAAATCAAATCTATGTTTAAACCTGTTTTAAACCTGTTGGTACAAACCTAATTGAAACTTTGCGGATTTAGAGAAGCATACTCTAAAACGGAAGCATGATCTGAAGTTGAAGAAAAAACAGAATCTCAAACAGAAGCATGAATAACCAATTAAACCTACTCGAATACCTAGGTACCCAAATCTAAGCATACACATATCTCAAATAGAGAGTGCCCCAACGCTATATTCTGGGCCAAGAGAAGAAAGAAATCCAGCCCACCAATTTTTCTAGGCTGTGTTTGATGGCCTACTTTTGTAACGCGTTGGACCTACCGTTCTCTCTTGCTTGGGCTCATAACAGAGTACGGCCTACTGAAATGGTCAATCTCCAATTCGAGCTTTCAAATTTCACGGATTGCTAGTGAATTCTTCGGAGTTTGGCCGGTGTACCTCTTCTGGTTCGTTCCATATTTGCTGTAGAAAACTATAAATTATCTAAATTATAATAATAGAGATTAATAGCTAAAGATGTATACAAAGTACAGTTGTGTTTATATAAATATAGGCAAGAGTGTACATCAAATGTATTTTTAATTTTGCACTTTTGTACTTTGAGATGTATGCTATAGGAGAAAAAAAGAGCTGATCGCCCGCGTTGTCGCCGGGCAACGTCTCGGGCGAAACTCCCCGCAACCGTCACCGCCTAGGCCCCTCCCCTCTTCTCCTCGCCATCGTTGGAGCACGCCGCCGGGCCTCCCGTGCGGCCATGAGGAAGGCGGCGGCGGGGGCGGGGGCGATCTTCTCCTTCTCAGGCTGCTTCTTCGCGAGGACGGTGGTGGGTGTGCCGAGGCCAGATCTAGTGTCGCGGTGGATGGGGAGCGTCGCGTGGCATGTCACGGTGGCCTGGAGGCAGCGGGCGGAGGCCTGGGGCAACGAGCAGCTACACAGCGGCTAGCCCGAAGCACCCTGGTCCAGATCTAGCGGCGGTGCTGGTTGCCGACGTGGGCCGGCGACGTTGGCGTTGGCTCTCCTCTCCTTCTCCATGGCCTTAGCGTGCGTGTGGTGTTGAGTGCAAAACAGCTGGCGGTCCGATGTTAATGAGCGGCGGCCGGCGCCCTGTTCTGGCGTTCGGAGCCCAAATCCGGTGGCCGGTGCCCTGATGCGATGGCCGACGGTCAGATCCGGTGATGGGCGGTGTTAAAGCGTGGAGCAACGCGGCGTGGAGGCGTGCAGCAGCGGCGTGGCTACGCGGAGTCAGCGCGTTGTTGCTGCAGAGGCGGGTGCAGCGAGCATCGCGGACGCCAGTGTCGTGGGCGGCGTAGAGGCGAGCACAATGCGAAGGCACATCAGGCGGCGCTCAGTGGCGCGGCCACGCGCGGAGGAG